>JAODKF010000022.1:3637450-3663947 GCA_026779585.1 Mormyrus proboscirostris | reverse complement strand
GGGGTTAACAGGTGCTTAGGGGGGTGAGGAGGCCCTGGTTACAGCTGATGCCGTGGCTGAGATGGAATGATCCGTTTGTGATGTCATTACCCAGAGGCCATCTGTGGGCTGATGAGTACCCCGTCTCTCAGTAATGCAGACACGCGTGCGCGCACACATGTGCGCAAAGCAGCTCAAGTTACATGCTCTAAAAATGAAGCACAATTTATGCGACAGCCCCGTTTTAGGAAAGAAAACGTTGAAACAAAGTGCGATATCCGCTGCTCGGCTGTGCTCTTGCCATGGATGTCAGTAGGAGCCGTGCAGCTAATCAAGCAGGTAATTGATTCAGGTATTTAATTAAGGACAGCATCTCCCCCTCTAGGGCTGAAATGAATTTGCACCAGAGGTATACACATATTTTCACAGACAAAAGAAGTTTTGTGGAAACTCAGCTGTCGATTTTTCTTTGAAAGTGCAGGGACGATCTTCACAGAGCTGCATTTCAGCATTTGTGACCTCTTCGCCCCCCCCTTTCATTTGATAACCTCAACAGATTCAGGAAGTGGTGAAGCCACCCTCCCCCAGCCTCGCTGGGAGTCTGTCTGTTGTTAATGCGCCTCCTGACAAAGGTTTTGTGCATACACCGTGAATGGGCCCCCATCGCCTCGCATCCGTTTCCTAGACTGCACCGTGGCATGAAATGGGAGGAAGCTGGGGGTGGCGTTTGTGCACTGGGATGGGATTGGGTGCCGGCCTCATTCACTCCGCCACCCTCCTGCCTAGAAAGACTAACGCAGCACACTGAGAACTCACATCGGTTTGACGCTCTTTGTGCGATCCAGCGTACTGATCTGTACACGCTGACTTAATTTGTATCTTGCTAGCTCTAGATTATAATTAGGAAATCTCTATTTGCATTTTCGTAACTGATCTTTGAGTGATTTCGGCAGGATTTGTTTAAATGTGGAATGACCTTTTTTTGTCTAGACAAGGCATGTGCAAAAACACATGTTGTTCACAGAAACATGGGCGTGTCCTGGTTCTCTGACAAAACCATAGTCCCCACAGCCCCTCCTCCCTCACACACACAGACATACACACACTTCTTGGGTCTGCTGCTGAATAATACATCACAGTGGCCAGTCTGGGTGATGTAGACTCACATTTACTGCATACAGATGTGAGGAGGTAGACAGATTTGCCCTGTTGGTCTGAGTAGGAGTAGGTCTGGGTATTTGGCCTGTGACACAGCACATGGATCTGAGACCCATGCTTTGAAAAGGTTTGGCCTCCCCCCTCCCCATCAAATGACATATCAACACTCTGTTTCAAACCAAAATAATACAGTGAAACCTAGTGTGAGAGTTAGGACAGATGTCGCCGAAATGCGATGTGGTCATTTGTGTTACCATGATCACCGCAGACAAGCTAATTGCAGTGTTATTCAGAAACGCTTGCTGAGCAGGGATGGCTTGTCTCAGGCATGGTAGAATGTCTCGGGTAAACCACTCGCTCTGTAAATAATGCTCGCACGTCACCGGCAGCAGCCAGCAGACTGGGAAAGGTCTAGAAACCACGCAAAAAATGTGAGAAATGCATCGATGGAATGTCTCCCATGAACTCAGCTGGCTGCTGAGCTTGGATATTTCCGGGGAATCTGTCCGTCCAGCTGTCGGCCAAGGTCTGCGACTAATTAGCGGAGTTTGAGCACGTACGTGTTGTTTTGACAGCAAACATATGACTTGACCTTGTTTTTGTCCCCGTAGACGGAAGTGTTTGATGCATGTGCCCCCCTCCCCCCCCCCAAAACAAACCCACTTATTCTTGTTCCTGCTCACTTCCTTTTACCTGACTGAGCTGCAGTTTTAAAAGAAATCGAGAACTAATCCATCATAGCGTTCGTTTTCCTTAAGATTTGAAGTTCACGTTGCAGAAGCCACGCAGGGCCGCTGGTGAATCCTTCGAGGGTTACGTGCTGACAGCAGTATTCTCATTTCCCTACAGTCCTACTTCGTCACTGATTACGACCCCACGATCGAAGACTCCTACACCAAGCAGTGTGTGATTGACGAGAGAGCAGCCCGCCTGGACAGTAAGTGAATCGACCGTGACCTGAGGAGGTGTGGCCGGATCACATGACACACTCATAGGAACATGGGCACATTGGTGGGCAGTAGAGCTGCTGTTTAAACCCCGAGTACTGCTCGTCTCTGATTCGCCAGCTAATTATGAGTCACACCGCGATCAGTCACAGATGTATATTTTATTTTACGACGATTAATCAATCACAGTTAATCCAGTGAATAACCCCCAGTTCCAGAGGCTGGCTGACCCTGTGCTGTGACCCCCAAGCCTGCTCTCACCTGTATATATGTCTCTGTGTCTCATGGAGAGCAAGATGGGACAGGCAGAAAGAGAATTTCCCCAAGGGGATTAATAAAGTATCACTATTTCATTCTGTTCTATTGAATGTTGGCCGAGAAGCTTAATTAATGGCACCCATCCTCTTAATATTTTTTGTCTTTTTTTGAAAGAATCCCCCATAGTTTTTTGGGGCTGTAATTAGACCCAGTTGCATGTTGTTGCAGCTACCCAGAATGCCATGGGGCTGTCTTTGCTCTGCCAGTGACCGGCATGGCTGCCCATGTGTTTCCTTGTCAGTCCTGGACACGGCGGGGCAGGAAGAGTTCGGAGCAATGAGGGAGCAGTACATGCGGACGGGGGAGGGCTTCCTGCTGGTCTTCTCCGTCACAGACAGGGGAAGGTGAGTGACCCCACCCACCCTGACCAAACACCCCTCTCCCGGTCTGGCTGCTTCCATTTTGCCCTCTCTGGCCCCTCGCCTCTCTCCTTAATCATACCCCCCTCTCTCCTGCCCCAGACGTATCCAAAGCCCTCTCTGCCCTTCCTTCACACACCACCCTTCCCCACCTTAGTTATTTGTATAAACAGGGGTGCAGCAGACATCCACCCCAATCTGGGTTGGCACCACGACTGAACTGCCCCCCCCCTCGATGAAGGTCAGCCACCATCAATGTTATAAAAAAAGAGATCCTGTTGTGCTTTGTGTGCCCCCCCCTGTGGGACATGTCATCCTAAACACCATGCAAGTTATGAAAACTGTCACACTGAGTGACCTACAAGCCATTTTGGATAAAGGGACCAAAGCTACTGAGCTGCCCTTTAGAAAGGGGGGGGTCAGGCCTGGTCCCAACCCCCAACCCCACTGAACCACCATAAACAGACGTCCCTTCCTCAGTTCATGTTGCCTGCCGTTCAGGTCCTCTGCGCTGCCATTGTGTTTACTCTGCCGCTGGGCAGAAGCTGAGCTTTGGTGTTTAAACAGCCCTCATTGAGCAGGAAGTGAGTTTTATAGGGGCCCGTCAGACGATAACGTGGCTTTCTTTGCCCTCCCGTTAGCGTGGGCTGTGACGGTATGCCGCTGTTTAGCCAGCATTCCCTATGTAACGGCTTGGAGAAAAGGCGGGAAAACCGCCTCGGAACAACCGTGTGGACGAACGCCTCTCAGCGCGTCTGTGTCACCGCGGGGTCACGCTAATCCTTGGGGCGCCATTTTCTGTCGCTCCACAGCTTCGAGGAAATTTATAAATTCCAGAGGCAGATCCTCAGAGTAAAAGACCGCGACGAGTTTCCCATGATCCTCGTGGGCAACAAGGCCGACCTGGAGCTGCAGAGGCAGGTGAGTGGTATGGCATGCTTCTCTGGGGGGGGGGTCAGCTCTCACGGCTGATTTTCCTGGTATGTACGCGTATGTCCCTGCTGTTTTAAGGTACAGACAGATTGGAGGTCTGAAACTGCAAACAAATGCACTTCTGCTCATGAAAACTGGATTTCAAAGGGGTTTCCTGGGATTGTTCTGAAAATGTAAACCTGGCACTGGTTAACAAAAATGACTCTTATTTTTGCATTTACCTGAAAGTAAGGGGAATACAGTACATCCCCCTTATCCGTAAGAGCTGATGAGTTTAGTGAGTTTGTTCTGGTACCCTAAGCACAGATGAAAATTGTTAGATTAGGAAATCATTAAAGGAAAAACTGCGGAAGTAAGAACTGGTCCCCAGAGGAAAGGAGAAAAGGAAATGTTCTTTTTCACTATGGCAACCATGCTTCAATGGGGGCAGAGGGTGACACTGCACTGCCACCTTGTGGAAAGAAAGTGTATAAATATATCTGCTGATCCAAGGTCTGAGACACAATGTGCTAGTGCTGTATGGGGGTTTTAAGCCTGTCCCCAGCGACTGGATCACTGTGATTCTAGCCTGTACTGCAGAAGTAGTGATGGATGGATTGATTGATTAAAAGCAGTAATGTCAAGTTTTGTTTGCTTTGCTTTAAGGAGGCTTCTGAAACTCAACTTCAAAGGCTTCAAAGGGTTTTTAAAAATACCTTTAACCAAGGTTAAATGGACGTAGTCCAATAGAAATTGAATCGTTCAGTTCAGCGTATTAGAGCTTGAAAGGTAAGCGGTTCTGCAACAGACACCTGCCGCGTGCCTGCGGGGGCTCGCGAAGCCTTGAGCTATGAGCCTGGGCTTTCTTAGCTTCTGGAGGTTACGCGTTACATGCAGTGATGGGAAAGCTGGGGAAACCGAAAGCCACCCAAACGTAGTTGAAACAAGACGTGACATGCTCCAGATACCAGTAAAATAACAATAAAAGTATTGGGAAAAACTAAAGTAAAAAGTTATTAGTATTTTATTGGTAATTAATTTCGAACTACATTACTATGTTTTACCTAGGTCTTTTGTTAATGTTTTGTGCTCTTGCTTAATAACTATATACCTCACCCAGGATATACAGGTAGTACAGGTAGGCATGACTTCTGGTTCCATTTGACAAACTTCAGTCAGTTTTTACTTATGTTGCATTGGCTCAAAATGTTCTGGAGTAAAGACTCTGCAGTGAAATATTCTAACCGTGCTCTAACCCGTTCCCCACTCTGTTAAACAGAATGCCTTCTCTTCGCGTTGCCGGTTAAACACAGTCAGCCTGATGCCAAGTGTTTCATTCTCAGGTGACTCAGGAGGAAGGACAGCAACTGGCCCGGCAGCTCAAAGTCACGTACATGGAGGCCTCTGCTAAGATCCGAATGAACGTGGACCAAGCTTTCCATGAGCTCGTTAGAGTAATAAGGTGAGTCAGTTTCGGGGAACTGCTCCTCAGGCTCCATTGAGGAACCATCCCCGATTCATACAAAGTAAAACACCATGAATGAAACATTTGTCATACATGCCATCCTCTCTCAACACAGGAAGTTCCAGGAACAGGAATGCCCACCTTCGCCAGAACCCACCCGCAAAGAGAAGGACAACAGCGGCTGCCACTGCGTGATTGTCTGACTGGACACGTCCCCTAACCCCGCCCACATCCCCTGCCCTGCCCCCTCCACCCACATCCATGCCTCACTCCTCCACTGTCTCCGCCACGCCACGTCCCCACTTCCCTTCTGACATCACTTCCCACGTGGATCCCCGCCGCGCTCTGGCACCTGTTGGCCAGAATGCCGAGGCTCCCATGACAGCCTTAACTCGGGATCCCCGCCTTCCAAGAAGCAAACCAGCGAGCGTGGATGTGCGGGGGAAGGGGGCGGGCGCCCAACTGCCTGCCTGCCTGCCTGCCTGCCTGCCTGCCTGCCAGTGGGCACAGAGACCTCACGACACTAATCGCTGCTTTTTAAAACTGCTATACAGTTTCACATTTTTCTACCCTGGCGGCATGTTTGTCATTTTCAACACAATGACTGACGACAATGTGACTAGATAGCTGGGATGTTGATTTAAAAAGAATTGTTTTTAGCTGAAGGTAGCTTACAGCTGCCGTCTGCAGTGAGGTGTGCTAATCAGACGTGTATGTCACGACGTTTTCACGTGTGCGTGCGCGTGTTACTCGACTACTGTACATAAGTAAAGATCCCTTGTGATTTACGTGACTTGGCTCTGACACTGACACAGCCAGATCTCGCTGGTCCTACACCACGAACCGTGAAATGCACAGTTTTTGTGTTCCAGCAGGCCGCTTCGTTTCACTGGCAAGCAGTCGCCCTAACCTCGTCACCAAGACGTGAACAAGATGCAGAGATTCCCGGCCTTCTGCTCCTCCCTGTCTCGAATGAAGGATATTGCCCATTTTATTCGTTTGTTGTAATGACTGACATTTGAAGTTGACCCTGTATTTCTTAATTCTATTTTCTCTATAGAAGGTTCTACTTACTATTTATACTTAAACTACTGTTTAAGGTAGAAGCTGAGTGTTTATGCCGAAACAAACACAACTGCTGAGAAGCATAATTAGGAGAACACATCTCTGTTATTTACTTCTAGAAACTTTAGAGGCAGCCATGTTGGTTGGGTATCCATGCAGGGATTCAGCAGAGCTAAAATCCACCTCCCTTTAAAAGATATCCGGGAAGTTTAGGTACCTCCATGTCATACTTAGTTCAGTTGGGATTGTTTCCCGTTAAAAGCTGTCCGAGAGGATTTTGGTTTGGCCAAAAGAAGAACCTTGGTTTTGGGCTCATTTGTGGTGTCCATACTTTGTGTCTCTGGGCCTGTTTTCACCGTGATTTTTTTGGCTGGGTTTCACCATTGGTTTAGTCTTCCTCTGAAGTATTAAACCATAAAGAGGACCTTATGTAATGGTGCATTTGACCGTTGTGTAATATATAAAGAAAATGTTGAATGATAATTGAATGTTTGTGTTTGCTATATACTTTTATACATTATTTTCTTATCAGACTAGTTAACAAGTATTTTTATATGTTTGTAATCAAATACACTTTCAAGGCAAAACTGTGTATATGTACAAAAGAGTATTTAAAACTGTTTGCTTTGACTAAAAAAGATTGCAGGCCCATGTTGTGAAGCTGTGATGTATACTGCCCCTAGTGGTTTGGAGCTGGAGACAGACGCTTGGCACGCTTCCATCAAGTCAGGAAGCATCCACTGGTGTGTCGGAGAGTAGCTGCGGGTCCCTGTTCCTCGCCGATCGCTTTTCAACGGGGACCGCTGACCGTATGGCTTGTCCTGCCTGATTGGACTGTGAGTGGACGCCAGCTTAGTGCTCCGTAGGCTGTGTTTGGGTGATGGGCACACTTGTTCCCCCGTCAACAGAATAATGCATGCTGCCCATTTTTTTATGGTGTTTTCTTGTGGGGGGGAATAACTTCCCTTATAGTTTCCAGTGCTATAATAAAATGACATGACTAAGCCAATTAAAACTTCACTGATTAAAGTTTTTTTGTACGCCTGTGTGTTTTTCCTTCTGCAGTCGGGAATTTAGCTGCTCCAGTAGTTAATATCTTTGTCGGCTGCTTGGAAAGATTCCTCCCATCTGACACTGCATAGATACTCTTTCTTCACGTTTTATTTAAAACATTGTTTTTTTTCTTCTTTATGCACACAGTGATTTTCTGGACCGCTTCTGGTTCCCTTGGCGCCATCGGTGATGCAGGATTGTTGTCCTGTCTGGAGCTTACATCATGTCTTCCTCACCCGATGGCAGGCCATCTGGGTGACCTGGTGGTTTGAATTTCCACCAGTGTGTGACCGTCTAGGTCAGGGCTGTTCAAATCTAGCTCTCAATTCCAAATCCAGGCCTTGTTTTCAGTTTTCCCAGGTAGTTAGTTTAATAATTACTGATTCTGATTGGTCAGAGCAGCTTCACTCCTCACTTACGGGTAAACGAACACTGGACAATCTGCAGTGCTCAGAACTGGAGGACCGTAATTTGAATAGACCTGACCTAGGTGATGGTATGTGAATGTGACTAAGTGACTGATACGTAAAAATAAATGGATGGCTATATGTCGTGCACTGCCCTCTTTAATACTAAATGCCAGGGTCTTATTTGAATCTACATCTGTATTGTGATGTGAGGTTAAATGTTTGTGGGAGGTGACAGTCAAATAATAAACATTTTCCGAGATCTAAACTTAAGAAACCCCAGTGGGTCTTGCTGTTTGCTCAGATCAAAATATCTCTCTTGGACTAGCATCAGTCTTGAGCAACATCCCTGAGGAGAACTGTCTGTTTTCCATGACATTTCTGGACTACTGGAGCTGTCAGTAGTTTGATGCTAGTAGTCTCAAAAGCCTTGGCTTGAGAGGAGAAGGCGTATGTTTGTTCATGCTCTTTGCCACACATGTGGTGTGGTTCATAAGATGGCGGCGCAGGAGGTAGTGCTGTTGTTGGACAACTAGAGGGTTGCAGGTTCAAGCCCTGGTTCCTCCCGACCCCATAAAAGTGTCCTTGAGCAAGACACTGAACCCTCAATTTGCTCCCGGTGAGCAGGTTGGCACCTTGTATGGCAGCCTCCGCCACTGGTGTATGAATGTGGTATGCATGGGTGAATGTGAGGCATGTATCGTAAAGTGCTTTGAGTATTTGTAAGAGTAGAAAAAAGTGCTATATAAATGCAGTCCATTTACCCAGAGCCTGGTCTGTTTAATCCCATTTTCCAAAATCTCTCCCACTTCAATCTAAATAGTGGGTAGCCGTGACAACCATGTGGCCATTCTAAGTATCAAAAGTTCACAGCAAGATTGATCATCAGTACATACCTAATTCTCAATATTGGTTATTTCACTCTAGCATAGGTTCAAAACAATATTCAAACCTATGCTAGAATGGGTCATTGCTGGTAAAAACCCTGTTTATGAAGCTGCTGGGCTATCTGGGTCATAGCCCAAAATAAACATGCAGGGTTGTGTATATCCAAGTCATACAGGCGCTGCACATTATTTACACTGAAAGGAAAACCCTCATTATACCATAAACTGTTAGAAAAGATGTTTGTGGATGAATATCACGTTAATGTGTAGGTTGCCCTTTAAATATTTTAGTATTGACCATAATGATTTAACTAGAACTCAACATCGGCTGTGCAATTTATCTTTGTCGCAACAATTGATTACAGTTTTGCCCTTCTGTGTGCATATCCATCCGTCATCTTCCAAATGTTTATCCAGTACTGGGCTCAGGGCTGGAGCTTTTCCCAGCAGCGCTGGGCACAAGGCACACAGGGGATTAAACAGTTGCAGGCAATTCCAGCTCGCTGAGATGCATGTATGTGGACTGCTGGAGGGTAACTGACACGCCATGGGGAGAACATGCAGACTTCAGATCACAGAGCGGGGGCGAGACGTCGCTTAAGGCGACAGAGCGGCCCACTGGGTCGCCATGTCACCCTGTTTAAGCCTGAATGGCTTTTATTAAAACCATGCCTATACATACTGATTTATACATCAGGATGGAAACAAAGCAGTGGGGTTTTGAATTTTACCTACACAAAAATGTTCTCAGCGCAAAATGAAGAACGATTGGTTCAGAGAGATAAGCAATCACATTCTAGAGGTGGGTCCAAGCTAAATGACCAATCAGATGTCTTGGTCCTGCCTCCTCTAGTTGCTTGGGCCTACCTCCTCTTAAAGCTGATTGGTTATCTCTCCTAACCAATCATTATTCATTCTGTCCTCAGAACAATTTTAAGTAAAACTCCCACGAGCGGTTTGGACAGGCAATGTCAGTTTATTAGGGTTTTTTTTTTCCCCAGTAGTTACAAATGGGGTGGGAAGGGGTTCACCACTGCATAATAACCAGTAAAGAAGTTGAGATGCATACAGAGAGGGAAAGAAAAACAAGCCCAGGTGTGGAAGCTGGGACAGCAGAACAACAAAGAGATACTAGGCTTGTGTTAAAGCCACAGCCCAGGCTGCTAGACACAAACAAAATACACCTATCTGTAGATGTTACCCCCCCCAATATCCACAATGGTACCCACTTGCTGCATGTCGATGGTCTGTAAATATTGCTTTATAAACCCCCCATGATATGTCTCTGTAAGCAGTTCCATGACAGCGCAGTGCTTAGTGTCTCTTCAGTTCTTACATTCAGCAGCTCAGTGTTTGCTTGGAGTTTTAATTCCTGATTAGTGGCTCATGTGAGCTTTAGAGAAGAAACCGTTCACATTTCATTTGAGCTGTTTAGTCTTATTTTTCTTTTAGTTAAAATCAGTATGTGGAAAATATTTGTGCAGGAGAGAGTTTGATATTGGGGCAGACAGCTTAATAATATAAAGGCAGTGGTCAATTTATGGTGGGGGAGAATTAGGCCATATTAAATATTTGAGCTTACACGTCCCCCTGGTTCCTATGGCCCTGATTGAAAAGGCCAGGAAAAGCATTTCGGGCTCCTTATTAGGTAGAATCGTCCCTTTACTTTCACTTTAAAGCACATCAAACAGATGTAGCAACTTATTTAAGAGCTGGTGTATGAATGGTAGCTGTGATACGAATAAAAGCACCGGCTCCCCCATGACAGAATTGCCCTCAAAGGTTGGCAAAGAGGAAATGAGACACATCTCATTCATTTCACTCCGCCTGCCACCTGTGGAAAAGGGTCACGGTTGGGACACTGATGGACTTGTTTTCCTATTAAATGTGGAACCAGTAATGCATGGAATCCTGGGGCAGGTTGGAAAGGCAGGCAGTAGATTCCCTTTGCTCTTCAGCCCCATGTTTAATTGCTGTCAGTGTGTGTGTGTGAGGGGGGGGTCATCTTCGCTGTGGGAGGATCAGCCCCCCAGCTTGAGAGATGGCTGGAAACCACCTCTGATACTGAGATCATGGGGGAACCACAGGAGCTGGTATCCCTGGTATCCCTGCCTGTCTATAGTATTTGTAAGTGTTCTGAATATCCGTCCAATGTGCTGCACGCACACACAGCAGAGATGAGCTCCCAGAAAGCACCGGTGCAATTGACAAAGCCCCCGAGGACGTGGAGTGACTGTCTTCGATTCCCACAATCTTAATTATGCATCTCCATCCAATCAGTGGCCTGCGCTGTCTCCCTCAACCTGCAAAACGGAGCTCTGTCTTCCTGCAGAATTAGTCTGTTCTTTCCAGCAGGGTCTAACTGGAACCCAGCAAACAAAGAAACCACTCCCACTACAAGCAGAGGCACATGTGTAAACACACCCCAGCTCTGAAGCACACTGACATTATTCTGCGCAGCGATTGGGTTTCCTGCTTCGGATCATTGTTCCCTAACTGTACTGATGCTGAAAAAGCATTTTGCATTATATTTTTTTTTGCCGCTTCAGCCATGAACATCCAGTCCTTGTAGGAATGGCAGCAAAATGCACATGAAACAGCCAACCCCCACCCCCGGCTAAGATGAAACACGCGCTGTAATGTCAATCAGCCCCACTGGCAGCGGTGAATCTAAGCCCAGTGCCTCAGAGAGCAGCAATTACCGTGACCTCATTGGGTTGGTAGCTCCAGAGTGGCAGCGGGAAGCAGCGTGTCGCGGCGTTCCCTCCATGCACCAGGATCAGCGTGACTCAGAGCCAGCTGATGACAGTGAGCTGGAAAAAACATGCCGCGGGTACAAACGAGGGTGTCTGTGTCATCGAGTCACCATCGCAAAGCTACTGACTGAACTTCTAAGATACAGAGCTCATTGTAGTATATTCTATTAGTTCATGTAAATTCTGTTGGTTTTGCTTTATTTTTTTTTTAACTGGCAAGAATGTATTTCATTGCTGTTGCCAGCAGGAGTGAGCCAGCGTAAGAACTTAGGGCTGAGTTTAGTTCGATCTGTTCAGCTCGCCTTCAGGTATCCTCATTAATGACAGCCAGCCCGGCCTCGTTAGCTTAAATGCCCCCACTAGGAGGACCTAGCTGGATGGTTCGGGGCAGTGAAGGGAGAGCTCTGTTTTGATGAGTTTCTTGCTGGCAGAATGCAGGATGTGACTCCATTAATTAAAAGATTGGTTCGTTAAGAGCAGGAGCTCAATGCGAGTGCCTGATGAGTTAATTCTTCCTCCCCAAACAGCGGTAACTTTGGGCAAGATTCTCAAGCTAAAGTATTATAGAATAACTATACAGATGTATTGATTAATTGTATTTAAAAAGCAGAGTAAACAATTATAATACACGACCTAGTAGTTTTGATGTACATTAGCGTGGTCGGCTGCCCTACTGATCTCACTTCATTTCATGCATCTAAAGTTGTTAATGGACTAAGGGGAGAGGGCGTGCCACTTCCTCTTTGCTGTGTCTCTTTTTTGTGTCAGTGGAAGGGACAGGAATACTAATGGTGAGAGGGGAAACTGGTGGAGGAGCTGCATTTAAATAGGATCCGCTGTGATGGGCTGGCTTGAGGCGTTGAGCAGTGGAGAAGAGGCCGTGACCGGCTACCCGCTTGCTGTTCTACCCAAACCTCGACAGCTCCCTGAGGAAGACGACAGATAAAACACGCTCATCCCTGCTGCTCCGCATTCTTCCCAGCTGTGGCACGAGTCTGCAGCCCCAGCTGCATCTGCTTTAAGGCAGGGGAATAATATTGTGGAGGATTGTATAGTACAGAATGTGATTTGTCTGAGTGTGTGAGGCTGAGGCAGGGGAGAGACAAGTAGTTTTCCCCAAGGAATCCAAGAGAGAAATGATTAGCTGGCAACATACAGCTAAATGATGCTCCTGAGGTCGGAAAAACACAGCTCCGTAATGATCTTAAAATGTTCTTGCTGGAGCGGAGCTGAGATTCTGTGCAGCCTCAGAAGACACCCTCTGCTCTCTTACTGCCTCCTGCAAGCTTTCGGTGCTTAATCATCATTGATTTCTGCAGCAGACGTCCTCATGCACCTTTGTGGCCTCTTAGATACCCCCCCTCCCAAGGTAGCAAATATTCCTCCCTGGAAAGAAGGATGCTGGAGCCAGTGGCGGACAGGCATACCCACAGGACATCCTGGCTGGAGGCCTGACTGAAAAGATGCATTCCACGCTCTAGCCTTCATTGTCAAAACTGTAGGACAAAATAAGCACAAAAAGATGAAGGTTTCTTGTCCACCTAATGATTTGTATCATGGAGGCAGCAATGCCCATTTGCATCCATATATGGATCTCAACGATCCATTTATCATGGGATCTGCTATTTCTTCAAGAAGGATTATTCAAATCTCATCACTCTAAATTGCTTTTAAAGGTAAGGTGGTATCTGCTTTCCCTCTTATCAGTTATGCTGTTTTGATGAACATGAACGACCACAAATGTTGCAGCTCCTTCACTAACAAGTTGCAAGTTGGTGTCTCTGTATTTCTGCGTGTGTGTCCTGTGCTGGACCGGGGGTGTATCCCTGTATAATGAATCAGGCGGTGGTCCGTGTGTGGAACACTCCATGGCCGTTTACTCACCAAAGCCGAAAGAGAATCCAGAACACGATGTCGCCACCGGGCAGGAAATCGGAAACCCAGAACAGCGCAGAACAATGACAGGATCATGATCCAAACTGAGAAAGCAAGAAACAAGCAGGCCAAAAGAAAAATGCCAATCAACCATTCAGGGCGACATTAACTCACAGTACCACCAACCGGGGACACAAACGACCAGTATTTAACGCTCAACAGGTGAACCTAATAAACGAGTTTGGATGATAGGGAAAGGAAGTTGGATCCAGGCTTAGACTGAACTGAGATCCAGCCCTATAAGCACTGATATACTTTTTATTACTGACTGATGTACAACTGTCTTTTAAAAGGTGATGCGTTGTTGTGCTATGATGTGAATTATATGGACTCATAATCACTAAATGGGTTGCGATTCACATTTTACCAGCTGTTTTCACTTACATATCCTTATTTTTATCTCTGATATTTGTGCCATTTTAAGCTTAAGTTTAACAGTTTGTTTCAAACTGAATTTTATTGTATGTTAATGTGCGATGACAATAAATCTATCTATCTATCTATCTATCTATCTATCTATCTATCTATCTATCTTTTGTCTTTGTTCTAGGGGAACTCTGATAAATGATGCCACAGTTCACGTCTTACTATCCCTAAAATTTATTACTGACATTTCAAGAAGAACATTAATAATAAATAGCATATTAAACTGTTCAGCCAGTCTCGCTTTTTCAGCCCTGCCTGGTCTCTTTCTAACATCCATCGTTTGAAAAACTTTCAGTGATTAGCAATCACAGGCCATGAGTTGTTAACTTTAGCGCTGTTCTCATTCAGTCATGAGAAGCGATCACTGACCCACGTGCCGCATATTTGCGCATTTCTGTATGCGGCGCAATCGTGGTCCTAAACTCGCTGGACAACATTCTGAAGCATGTTGTACAATACTTTGATTCTGACTAGCACAATTTTAAATTTGTCAAATTGTTTTGCTTGTGACTGGCATGACGGTTAAGCGGCCCGCCAGAATTTCTCACGAGTCTCCCGATTGGCCACTCCGAACCTGTTTCAAAGGTAAATACAGAGTATCATGTGCTGGGTCATGTGTTTCTGTCAGTGATCTTTTGGGCTATAAAATGAATTATTTTGCACTTTCCATCCTGGTGAAAAACTACCGGAGGTTAATGGCTTCCAACAAATTTCCTGCACTATAAATACTGTTGGCTACTCTCAAGCTCCCAAACTGTATTTAAAAGTCATGGCAGCTAATGGAGTTTCTTTCCTCTTGAGTCAGTTTCATTATCTCCTTGGCAACAGCTGTAGATGTTAGTGAATGAGCAGTTCTCTGTGTGGTTTGCTGTGATTGGGAGATGTATAAAACACCTTTTTTATGGAACAACTTATTCTAACACATTCAAATCCATCCTCCAATCATTTATGCTGGTCAGGATTATGGGGGGGGGGGGGGGTGGGGGGCTTGAGCTGTTCCCAAGCAGCGTAAGGTACAAAGCAAGGGTTACAGCCTGGATGGGATGACAGTTCATTACAAGGCACAGACACTCATGCACTTTGGTGATTCAGAGACACTAGTTTATCTGGATGTTTTTGTGCTTTGGGTGGATATCAGTTTCCAGAAGAAGCCTATGCACTTAATAGAGAACAGAGGCAGGAAATGAAAGCAGGACAGTGAAAATCTGTAGCAACAGGGTTATCTGCTTCATCATCTTAGCAGTGTTGTGCTATTTATTGTAAATATTCTCCTTATGGAACTTACCTATACGCAGTCAGAAAAAAGGGTACTGTTTTGTTCTCCATGGTGCAAACAACATCTCTGCATACTCATGGGAGATGCACTTACACAAAAATGTCCTGAGGACAGAAGAAAAAATGATTGGCTCAGAAAGATACCCAATCAGATTGTAGAGGAGGTGGGCCCAAACAACTAGAGGAGGTGGGGCCAACCAATCATATGTCTTGCATGAATTTCGCCGAGTTGTGGAGGGGGGTGGGCCATGACAAATATTGCCCACATACTGTACCGGGAAAATAGTCTGTGTCAGTTGGCCATCTCCGTATTTCATCCGTAAAGTCTATATACCTACTAAAAAGAACCATCAGACAAAGGTCCACATACTTTTAGGGCGAACTTAACTTTAAAGCTGAAATATCCTGCGTTGATGTTATCGGCAACTTATGATTGGAACTATTCATTGCAATAAAACAGAAACGGTGAATTGACTCTTTTGCAATAATTTATTTGTAAAAATGGAAACTATGTGTGGAAAGTAAATTAATATCTTGTTAAACAATCTCCGGGCACAGGTCCAGCTCCTAGACCTTTCCAGCGCATAAAGGGTAGGACAAAATTTGATCTCAAGTAACGATTTCCATCCTTAAACAATTGGGGAAAATTAACAGAAGGAAAATTGCAACATCAAAAAAGACTGAATATTCAATATTCTGAAGATTTCTTACTCACCTGCAGATCAATAAACCTATTAATAAACTTTTTGGTATTCGGTTTTCACAAGAGCGCGCAAATACTTTTGAAAGAATAAGTGAATATTCTGGTCGATGTAACCAAGTGTGGAAGATGTCAAGACATGTAACTGTGATAACAGGGATAAGCATCGCAGATGCTTTCTGGAAGTCGCGGCGTTTTTGGGCTGATATGGTTAGGTTATCGGGGCATAAATTACCAGGGAAATTGGAAGTGACGCAGTCCTTGAAAACCGTGTTCAGTGTCCTGTAGGTGTTACAGCGCTGGGCCAGACTAACGCGCTATTAAGAACAACTTCTGCGAGTTCACTTCCCTGCGTCTCAGAAATGGTATGTCCCTCCCATTGTGAAGCCCCCTTAAGTAAATCATTTTCGCTCGTTTTGAGACTCGCCTTCAGCGGCAGCGGATCGGCTTTCCGGCTGTGCTTTTCAGGGCAGGCGATTCGCAGCTGCTCACCCCAGACTGTCGGACCAGAGCATCGCGGCGCCGTTTCCATCTCTAAACGGCACCGCTGACCATGATGGATGGAGTCAATGGAAACAGGAACATGTCATATAGCCGATGGAGTTATGACAGGTAGGTTGCGTTGTTTTTTCCTTTTACTACACTTTTTCTTTGCAGTATAAGGCATCACGCCGATCTTGCTCTGCTTATACACGAGTCATAGCACGGTTTACCGTGTTGACAGTATGAAATACTCCACTTGCAATACGTACCTGTATATCAGGGTTAGTGGGCAAGTTGTGCATCGCCTGTGTGAGATGCATTTGACTGAATGATACGCGCAGTATTACGGCGTGTTCATGCGAACGCTTTTATTGCTGCGGTCGAAACGTCTTATTTGAATGCTGATTTAGACAGCAGATACCCCTTGTAATGTATTTTGGCGACAAACTTCAATAACGGTGACAGCTCATAAAAATAAGAACTTATTATTATTTTTTTTTTCAGTGATTAAAGTTTCTTCATCATATTTCATCGCATTTATAATTGCATGCAATTTCTTGCAATTGGTCAGATTTTGTAACGCTTTATTTTCATGGGATTTTTGAAATAGCATTGATCATTATTTAATGCAAATAATCGTTTTCTGGGTAATGTTTTGAACGTTCTCCGTTATATTGGTCATTGATGCTCGTGGTTTTCCTGATTAGGGATCGTTTCTGTCCTGCTAGTTGCGGCTTTTTGTATGTGTTACTATTCAGCGTGTCGGTAAGTGTAGGATAGCCTTGTTTAAATTCAGCTGTGTTTTACGTTACTGTCACACGCTGTGGACTCACAGGTTCCCACTTGTCGAATGTGCCCTTCCCCTGCATATCCCCTGATAAACCCCATAGAGTGATATATTTTGTATTGTGAAGATGCTGATCGTCGGACACGGGGGGCAACATGTAGCTCCCTCAAGTCTTAATTAACACAACGCGAATCACCGCCCGCAGCAGCTGCGGTTGTTTCTGCACAGTCTTGCATGCAGGTTTTTAGACTGATATTCAGTCAAAGGATACCAGCGATCCTTAGAGACTGTCACTAATCTTCTGGGTCTCTGCAGAGCTTATTGTCACTGAGCAGGATGGGGTTAGTTGGGGGGTGACTCATCTGAGACCCTTGCATCACGTGTTGCCTTGAATAAACACTTTCCAATGATCGTGAGGGTGTGGCTAACTGTCTTTGGTCTATGGATCTGTCCGCTGCTGGGGTCTTCGCTGATGGCGGAAACAGCTTGTTCATGAGAGGACCAACATAGGAACATAAATGCAGGTGGCCAAGCAGCCCCACTAACAACACACTTTAATGTCCTGCTGTTTACTGATGATGTGCTTTTGAATTAATTCTCTAAATAGGTGAGTTCAAGCAATTTGACCCCTATACTTCCTGGTTAGCTGGTACATTTTCTATGTCCTCGTTTGTATGGATGCAGCAAAGTGGTGACAGGGATTATTGATACGGTTTACCAGCCCTGAGACGTTTCACACCTTGCTTTGTGGTGCTTTATGGCTCCTAGTGGTGGAAAACACCATGCTCTTTCATTGACATGCATATTTCAAGTTGGGTTGGATGTTGGCTCCTTGGTAGGCCAGGGATTGGAAATCTGTGGGTCCATTAGCATTCCGGAAGTTACTGGGGCACAGGGACCTGTAAAATAAGCCTCAGATTATCCCCCCCAAGGTGCAGAACGCGGCCACACTGCTGGGAACCTGGGCTGTATTACCGCGGAGAGCGACCAACACGTGCAAGTAAGATATGGCTCACAAATCCTCATATTTGGGGTTCCTCATGGCTATATACCTTGTGTTCATAGTGCAGGCCAGCATGGCTAATCCCTGCAAGACGTGTGTTGCTCGTATGGTTTAATTTAGTTGTATTTTCTTTTTCATCTTGGGAAGTACATAGGATTTCAGAATATGGAAAGCATTGACATGTAAAGTTGTGCTTTTTATCACAGTTTATGGAAACAATATGGAGATTCTCAGGGCGCTTTTTTTCTGATGGGCGTATTACCAAATATAGAAAACGGACTTTATTGGATAAATGCCATCAGCTCCCCTCAAGGAAGAACAGACCATTTTACTTTGTGCTTTGGGGAGTAAGATCATTATTGGTTATGAGCAAAGGGATGTGAGTGTTGATATGTCACACTAAGCAGAGATGGCGATGGCTGTGTGTACTGTATGTGAATAAGCCAGGGAAATATCACAGAGGATAATACCGCCTACGGTTATCACTGGCTAATTTAATACTCATGTTGTGGTAAGACTAAAGCAGAGCACGCAAACTTCAAGAGCGAACTGATGCTTTCAAGACATGGCAGTTTGAACGTGTCCTTGCTTTGACGGACTAGCAGGCGTTTCTGTCATTATTCACAGTTATACACGCTACTGCCTGTGTCATCCATTACTCACTGCCTCCCACTGCGAGATCCACCAGGTTCTTTGAAAGACATTTGTGGATAATGTTCTTTTGGTATTGCTGTGAAGATGTGAGATTGTGGTCAAGAACAGATCAATACTTTCGTTATGAATTTGCAATTAAGTGTGCCAATCCATCCATCCATCCATCCATCCATCCATCCATCCATTCATCCATCCATCCATCCATCTCCTAACCGTTTATCCTGGTCAGGGTTGTGGAGACGCCTGTGTTGGAATAAGGCTGGGGTACACCCTTGACATTTTTGCGTTCACTTGTTTTTGATTCCCTCTCTAGGGTGTTGTAACAACAGGCAGTCCCCGAGTTAAGAATGTCCAACTTACGTGCAACTTGTAGTTACGAATGGACCGCTATAAGCCTATAATATTAAACATTTGAGCTAAATACAATGGTCCGTAATAACGAACGCATGCATTCCTTTTGTGACGCTCATGAAAACATTGCGCGGCTTCAGCAGTTCGTCGGCTCGAGGTGCAGTGCAGCACCGCATGTTGTTACGTTTATTATTATTGTTTATTGTTACTCTTATTCAGATTATTATTATTTTTCTGACTTACCCGCAAATTCGACTTGGCAGACTTGGCGAATTGACCTCGTTCGTAGCCTTTGACTGCCTGCATTTCTAATGGGGGAAGTGTCACAGTGAGCGGTGCAGCTGCTTATTCATTTACTGACAAAGTTACATCGCCCACAAGGGACTTTGACCAACATGCACTCCAGCTGCATTCACAAAAGTCTCCAACCTTGTTTTTTATCATTGTCTGATTGTAATTTTAAAAAGGACTTGTTCTGAAGAGGCCTCTGTCCGCAGCTGAGGGATAGCTTACTTTATATGCAAGTTCGCAACAAAGTTTCGGTTTTTCTGGGACTTGACGAGGACTTTCCTGACCAACACAAGTTATTATCTATATTGTAAAGAAAAAATAATATTTTACAATTCAAATTCATATAAAAATAATCTATTCTCATTCCACAGCAGGATAATTAAAAGCAGTACATTTTTTTAATTCTTAAATTTGTTTTTGTTTTAAAAAGATTTTAACAGTTAACACGTGTGTGCTAACCTGGAAGGTGTATATGATTGTTATGCTTATGCTAATTCCGTTAGCAGACAGTGTATTATCTCAATTGCTGGAGGAGATTTGATGGATGCCCAGGACTCTGAATGTAAACATGGCAGGTTCAACACCTGTACACCATGTCAATCAGTTCTTGCCTCGGGTCCCTAGTAATCCACCGAAGTATGTGGCGATGCTCTAAACCAGTGTTTTCAAATTCAGTCCTCAGGCGCCTGCAGATATTCCATGTTTTCGCAGAAATGTGGACTAGCTGTGGGTACCTGACGACCAGGTTGGGAAACACTGCTCTAAACTAGTATTAGTGCATCCCCAAACACTCGTTTTTGGGGGAAACTGTCTCAATGGATCATTGCACTGAAATGTTCAACAATGGCTGTTGAAATGAATTCAGCCTAATTTGGCTCCTGCGATTTTCCCGTTTATGTGGAGGGTGGAGTGGCCACACTCTGATGCACTAATGGGGATGAAGAGCCTCTTTGGCCCCAGTCCGGATGGCGGCTCCAGCCCACAGCTGGCAGGGTGCTTCGTGGTCTCTCGACCTCCTCCTATACCTGCACCCCCCTCCAGATTCGCTGCTGAGTCACTGGTTGTCCGTTGCTGTGGTTACTGTGCAGAAAGATCACCTTAGCCTCTGTGTAGACATCCAGTGTCAGAGCCCCTGGCAAAGCTCTGCAGCCTCACTTCTGTTAGGCTCAGACCTGCATGTGAACCTACTGGAGTTACAGAGCCCTTCAGCAAGGTAGCATAGCGAAGCTTGAGTAGCATATTCTCACTCCAAATAAATGAAATTAAATTTTGCTTTATCTCCCATTTGTACAAGCAGCAGTACAGACACATTTGAATGCCTCTTTTCGCAGTTCCCATCTTGCTCACCTTGTGATGTGAAGCTTAGATTCCGAACACAGGATTGGCTATTTTCAGGCGCCCTTGGAAGTATCAGTCTTCTGACCAGGGGTGGGAATCGGTACTGACCGCCCGAATCAGTATTATATTGATATATGTTTACCGATTCTATATGTATCACAATTTTAAAACAGATTTTGCTGAAGAGCATTTTAGATCTACATTTAAAGTAGTTAAGCTATAGCCAAGCTACAGTACTGTTTTAATATAGTTGTTATACTACAAGCTACAGAGAAAAAGTAGCTAACTACATTGAAGCTGTTTCATTCTTAATGTTTCATACTTAATATTTGTTAAAGCTAATTAATTACAAAAAATGTGAATCATGATATTAAAAGCTGAAATGAAAATCCATATTTTTAAACAATGTACCGTCAAATCACAAATCACAATAAGTCTGTATTTGGTGTAAACCAAGATGCTTCACAATTGCTGTGTGAAAATTAGAAGGGTTGCAATAAAAAAAAAGATTTTGATTATCTGTTCAAAAACCAAAGTGCCCCTTTGCATTCTAATGAAAGTGTCTAAAATATTATTTGCCATGCAGTATTTTTCAAGCCTTCATTCATCCCCAGAGTATTCAAGCAAAAAGAGAAAACACCTGGTAGTTGAAAAACCCGTCTTTGTAGTGAGAGAAAAATAAAACTTGATCGCGATCGGTTCCGAATGACTGGTCGGTCCTTTATTTTATATGCAAAAATTATCATATAATAATATTATATAATCTTTAAGTCATATTGTTGAGTGTTTTTTTTAAAACCTTTTTTTTATCACCATTTTCTTTCTTCATTATTGTTACTGTACTGTGAGCTAACAGAGCGAATAGCAGCCTGAGCACGAGATGAATGAAGAAGCGTCTTGCGGGGAAGCTTGCGCTGCCGGTATTCTGTCGAGTTGAGCTACTTTGTCGAATTAGGCTACCATAGTGCTAATCGATAGCCCTTACCCTAACCCCCCAAAAACCACAAAAACCCTAACCCTAACCCAAACCTCTAGTACCTAACCCTAATCCTCAAGCGGTGGAACTGTACGTGCGCAAAAAGGCTCGCTAGTAGGTCTTGATAGGTAGCTCAACTCGTCGGAACACCGGCGCAGTCATGGTCTCGGTCTCAGAATGATCGTGAAGTCAGTCAGTCCTAAGTCGGATAGGTCGTAAGTGGACAACCTGTAGTATTTTTTTTAACAATGTAGCGTTTTACCACACTAAGTAGCCACCTGTAAAAAGAAGAAGTTACTGGAAAAGCTACAGCGTTATGCTACTTAATTCTGGCTGTGAGTTGCTTACAGCTAGTGCTAGAGAGCTCAAGCTCCTCCCAAATCGCTTAAATCAGTAGTACGGGAACATTTTGGCTTCCCAATAAATTACGTTAACACTGGAAACAGAGCAACTGAAAAGATTAACTGTGTCTCTCGGTTCTGTTATACCGGGCGGATATTTTTCTGGAAACAAATCCAACACACTAACTACCCGAGGGAGGTTAAAAAAAAAAAAGGTGTAAATAGTTCAGTTTGTGCTCAGTTTGTGCTTAATGTTCAGGGAAGAGGTATAGAAATAGTCAACGAAAGTTTCAGTTCAAAAGTCTCTGTACATACTTAGTCATTCATGATAGCACCTTGTCAGTCCCTTAACAAAATCAGTTACTGCTGACCATGGATTCAAGCTGGTGAACTTATGATTACAGAGTCTTATCCTACTGAGTGATACACTGACCCCCTCCAGGACTGTCTGTTGGAGATTGAGGTTGGATTTGCATGATCACCTGACTTGTGTTTAGCTGGTGAACCATTTGTGCATGGATGGTTCATAAGTGAATGCAAAAGATGCTTTGTCATCTATTTTATAGTGAATTGTGCTACAGTTTGAACACAGTAGTTCAAAGAGTTGCTTTACTTAAAAGACAAAGATAGATTGAAGGATTTATTTGTATGCCAAAACTATAGCTGCTAATCATGCAGCAAATATCAGTAGACAGGCATGGAAGGCAGCACATGAGGGATGGAGGGAGAAAAATTGAAAAATACTGATTTTGTTTGTGAAACAGCCACAAGGATCAACGATTTTATTGTCATTGTGCAGCTGGTGACACGCGCACAATGAAACTGAGCAGCAGCTTCCATTGATGCACCCATAAAGCACATATGCTAAAGAAATGTAGCACAGTACCTGAATACAAATGGCATTGTTACATTTGAGATTTTAGGAAGGCTGGAGTCAGAATGTTGCACAACAGAGTACTGGAGAAAACAAGTAGTACTGGGCAACAAAGTCTTGACTGAGTACTAGACAGACTAAAGTGCAGAACATAAATTTAAGGACATGACAAAGTGCATGATGTAAAGACAATAGAAAGTGGAAAAACAGGAATTGCGTAGTAGCACACATGGCAGCAGTGCAACACTGTATAGTGCAGATGTGGAAATTAATTGGGTCGTCAATGATGGGAGGGAGCTACCCAGCTAACAATTCTTTATTCTAGGAATGTTTACCGAATGTTGCGATTAAGCTATGGAAACATTCAAAGTACTAAGTTTTCCCGATCTTTCCAGAATGTTATCCCACTACTACAACTACTACTACAATTAGTGCTGGGCGATATTGCCAAAAATGTTATCATGGTAAAAAATGTTCATATTGGTCGATATTGATAATTATCACTACAACTCTCAAGTCATTATTTCTCTGCAATATAAAGGCTGACTTTTACTCCTGAATTAAAACTGAAAAAGAAATATGGTTAATCATAGTTAAAAACTATTCTTTATATTCAGAATTTAACAAACACTTGCCAAACAGTAGTAATGGCCAAAATGACACTTCTGGAACAATTTGCTATATTTTCTGATCCCACTAGATGGAACTCTCTGTTCAAAACACGGCTCAAAGCAGGCTCGCTCAAAAGGAAACCAAAACGGTCACATGTACCAATCGGCATTTCGCATTTCACAAGTCTGACATAGATGATAAGCAGGTGGTTTTAATCATAGGAATGCAGCCCCTGGCATTCTTCTTATCGTTTCTTAATTCTCTGTAGATTATTACTGTCAGGATTTCTCATGGGTTTAATTTTACTGTGGGTTTTTCTTTTGGATTTTTCTGGATTGCCCTTATTGAATGGGTTGCTTTGGGCTTGCTCTCCCAATGAGCTGCCCTGTTGTTTTGATGGTTCTGTCTGTTGTTCGCCTATGTGCCCTACTGCATTCTGTTTTGTGTTTGATAAATAAACTAGTGGCATGTTGTGTTTGAATTATATCGAAGTTTCATCACGCATCTGGCATATCGACATCGAGGAAAATCATATCGCAATAATTATCGTTATCGTTTTATCGTCCAGCTCTAACTACAATTAAGAATAATACATTAAGGTTCCAGTGAGAATGTTCTCTGCCCACTTTGAGAAGACCTACAGTATAAATAACTTTAGCTTAGTTCTGGGAATGTCCCCTTTTAGCTGGGTAATTCTTCTGAGGAAGATGCTGTTTCTGGGTCTAGCAGTGGTGAGGTATGATGAGATCTTTCACCAGATGGCAATAAAGGTAAACGCTTAATGCTGGGGTGAGTTGGGATTGTGATGGGGCTGAAGGCCCATCCGAGGAAGTGATTGTTGTACATGTCTGTGGTGTCTTGCTGTTGCAGGCCAATGATTTGTTCTGCTGAGTCAGCCGCTTATTACAGGGATTACTGATCAGAGGCAGAGCAACAGGTGCATCACGCTGCTGCACATTAGGTCAGGATACTTTCCACAGTACACTGGTAGAACTTTGCCAGGAGTTGTTGGGGCAGGCTGGTTCTTGAACCTCATTTTGAATAACCAGCACGGTCTCTTTGACTAATGAGGAATAAATGACAGACCCTGTGAGGTCCTCAGTGATGGTGAATTAGGGATATCCCAATCCGATCTCAAGATCAGATCGGGATTGACGATCAAGGCATTTTAGACTGATCGAGATCGGGATTAATGAGTAGATCATCTACCGATCATTTTTTTTTCTCACCCATGATGCTGTACGCGGCGCATGCGTCACACATATGAAATTAAAACGTGCGGCTGAGTACGGCGAATTCACTCGGCTCACTTGGGGAAAGGCTGATCAAAGCAACACACACTGGAGGAAACTTTCAAGAAAAAGGACAGTGATAATGCAAAATGGATTACAGAGCGGGTGATAGAGTTCATTGCTCCTGATGCCCAGCCCATCGCTGTGGTTGAGAATATTGGCTTTCGCCACCTTTTGGAGCTATTGGAGCCACGTGACGCCCTGCCCTCTCGACACTTCATATCAGACACAGCGCTACCCAAGCTGTAGAAAAATGTTCGCCACCACTTATATACAGTATAGGGTATATTACAGTAGCTAATGTGACCCCTATTGGTTTTACGCCAGATGTTTTATTTTATTATTATAATGATTATTTTTTTAATAAACCCATGCTATGTGAAAGTTCCAAAAAGAATTGACAATTTTTTTTTTACCATGTTGATAAAAATAACTGCATTAAAGGTTGGTTTCCTTGCTGCACTGCAGACCTACTGAGTTGTCAAGCATATACGCCATAGATTTGAATAATTTTAATGTACTTATGGTCTATAGTTTGCACTGTGGGTTATTGGAAAATACACGCGTTGGTCTGAGATTCGGTATCGGCTGATACTTAATCTTAAATTACTCGGATTGGTATCGGGGACAAAAAATCTTGATCGGGACATCTGTATTGTGAACACTAAAGAACTTGAAGCTCTACATTGCATCTCTATTTATGTGGACAGGGAGGTTTTCCCATATTTGGATCTTCTAAAATCTGTTATGAGATCATTTATTTTTCTGGTGCTGAGGGCCCGGGTGTTGGTTGAGCACCAGCTGGCTGGTTTTAGCACTTCCTCTCTGCTTGCTGACTCGTAGTTGTTGGAGATCAGCCTTATAACGGTAGTGTGGTGCTGATTATGATGGTGTCGGAGACGGAGGTGGGACAGTTGCAGTGATGAACGCCTTGATCAGTGGGCTCATTACACAGCTCTGTAGAGCTTCTGTGCTGAGTGGAGGAGGAATGGGTGCCCATTCGGACAGTTTGACGTTGACTAGAAATTCCAATTACAAGGTTGTGTGTTGGAGTTTGGAGACCAGCTTGTTGGGAATCATGATATTGAATGCTGAGTTGGCATAAGTAAACAGCCTTCTGACATAGGTGTTATGATGGTATCCGAACAGCATAGAGAACAGCTGAGATGGTCTCTTCAGTTGATCTCTTTGCCCTTTTGGCAAACTGGTATTTGTTCAAAATGGGGGATATGTTGGCCTTGATATAGGCTATGAACAGTCATTTAAAACACTTCATTATTATGAGACAGGACATAAGTCATTTAGACTTCTGGCTGCTGTGGACTTTGGTACTATAATTATTGCTGGTGTTGTTTGGGTGGAGACACGTGTTGACTAGAGTCAGTTAGAGGTTACAGATACTGCTGAAGACCCTTCTAACTTTATGTGGATGCCCTGGTATGCCATCTGGTCCTGGAGCTTTGTTCATGTTCATCCCATACATGGCTAACTTAACATCAGGGATGTACAGTGGCGGAAGCTAATCATTTGAGGGTGGTGTGGTCTTATGGCTGCTGGAGATTTTGAAGGTGGTGTGGTCTTATGGCTGCTGGAGATTTTGAAGGTGGTGTGGTCTTATGGCTGCTGGAGATCGTTAAGCTCATTTGTTATGAGTGGTATTGCCTGTGGCTGATGCTGCTACCTTTGTAGTTCACGATGGACTTGGACACGATGGATACCTTGCCACAGTATTGATTTTTGAAGTGGTCCTTGGTCTAATTTCGAGATGGGCTGGCTGCATGCACTTGAGATATTCGTGTTTGTAAGCTATTTATCTATCTGGTTGGGAAGGGAGCGGTGTGATGAAAATTTTG
>JAODKF010000022.1:3619391-3637350 GCA_026779585.1 Mormyrus proboscirostris | reverse complement strand
GCATGCACTTGAGATATTCGTGTTTGTAAGCTATTTATCTATCTGGTTGGGAAGGGAGCGGTGTGATGAAAATTTTGTAGCACTGTTCTGAGATCACTCTGATTAAAGGCCCCTGCCACAAAGGAGATATTGTCAGAGGATGCTATTTGTTGTCTGTTGGTGAGCCGGTTAAGTGCCTGTGGTATGTAGCCAGCAGTGAAGATGACTGCTGTGCCTTGCTTTTAAGCATGATGAATTCTCCAAAATATTTTCTGCAGCCTAAAATGTGTTAATGGAAATCTGCCTCACATTTTTGAACGTTTTAATTATTCACTTATACTGTATGTCATGAGTGGTCTCTGAAGACTATCCATATTTGCAGTGTAAAAAGTGGGAAAGCTAAAGGTCTTCTCATTAATCGAAATAAAACCAATTTCCTGCTTCAATGCAGTGAAATTGCACTGTTTTGTTTTATTAGGATCGATCGTTCCCAAACATTGGTTTGTTTTTATCTCTGCCAGAAATCTCAGGCATGTTTTATGTGGCCGCACTTCTAAGCCACTGCATTTCGCATTTCTTTTTCTAGTTGTTTAGTGTGATCTCTGTCCACGGGAATCTGAACAAATTTATTTTTCCTTAGAAGAAACAAAAATATCTGCATGGCTTCTGCATGAGTTTCTTTGAGAAAATATTCCATCATTGCATTTTAGCTTCTGAATCTTGATATACCTGATGTCCTGACCGCTTTAATCCGCCTTTGCACGTCATGAATGACATCATTTTTAGATACATAATTCCTTAGGAATGTTGTTCTCAGGAACATCTACCCCCTATGCAATAATATTCCAATTTTTAGTATTTTATATGTAAAATGTTTAGTTTTTTTTTTTGCTCCCTCCCACCAGGAGCAAAAACATGGACTGTGTGGGGGTCCCCGAGGGCTGGTTTGAGAAACACTGGTTTGTAGCATACTCATGCATTATACTTTTTGGTTTGTATTAATGTATTATCTGCTGCATATACACATGCATACGTCTTACAGCAGGGTTGTAGGTGTTGGGTCTTGCAGGTAAGCACTCATTTCCAGCGAATCTTAATTTTATCATGCTCTTTTATTAAGTCATCCACTGAGATTTTACAGAAGATTAATGTCACGTTAAAATGGTTAAGACCACTAGGCTTTGGGACACCATCAATTTTGAAAGTGGCGATAACAAGAAAATTGATGTAAAGAGCATATCTCTTGGTTTGTCTGCTTCCTCTATATCTGGATTCACCTCATCTGTAAGTTCAGATCCATGTGATTCAACAGCCTCTGGCTGATTATCACCATGTGACAGTGTCATTCATGGGCTGAATCTTATTTAATGGTATGTAAAGCTTCAAATTTCATTTTAATTTATGTCTCATTCTGAATGACTCAGTAGCTCTTTACTTAGCATATAATTTTTTCCTATAGCATATGAATTAATTAATTGCTGTGTGATCTGGTCGCGCTGGCGCTCGGAATCAATGGTGCTAACATCACAAAATCAATTTGGTGCTCAGTTTCAAGAGGACATCAGGTACAACATTCCTGCCCCCCCCCCCCCCCCCAAAAAAAAAAATGACGCAAAGAACTGACAGATCTGCTGTCAGTGTCTTGAGGAGGTCAGCTGGAATATTCCCGGCCCTGAAGCTCAGCCTTCCGTTTTTTTTTTTTTTTTTTAAATTCTAGTGCCCCTGGGCTGAGGAGAGGGAAATGGCTTTTGCTCTGGTGAAAACGGATACTCAGCTTTCGAGAGAGGAAGATGGGTCCAGTGGAGAATTTGCACCGGTTTCCTGTGAAGTGCTCTGTTTTATAACGGTTGAAAGGGGTAGGGAATTGCAAAATGTCTGGGCAGCGTCTCTACTTTGTAACGCAGAAGGCTGCTCTGTATATTGGGTTTCAAGGCCCAAATGGTGGGAAATTAGCAGTTGTGTCCCGCTATCCTCAGTCAGAACTGTGCATCGACCATCATGCAAGGGGAGACTCGGAGGCAGAGGGATCTGAGAGATGCTGAATGGTCCTGAAATCGGGTGACCGGGAAGTTTAGAGTTGGATCATCGTGCTCTCTTTAAAATGGAATAAGGCTGATGAGCCCTGGTGTGATTTCAATCTTCGTAAATTGAAGACTCTGGTCTGACCATGTCATTTCACCAGCGATAGAGCCAAGTGTAACTCGGCAGCCGAAGGGAGCATGCTGTGGAGTCAGCCTGTTTTTTCTTATTTGATTACATAAAAGGGGAAATACGTCTCCATTCTTTTTAAAAAGAGCAAACTTTGCAAAGATTTGCAGTTGTAGTGCATGCAGAGCCTCGGATTCTGCTGGCATCCTGTGTTTCGTCCCTTCACATTGCTCACCACACTGGTCCCTCTGAACGTACAAAGTGGACACTTGCTCCACCTTACAAATCAATACTGTGACGTCAACGTGGTATCTTCTCAGTGATGTATTGCTCTTGTCCCTGGGTGATGAGGTTGGAGAGAGTTCCTTACACAGAACTAGTTTTCATGCCCAGTGAAGTAGGGATGTACTGATCCACTATTTTGGTACCCTGATCCAGTCCGAATCATTCAATATTTATTTACATACACATACAGTAGACATTGCTGCATTTTTCATTTAAGCCTTGTGACTTCACAGTATTCTTCCGTGTGATGTATCTGCGAGTGCCTAATTACATTTGCTGTATTAAGTACACTCTGTTACTACCTTCTCTCAAAAGGATGGCTTTGCAAGCATTGCACGGAGATGCTGGCTGACATCTCGATAATAAAGCCCTGTGCCTCGGGCTTACTGCAGCGTGTGATGAAACCTTACAATCTGCGGGAGTGACGTAAATGAGGCAGATGCAGGAAATTAAATAGGGCGGGCTTTCGCTTGAGTTGTGGTAGCCGATACTGATCAATTAAAAAAAAAACGCCCTGATTCCGATCTTTGATATCAGCTTCGGACATTACAGCAGCCAAATGCCAATGGCTGCCGTACACTATAAAAGCATTGCTGCTGATGCTTTTGATAGTCCCCAGAATGGTTCTGATGGATATGAGGTGCACGATCCTTGTCATAAGCAACATCTCAGGGAATCACATGTAGATCCATTATGAAGCACTGGTTTCCTGCCTTTCCTCAGATAATACAAATATATATATTGACAAATTTAAGTATTTGCTCATAGTGATTCATGCACTTGCATTAAAAGTATCAGTTGTGCCGGTTTCAAACATTGTTTGGCCTTTGTGAAGAGAGGAACTTCCATCCTTCTACTGTAACCATTTGCCTTATTCAGAATTGCAGGGGGTTCCTGAGCCTATGGGCACAAGGCAGGTAACAACCCAGGATGGGGCACCAACCCTTCAGAGGGCAGGCACACACACACACACACACACACACACACCCACCTTTGGGCAATTTAGCCTCAGCATGTTCTTAGATTGTGGAGGAGAACCCAGAGAAGACCCTATGATGACATGGGAGAACTTGCAACCACCACACACATGGAGCCATGGTGGAGATTTGAACCCTTGTCCTACACATGTGAGGCAGTAATGCCAACCACCATACTATGCAAGAGGTATTATAGATATTATAGAGATAAAACTGAGTGTAATACAATATTTAAAGTATACAACAATATATATTATTGATATTTCAGGATGTCTTTTTTGTGATGGTACGGAAGTAGTTAAGACATGAAAGACATTGGCACACCAGTCTTCTCTCATGCCAGCTTGCACTGGGACTCTACTCTTATACATGATCGGTTATTGGTATCAAGACCCCAAGTAAAATTCTTTTCTACACCCATGAGTCTATTGATAAAGATGTAGGAGTAAGACATGTAGAGTATGGTGAGAGAGAAAGCTTGTTTTTAGTGGTATTTCAGGAAAATACCTTCTTTTTTGGCATCATCTTCTCGACATCATAACTCGGTCATCTCCTCTATGCCTCACCTTAAACTCCTTATGCTGGTGATGTAAGTGACTTTTATTCTCTCTTCAAACACCTTAGCTTGACTAAACATATATAGGATATGGTCCGGGATAGCATGTAAGATCCATGGATCGCCTGCAGCCCATTGTAATGGTTATGCGTCATTGATCCCCATGAGAAAACATCCTTTATTGCTTTTTACCCCCCTTGCTTTCCATGAATCTTGGAGGTAATGGTCAAAGGGCAGCTACCTTGCAGCTCTCAGGGTATGGGGGGTTAAGGGCCTTGCTCAGGAGACTGTGGGCATGTGACCATTCTGCTATGGCTGGGGTTGAACCAGTGAACCACACATCACCCCAAGAAAGGTGCGTCAGTAGTAGGTTGATCAGTGGCAACTGAATGACTGCAGTCGATCAGCTGTCCTCCATGCTTCCATGACATAGATACCACGCTTAATTAGACAGATGATGCCCATAGCAGGTCAATCAAAAATTCCAAATGAGTATTCTGGAAAACGAGGAAAGACATTTTCCCGCAGAACATAAGCTGTCCCCTGGGAAATCTTGCCTTGGTTATGGGTCAGGTAAATGTTTACCTCGAGAGAATAACAGTAATCCCATTTCACACCAATTCAGCTGTGTACACACTGAGTACCGTTTGACAGGGCCCAACTACATTCGATGGCAATTTCAGCCATTTTTTCCAGAGCTGCTTTTTTTCTCCTTTTTTGCAAAATCTCTTCCGGCCAAGAGCGGTACATATTTTTTCACAATATGGGGAGGCAGGGTGCAGGAATATTGCAGCTGACTTCCTCATGAAACTGATAACCAAATCTGTTTTTAGTTATTCTGCACTATTTCACAGAGAGGGATATTGCACCTGGCGTCCTCATGACACTGACAGCACAGCTGTGTTCCGAATCAAACTTTCCCTTGGTATCAGATTGTGTGATGTCATAGACACGCATGGGAATGGTGTGTGACATCCGCGCAGCCTGTATTATCATATTTGCTGGAAACGCTTGGATGTTTATTTCTGAAATATGTGAAGCTGCTTTTTTGATATGACCAAAGATGGCATTTTTGTGCTTGCTTACGGACATTGTCCTCCAACGATGGTTAATCGTGAAGAAAAGGAGGTATCTGATTGTATTCTCTGTGTATTTTCATAAGCAGATTTGGGACTGGATTGTATGTCTATCGGAACGACAGAGGAAAGTGAGCCAGCACACATTTTCAGCCAAGGGGCAGGTGATAATGTTCCATAGCCTTGTATAGTTGAGTTCAATAGTAGGATGTCATACATGCATGAATTGTGTTTGATGCTTATTGTCTGGGGTTTAAAGTGACTTACAGTTTCATTATTCATATGTTGTCACTTACTTATTTGTCTAGCTATATGTATCACTGAATTCAGGTAAAGTACCTTACTTTAGGGTACAACAGCAGGTCCCCTTATAGTTACCTTGGGACTTTATCACTATTATCCTGCCTGGGTTTTTAGGAGTTTGTACTTGAACTGCATATTTGCATCTGCAAAATGCCTCAAACCAGTCAAGGTCATTGTAGATATTTATATGCTTTCAGGAGACACCGAGGTTAGACACTCCCACTAACCGGGAGGGGAGCACAGGAGCAGGTCTCGATGATGCCTTGACCCTTTAGCAAGTGCCATTGCACGGTTTATCCTTGCTCATGCATCCAGTCAATAACAAGAAATAGGGGCACATGTCTCCGATGGATTACCCTTATCACCGCCCTCAGTACAGTTTCAATCCAGATTTTAATAATATATATCATGATGTTGCTTGGGAACACATCTGTCTAGCAGGGAAAACATTGCGCTCTTCGTAATCATTTGGGGCGCGAACATTCAAGTAGCCTTTAACACAATAGCCCTAAAATGACGTGTTTGCTCGATGCTGTCTGCTAACACCTGGAGCGTGGCGGCATCCAAACCAGAAATTGGCCTCATATATCACTGCTGGTTTGAGATCACTTTAAAAGTAGGATTTAGGGTAAAAGTAAAATAAACTATGATCAAAGTCTTTGCAAAATGTGTTTAAGTCGGGAAAGCAGCCAGAGTTTCAGTCTCGAATGAGTTAGCGGTGTTTCAAAGCAGCGGAGATGTCAAAATGATATGCTGATGTACGGCTTGATTCTATGGTAGCTGACAGCTTTAGATATAAAATGAAGTGACTGGCACAGATAAAGAGAGCAGAAGGATGAGACCTCTTGCAAAGAATAAGTCTTATCTTACCGGAATTTTCAGAAACACTAAGCTCAGGACAGTCCTGTCCCATTTCACAGCCTGTAGACTGTAAGAGATCCCAATTAATCCCCGAGGTCAAAATTCCATCAGCGGCATGAAGTCAAGGTCCAATGCCCCCAATGAATTGTCTTACTCAGCAGATTTTGCTGACCTGGGTGTCCCCGGGGTGCCAAGTGGGGGAAACAGAGGGCCATACGGTCCAAATTCATTGCGTTTCGGTTCAGATGACCGGAATGCGCCATTTGAGTACCAAAGGTCTAAATAGTTTAGAAACTGGACTACACATGCTGGGCAGCTGTGGATGCTGCGCATGTAGTCCAGATGGTTTCCTCTGGTGGAGCTCATGCACATTGACTGCACATGTGGAAGTGTTTCCAGTAGGTGGCAGTATACGGTATACAGTATTTTCGAAAGCAGCACTACTCTGGCATTTTGGGTGGGAGAGGGGGGTCCCAGCTAGTTTCGTAGTGAGGATTTCAAAACACTGTGGTATGCTGTATTGACTTAAACTTCATAAAAGTTGACCCGTTTCACTACACTGCTTGTATTTGTGTTTGCTGTAATACATCTGCCCTCTGCTGGTCTGGTGGAGTATCGCTGCTGTGTGCATGAACCGACCACAACCATCCGCATCCGCAGCCAAATGTAGTACGAACATAAGCTTCCGCGAGCACGACTGTCCATATCCCGAAAGCAGAGAAGTAAAGAATGAACTAGACTTTATTAATCCATTGGTTCAATTGGTTTCCAATTGATGGGCAAGCTGGTGTCCACATGCATGTGATCCTATAGTGTATGTCTGTTCCCTCAGGTTGCTGTTTCATAAAATAAGACACAGTACTTTCGTTAGCGTTGATGTTATTATAGCAGTAACATAACACTGTTGCTTTTTTCGTTGTCTTATAATTTAGTTTGTCTGTTTACAGAACTGTGATTACTTACCAAAGGCAGTTATTCACAAGTAAATGCCAGTTTTTGAAAGTTGAAGTATGACTACATTTAATAGGTCACACTGTTGTCTGTCAAGCTATGAATTCAAATTATACTAACAGAATTGAATGCATTTTTTAGTATGTGGCTCACAGTGGTCTTTTTCATGAATGCAATAGTTTATTTCTCCAAAAACATTTGAAAATGCATTAATAGCAGTGTGCCTGAACAATAAAAACAGTCTGTGTGTGTCTGAACGTGGTTTGGTAGAAAGCCAGAAAAATACTCTAGAAAATTATTTTGCATTTGCTACAATAGTGCCAGTCCTGATTTTCACAAGAGGGTTGTGGCACCTGCTCATACATTACCTGTATGAGAAACAAAGGACAGCGTCAATCCCACATATTTGTATCTATGTACAAATGTATGTGCCTGTAAACTACTGGTATATATATATATATATATATATGGTTCCTTCATATTTGCACTAATTTAAATCTTACAGAACCTCCTCAGATAAGCGGTTTTTCTGGCACACGGGACGCAAAACAGGCCATACATTTAGGAGTATGTAGGGTAACTGCTTCCTGTGGCTCAGTGACTAAGGATGCAGTGGAACATAAAAGACTGTTTTGTCACATGTCTCTCAAGCTGGAAATTGAAATTCCGATCACTCGTGCCAGAATAAAAGCTGTTTACCCATTTCCCGTCATGTTTCAAATGCATTGTGTGGACAGGTCACCGTGACTTTAGCTGAAGAGGTTTTAACTTAACAGTTGATTCTCTTTAAAGGTTTCAGAGGATCGATATTCTCTGTCTCCCTGCTTGGCAGCATGAGCTCACCCCTGTGTAATTTGTGTTCAATTGCGTGTCCGGGTTGGATGTGTTGGACAGTGACATGCGACATGTTGCGTTCATGCAGAGAGAATCTGAAACAAGAAGATGGAATCAGCTGCGGATTGAGATGAGGACAGCTGTTTGATCTTTATAAAAGGAGATCTCGCACACTTCGAGGAGTGTCCGGAAGTTATATGCGCCCTCTGCGAGCGACCATTACGGCTCATGGAAGAGAAATTCTGTTTCCTGATCCATGGTTTCTTTAGTATCTATTTACCCCTTCAACCATCAGTGTCGTTGTGTACATCCTTGTCAGTCAGCACCATCTTCGTTATCACCATCCTGGTTACTAACCAGTGGTTAGTACCATTATTGGCAGTATTTGGAAATGAAGGCTTCAGTTTTTCAGTTTGTGGCTCATGGTCAGCGTTCGACTTTTGCATGAAACAAAAGTAGAAAAACTTGGAAGGAATGAAGAAGAACACAAGATAATTGGGTAACACTGTGTTCCTAGAATAATTTAATTGAATTTGACTACTCAGCCAACTGATGTTATATGAATTGTCGAATGTCAACTAAGAAGTTGTTGAAATGTTACAAATACTCTGTGTATCCTCTATTAGGTGGACTATCCAAGTAAAGTGTTCCTGATAATTGACTTTTCCAGACATGCTGTATTTCTCGTGGGTCCCAAAAGGACTAAAAATGCCCAGCAGGGCTCCAGATTAGACTTATCCTTGCTCTCAGTTAGTCTCCAGAAGATGCCTTTACACTTGTAATTGTTTCTCCAGGAAACTGGTCACGCATGGAACCCCGTGAAGCCTCATTCTGTCTCTTCCCAAAAAGCACCAAGCCATGTTCCACTGTAAAGGAACCTTTGGTGCAAACCGGTCAAATAATCGGGGGGCCAGTTCATGCGTTACGTATTCCTGCGTGCTCCAAGGTAAGGCTGGACGTGGATGGGTGGAAGAAAGCTGTTTTTCTTCTTCTGAACACTCCCAGACTGGGAGCTAATTGTGGCTCCTCTGGGGTGTATGTATCCAGCGGAGGGGTCCAGTTATAATGAACAAATGGATGTGATTGGGTATTAAAAGTGGACTATGGCTTTACACAGCCGTGTGACTTACAGTAAGTGTGGCATGTTCTGAGTAGGCGAAGTGCATAACGGAAATGTAGCTCCATTGGTCATGCATGGCATGTTCTGTCCGGGTCAGGCTCGGTGATTTTTCAATGCTAAATTTCGATAGCATAAGTGGTCAGTGATCTATGGTATTCTGCCGACTGTGGTGCTAAATGAGTGTCACCTTACGGCTTCCCTGCGACTGGGGAGGTCCTGGGCATCTGTACCGAACGCCGGATAAAGCCACCGTCAATGTGAAACGAAAAGCATGTGGGCACCGTAAATGGCCAATGGCAACAGTGCCGGGGCGCCTTACCGACCATGTATGCCAACCCAAAGAGAGGCCAGGCATCCTGCTGGTTGCTGCATTCATTCCTGGCCGCCGCCTTGTTTGGAGCTGAATAATCCCGTTGGGGCCGTACATGTTTACTGCTGTCCAATATGTAGCTCAGGGTTGATTTAAAGAGGCCCGCAGCCTGTTTTCTGATGAGGAGATGTCCTTAGCAGTGGCTTAGAACTGCGTGTGATTTATCACTCTTTCTGCAGAAAGGGCAACACTGGCTGGTCTTCACGGGAGATTGTGAATAGCCCCCCCGTTCCCCAAGTAACACTCTGAGGGCCAAAGATATAAACAATGTCACACTGGCTCACACACAAGCTTGATTCTGCAGTCAGCTAAGCATTTTTATGTTGATCTAGACATGTGCTTAGGACCATTGTCCTGTTGGAAGATCCAAGATGGCCCAGTTTTAGTTTCCCGGCAGAGGGAGCCAAATTTAGATCTAAAATGTCCTAGTATTTCATGGAGTCCATAATGCCAGGTACTCTAACAATGTTTCCAGGGCCTTTGGAGGAAAAACAGCCCGACAACCTCACAGAACATCCACCATATTTTACAGTTGAGATAAGGTTCTTTTCACAAACCCAAACCCATCTTGAATGTTCATTGCCAAAAAGCTCCATTTTTGTTTCATCAAACCATAGAACATGGTTCCAGTCTAAACTGTAGCAGCGTTTTACAAACTGCAGGCGCTTGCATTTGTGGTTAACTGACAGACACGACTTCTTTCTGGTGTATCTTCCAAATAAACTGTTAGCATGAAGGTGGTATCCGATGGTTTTTTCGGAGACGTGGTAACTTCAAGATTTAACTTTGTCTTGTAATTCACCAACACTGATCCTTGGGGATTTTTTTGCCTGTCATCATCCTCACTGTATGGGGGGGAAAAATAAACTCGAGTCCTCTTCCAGGCAGGACTGTAACAGTTCCAATTGTTGTCCACTTTTTTATTATTGCCCCTAACAGCAGAAATGAGCATTTTCAGGCGAGTGGCTATTTTTTTTTTTCTAAATTCATGACTTGAACATCAACTCATTTCTCCCTCATTTGGTCTCTCATCTTTCCCATGTTGATGGATGACTAAGAGAATTTGGTCTTTATGTCGCGTCATATTTGTACTCCAGTTAATCAGGATTACAGCTTGAAGGTTCTTACACACTCAAATCAACTCAAAGATGTACTCAAAGATTTACATGAGAAACATGATTCAGTTACATTGTGTTCACTATAATTTCAACGGGTGCCAATAATTGTGGCACGTGTTTTTTTGTTCAAAATAATTATTTCGCATTTCTTTTTCTTTGATTAAATTTATTTCAATGAAAGGTTGGATTTTCCTCATTATTTTAGTGCGATATGAAGCTACTTTAGCGAAAGGTGGATTTTTTCTAACCCTTTTTAGAAATCTTTACAAGGGGTGCCAATAATTGTGGAGGGCCTTGTGTATCATTATGGGGACTCCCCATTCATCTCTAACCCCGTGATCCTCAACCCATGGGTTCTGAAAGGAAATGTAAGTATTTTAAAATCAGCAAGCTCCTTATGCTGATCCATGATCAGATTTCTCAGCCCCAATCCTAGAATTCACCTATATAAACAGGTCTTTGTCAGGGTCCCTTCCCCATTTGGCCAGCAGGCGTTGCTGGTCATCCCGTCCCTCGTGTTGTCAGTCTGTGTGTTCCCGTTTCCTGCCAGCTGCATGGCTCAACATGGCTACCTGTAAATCCCTTTCTTCATGTGTTTGAATCCTGCCTCCTCTGTTCTTGTATATCGTTTCATTGTATGAGTTTTTCTAGTTCCTGTGTCTTCTAATTTGTATTTGGTTTTGGTTAAATTCTTTGTACCTATGTTTGTGTTTCTACCTCTCTGTTATTCCCCAGTGTTAGTTTCTGTTTCCCTGTTCAGTTCTGTGAGTTAATTAGTTTCACCTGTTGCCCGTTCCTGTTCCTGCCCTTGTGTGTTTTCCTGATTGCTCGTTGTCCTGCACCTTCCCCTATTGGTTAATTGTCTGTTTCACTCCTGCTTGTCATTACCTTGTTCAGTTTTCATATTTAAATAACGGTCTGCGTTTTAGTCCCTAGTGGTTCATTGTTTGTTTGTTGCTGGTAGTAGATGTTTATTTGAGGTCTGTGATGTTAGTTTGATGTTTCTTCTGCTTACCTGCCCAGTTTTTGTTATTTAGTCTTTGTTATCCCCTTTAGTGTTTGATCCCTCGTGGTCTTTCGATTTTGTTGTCTTAGTGTTTTTTTGTTTTGTTTAAACCCCGTCTTTTGTTCTTGGAGCCGCCAGTGGGTCATCCACCTTTTTCTGCCTGCACCATGCCACGTCCCCACTCGAAACCCACCCGCGTGCGTCCATGACAGTCTTGGGTCTGCAAATGCTTAGTGCAAAACTAGTGAGCACACTCAACCAATCCCAGAAGCCAAAGCACATATGCTTAATTAAAAATTCATTGGCACATCCAATCAGATTTGTGCGATAGGCATTTATTGACGTAAACTTGCTTGATCATAGCCTGATATCGGGTCTCGACTGACCTGGCATGATAAAAATTGGGTCGTGGTGTAAAAAAGGTTGAGAACCACCACTCTAATCCCAGCATGACAACCTTAACCCCTACCCAGCCCTATCCTTGACCATAAGCAACCAAACAAAATACAATGTTTTTGATTGCAGTCAAATTTTTTAATAAAATTGAATTTCCCCTTTCTTTTCCCATTTTTTCGGTCCCCATGATGTCAAAATCACAGGGTTTTTATCACTTTGGTCCCCAAAATGTAATGTATACATGGATCACACACACACATACACCCCTATATCTTCATGCCTATATCCTTGTGCCCTGTATAACTTTATATTCTGGCTCCAGGGAATCATAATTTATGGGTCATGTTAATGTGAACTAACGACATCTGAAAAGTTTGCTGATGTAAACCTGTTACGGCTTTCAGTTGGTCTCTTGGTATTTTTTGATTCCTTTTCCGCTTTATTGGGAGAGCAGACGATGTCGTCTTTCTCCATCTACAGCCAGTGCCTCTGGTGTGAAGCATTAATACTACAGGCAGTGTAATTAAACAGACAAGTGGAGCTACTGATGCTAATTATGAAAGTTTTGGTCTAGAAGATTTCTGAGAAGCGAGAAACTCACAGGTCCAGTTCTTGAAGGACTTGGTACAAGCCACTCTCTTCATCCTTCCTCCTTCCCATCGCCACCTTTCCTAGTTTATGGAGGTCCTACAGCCTTCATCAGTTTTAGCAGGCAGGTACACTGAAAGAAATATAACACTGGCTCAACTTAAAAAAATGTAAAGGTAACCTGTCACACCTAATATCTTAGCATTGCCGTAATGTAAATAAAGCATTTACTGTAACCTTTACATTTTTAAGTTTATGTAAACTAATTTCTGAAGGTGAAACAAACCAAATATTTAAAGTTGTTCTAAATCAAAATAAATGAGTTGGCTATATTACTTAATGTAAATATTCTACTAAATCTAACCTGAAATTATAAACAATATAAACAACTTTTGAATGTTTGAGCAAATTACCTTTTGCAGTTATTAAGTTGCATCAAATAAAGATTTAAGGCATTCGTAATTTAAATATAAAAGTAAAAAACTTGTAAAAATTACATTTTGATTTACACTCAGAACGCAATTCTTTATATAAACATTATTTATTGTGGAATGAACATATTTTCATCCAAAATGCTAACAATAAAATATTTTTCAAAACGTACAAATATTAACAGTCAATCAACACTGCTAATTATATTTGAAATTGAGAGAAAAAAACAACCAAGATATAGCTGCATTTTCCCACAAATTAAAAGACTGTTTGCAATAGGAACATTTTGTCCTTGTCAAACCGTTCTGTAACTTGCTTCCCACACAGGGGCTGAAAGTTACATAGGTTGAAGTCAAGGATATGATGATATAAATATGTTTAACGGAAACTGCTTAACTAACATTAACTGAAATACAGGTTCTGATATCTTTCCTTACAACGTTGTTGTTTTAGCATTATGCTCCCGTTTGAGATGGAAGTAAAATTATACCGCCAAAACTACGTTTTAAAGACTGCACATGCGCAAATCACACTCAACCTAATGAAAGTGCTTTGCTCAAAATAAAAAAATTCACTTTGGTTCCCTGATGTCAGTAGCATTATAGTAAAGTAAAAAAAAAAAACAGTTCACCTATAAGCATAAATTAGACAGCTTAGTTTAAAAGAGCAAATTAATATTTTTTTAAGTAATGGAATAAGAAAAAACACATTAAACAAACGACAGCTATGGTTTACTTTTTTCAGTGTTCAAATCCTCCAGTAAACACCTAGACAAACATAAGGATGTTAATTACCTAAATGAAAAACAGCTTGGACAGACAGTGGTGTAAATCCAGGTTGGTAATGGGTAGCAGATAGACGCCCACAGTGCCAGTGCTCGAGCCCGCTAAATGGTTGCCGGGGTGATGTCATCGCTCCGTGCCTGGCTGGCACTGGGATGTTGGCGGTCGGTCGGAGGTGTAGCCTTTTGTCCGTTCTGTAGCCTTTGATTCATCCACCCCACGTTCCTTGTGACTCTCGAACAACAGAACTGGTTTTCTGTCTGGAAAAGCTATTAGAAAAATATCCCCTTGTGTAAAGGAAGCATTTTCTGATCTAGTAAGGTCTATGAACTGTAATTAGTGTGACAGTATATCGGTATGTTGGTCGCCGTGTAAATGCACTCTTCAGGAACTCCTGATGTAATCACATCGATAGGCCTGTTGTGCAGAAGCTTCTTATATGTTTGATATGTGTGTTAATTTGATTTTGGTTTGCAGTTGAGGCTTCCGAACTCCTCATTAGTGTAGAGAAAAAGAGGAGACTGGAATGTTGTATTGATGTCACCTACTAGTCACACAGTCGGTTGTCAACACTCGTTATGGACATTGTTCCGGTGGCTCTGGGAGGCTGCAGCTGGACCCAGGGGGAACCTTTGAATGTTCTGGCTTCTCATTTTCTTCACATGCTGTGACGTGCAGATTTATGTTTAAGCTGTTCTTTTTTCCCTGTGGCATTTTGTGTTAAATACAGCTCTACTAATAGCATGTATACGTATTAGACAGACTGGCACAGTGGGCAGCCTGCTTAAATGTCCCACTCCTGTTTATCCATCTAAGCATCTCAGGCAGCACCTACCTGCTCAACGGGAGAAGCCTCGGGCAAGCATGTATAATCTAGAAGGACAGAACTGTGATGGATGACTAGTCCATTCGGAGAACCGCGGCGAGCAAAGTAAGAATCCGCAGAAACTCCCAGGATTCCTTGCGAGACCCACTTTTGAGCCCAGTTCACTTCATTCTCTTTCAAATGCCTTTTCCCACAGCGCTGATGTAGTAACAGTTAGTGTTTTAGTTAATCACTAGTCAATATCAATGAGGGGGTACAGGGATAGTCATAAGGAATAAGGACTGGACACATTTTTAAATGTGTTATTAAATGCCAATGTCACATCTGTGAAATAAGGAAATTTAAAATGCAAAGTGTGTCAGTTTGGAGATGCTTATAATCATTAAATGTGCATTATTTCAATGTGACATTAAATTTTTTCTTTTATTGGTGTCTAGTATAAAACAAATGGTTCACGTTTTATATTTTTATACTTCAGTGCGCATTAAAATGTTCTTTTGCGTCAAACTAAAAAATATAGCTGCAGTCAGTAGCTACTTTTTTCAATATAAAAAACTTTGGGGAAAAAGCATGCATGTATTTTATGTTACTGTAAGATGTAGAATACTTGGCTTCTGCCTACAAACCTCAGCTATAAAGCTCTGTTCTAATCTAAATCAATATTAAAGATCACATATAACGCAATATCCCGGTGTGTCTGAGACGCTGGTTCTTAGCGAAGACCGCTTAGCACCACTGTGCTGTGTTAGTGACTCAAGCCCCGCCCCCCCCCCAGTCCCACACACTGCGTTATGCTCTTGCTCCTACTGACCGCTTTGAATGTCACTGCATCTGAGAGATGACTCATCAAGCTAATTAAACAGCTGAAGTATTTTTATTCAGTATTTATATGCATGGCACCTCATATGTCCTAAAGAGCGGACTGGTAGTCATGGGGTTACGCTGTTTTTCGGGATACGATGTCATGGTCTACGTGTGAAATGCTTTAGGTCCAGCATGATCGCGGTTTTTCTGTTGTATTTTTTAGTTGTCGTTTACTAAAGATAGCTAGAAGTTCTTGCTGAGAAAGGTGTATTGACTGACTATGCTAATCTGATTTTATCGGGGTATGTTGCTTGGTGGTTCCAGTTGTGTTTTGTTTGTAGAGAGTTCTAAGTTGAACATCTCCATCTTTCCAGGTAGCAGCAGCTACCATAATCTGAGGATTGCTGGTTTGAGTTTTGGATTCCCCTGTTGCCATATCTTTGAGCGGCATGCACTTCAAATGGATTTACCGCTTTTTACAGGTATGTGGGAATATTTGTGTGGGGGTCATTTACCCAGCCCAAACATGAACAATGCTGATAAGGTGTCTTACATGGCGTAGGGAGTTATGTGGCTGTTATATGGCTTAGTGGAGATATCTTAGCCCAGCCTGAATGTCCTTAGCAACCGGTCATATTGCAGAGGAGAAGAAACTGTTGGGGCACTTGTTCCTCTGGGTTGTGAGGCTTCGGGGCCTGTGGTGGAGGTCAACTTGATGTGAGGACATTCAGAGGTTGGAAAGTGTTGCCTGCAAGGTGTGCTTTTCAGGCTTATTAGGCAATTTGGTGAGGACATGACTGTTTGAGGTGGTGAAACAGAGTTAGAAGATGTATAGAGGGCTGCCAATATGTGAAGTGGTTTTATTTGTTTTGTTGTTTGTGACTGTCTGGACTCTCAGCTACATTCTGCGGGTGTCTTCACTCAGGTAGCATGCTTCGATTTCCCTTAAATGTGTCTGCTTAGCATCTTTGATGGTCTTTGCTAGTGCATGGCGGGCTGCCCTGTGCAGGGACTAACCAACAGGATTAAAAGCTTTGTTATGGTCTGTGATTCTATCGCAGATTTCCTTGCTGAAAGACAAGTCTTTGGTTTGGGAACAGGATCTGATAAGGCACACAGATAAAGATGCATCAGTTGATCTGGCAGCTTACTGTGTGCATGGATATCAGTGCAGGCTTCTCTGAATGAGTTCGAATCCAGAATCGTAAAGCAATCCTACAGTGTCTCGTCCATCTGCCTTTGGACAGTAAGCGACTCTTCTGTTCTCTTATAGCAGAAAACATTTAAGAGCTATAGTTCAATGTGCCAAGGTTCAGTTTGGTGGCTACCACGCACCTGGCACTCCTGAGATTACAGTACTTTAGCAGTGGTCCCGCATTCATGTGCCCCCCTAGTGGGGATATCTATGTCTATTCTGGTGCCTGGGCAGTCAAGCCTTAAGATTGCAATGATAGAAATCCCCATCTGTGATTATTGCATTCAGGCAATAATGTTACCTAATCATATTGTATTGCTTTGTCCTCGTTACCTGAGAGGGGGGTGATTATAATTCCATGGGTAAACAGGACATCATATTATTATACATTTAATGCATGTATTCCAGACTGGGGGAAATGTGCATTATTATTATCGTAATTCTGGAATTTACCTCTGATTCCATATACTCTCTCCTGTTTGACTGGGATTGCGGTCCCTTATCCAGCAAGTCTTACTGGGGCCCTTGGCATTGCAGTCACGTCTCTATGTGCCGCATCCAGCCAGGAATCTGTGGGTTTAGCCTCGTTTCACAAGAGCGCATAATTGAACAGTTTGCTATGTAGATGAAGGTAGGTGAAGTGTTTGGTGCACTCGGGCAAATAGCTGTAGGCGGCAGACATGCAAACAGATTATAACGCGCCTCTGTCATGCATGCCTGAAATTTCCACTCTTATCAGAGAGCCAGTGTGGCTCAAGGTTAAGGGTTAGGACAGTGAGCTAGCAGTGCGCATCGGCAGGCGAGGCTCTGTTGGTTTTGTGCCTCTTTACTTAACCACCAACAAGAAAAATAAGATCTTATTTGTTTATTCATTTATTTATGTTTTTTATTTATCTATTTATTTATGTATGTTTGTTTCTGTGGGGTCTCCTCTGAATTCTCCTACCTTTGCACGCCTCAAGCCAACAAGGACATGCTATGCATGTTGCGGTCCGCTGTACTGACCTTGCTTCTGGCAGAAGTGCTGGTAAAATGGGCAGCAGTCCACATTGCCACACCTGCCGTCCCCGGGCTGAGTTTGTACCGAAGCGATGTCCTCTGTGGTGCTGCCTAGCGGGTTTTTGTCGGCTGTGATGCTGAAGGGGTCGGCTGTAATAAAATTAGCAGCTCGCAAATAAATCAGCCGGGCTGTGCAGATGTTTTGGTGAAGATAAAGGCGTCTGGCCGTCTCGGGGGAGAGTCATGTGACCTGACTTATTTGTAATGATTGTGTTTTGTGGTGAACCTGTCCTCCCTGTTCTCTGCAAGATGTATAAACCACTGTATTGTCTTGCTTTGCCCCAAGTAGCTCA
>JAODKF010000022.1:3568105-3592822 GCA_026779585.1 Mormyrus proboscirostris | reverse complement strand
CTCGGTGGGGCCTGCCCCCCCCCCCCGTGCCTTTAACTGGCCTCATAGTTTGCCTATAGTTAGGTTGTGCTATTTCCATCTCGATGGAAAGGCTGTGACGGCCTGACGGTGGTGCATTGGCCGGAAAGGCGTCTGGCGTGGAGCATCGTAAACCCTGATCCGCCTAATCCGGCCGCTGCTGTCATCGCTGAACTCGTCCCCCCCTGCATGCCAACCAGGTCGGAAGGACATAAATAACCTTTCTAACTGTGCTGTGAGCGTGTTGCTCCCAGCATCTTCCCAGTGGGGCCACTGTATACCATTAAAGTCTCACGTCTGACACCTTTCAGATGCCTCCTAATTCCCGTCCATTTGCCTGAATCATGACTTTGGCCACATCAAAGTGGACGATTTTTTACACGAAAACAAATTCTGTTTCATATTTTTACTCATATTTAATTTTGTCTCCCTCTAGTCCATCAATCCATTTTCTGTTTTGGAAATATTTACGTTTTCTTTTTTATTACAGAAACTTAAACGTAATATCTGTGTGCGAATAAGACAAGAGAAACATGAGACTATTTCTTTGTGACTCAAAGAGGACAGTGTGGGGTTGTGCATTGTGGCGCTTCTAAGGAGGCGATACAGGCACAGAAGTCATACAGTGACTAAGAGCTTACTAGTGTTTCTAAGAAACAGAGACTCCACAACCTTTTGCCAGATAAGAAGTTGGGAGATGATGGAGCTTCTCTTCAAAATAGTGGACACTCTGTTAGTATTATTTTTATTTACATTGTCAGTATTGTAAATGAGAAATATATTTGTAATTTGGTTTACACTTCAGAAATTGTCTGTAATTGACAAGGTGGCCATTGGTGACAATTGGTAGGAGGAATGAGGCTTCTGACGCCATGTTGGGTTGGATGACTGAGGACTGTCAGTCACTGTCTGCTTTAGCCAGTGGAACTGCAGGGTTAAGGTAACTAGTGGCACATTAATCCTACGCAGAGTGAGTTTAGGTTCCTGAATAACCACGCCCCAGCTGTACGCATTGTTGTTGAATTCTGGTTGAGGATGTAGACCAGTATTCAGTTCAGCAGCCTCCAGCCTTGGGCTTGAAGACGTCCTTATAACCCTAAGATGATTAAGCAGTTAGAAGATGGATGGCTGGATGGACTTAGACTAAACTAAAAAAAAATGTTCAAGGCTATGCATGAAGATTGATAAAAAAAAAAGTCATGTTTGAGGCTATTTGCATTGTGATCTAATAGCTATGAAAAAAGCTTTTTTTAATAACCCCAGGAACAAGGTTCATTATTAGATCGCAATTCCTCTGTGGAGCCTTAAAAGGAAAATGCTCACCAGGGATGTCTGAGAAGGAGACAGCATTCAAACTCGCCCGAGGAGCACCTCATCTAGGTTCTAATGACTTTTTGAGCAGTTAATTTCCTGGTTCTGTTCAGTGACCGATACAGCATACAGATTTGAGGTTATATGTGAAGCACCACTGCGCTGCCACAGGAACTGGAAAGCGTGGAGACAGAACTTCCTGTACCACGCCCCGGACCTAGACCCGGGCCTCAGCTACCTCTCAAAGAAACGTCACGTGGATGAAGCTGGTCTTTGTCCCCGTCCCAGGGGTCAGGGAAGGCAGGGCTCTCATGTCATGTCACCAATGGCGCGATTGTGTTTTTAACAAGGAGCGGTCCTCAAATGGGGCAACCGTCTGGTTTGTCTTCCAAAAACCACGGCTCGTTCAAAATGTAAAATCTGGGAAAACTGCCAGCATGCTGTGTCTAAATGACTTATTAAAGTAAACACAAACATTGAAGCGTTTAAATAGAGCAGCCGATGGTAATCATGTAAACGCTGCCAAACACAGCTCTGCTCGTGTAACGGTGGATGTGAACCAAACTGAAACACTGCATATTCTCCTTCCACAGCACCTTAGATGATGAGAGCAGCACCTTGCGGCAGCAGAAGCTGGACAGACAGGTAGGTGGGCAGACAGGGTGGAAAGAGTGAACAGCGCAGAACCCGTGGGCCGCCACCGGCTCCTGTCATCCTCTGCGGCCTGGCTGGATGGGTGGGTCTTCATTTGTCCAGACACAGTGGTTGGACCAGCACTATCTAACTCCCATGAGCTCAGCGCTACCAGGCTGGAAGAGAGAAAGTAAGACAGAGGGAGTCTCTCCCCAAGAAATAACGCTGCATGATGGGGTTTCTCTGGCCCAGACCTACAGCAAGGAGTCTGCAATTTGACAATATTAGATTGTGAACGATGCCCCCGGGATTTGCGTTTACATAGAGATTGTTAGTATCGCGCTACAGTGCACCTTCTATCGGTTGCAGTTCTATGGCTCATACACGCATCTAGAGTTCCTCTGTCAGCCAAATCTGTTTCGACACACCAATAAACCGGCAACAGCAAGCAGTAGGTAGTGCCTTGGATCTATCTTTCGTGCCCTCGTCCCAACATCAGTGCGCAACATGCAACACATTCCCTATTTGGCAATGTAGCGGCATGGATGACAGGTCCCTAAAAAGAATTTGACATCGGTAATATTTCTCTATAAGGTTTTGTTACCTTAAAAGGCTATATTTTTAAAAAAATAGGTTAATTAATTTTGTTGTACTGTTCAGTAACTTGCAAAATAGTCTTAAGAACCAACATTAAAAAGAATTGCGATTAAATTGTGGATCGTGATCCTGTCAAATAATCGTGATATGATTTTTTGCCATATCGCCCACCTCTACCTACAGCTATGCAAGATTTGGCAGCTTACATATGACTGAGCAGCCATCTAGAGTTTTATATTACCGCACCATTGAGCTGCTGTTTATTTTGACTTTTAAAAATGAAAAGTGTCTCCTCATTTGCTGTCCGTTACATCATCTCTGCTCTCCTGGCAGAGATACATTAATGGACAGAGGTGCTCTAGGCTGTATTTGCTGCCAAGCGCATAGGTTTTAATTTTCTTAGTTGCTGAGGTGAAAAATTGTTAATTTAATTGTTAATCGTGCAGTAATCCGTGCAGCGTGAGAGAAAGACCGTGGTGTAGTGATTGACGTAAATTCACAATCAAAGGCATTCTAAATGATAGTCTTTATAGTGGTGATTGACTAAAAATCACCTACTAAAACTGCTTGGAGAATAGACAGTGCATTTTAAAAAAAAAAAAATCCAGTTTATTGTTTGACCTCTAAAATGAGTCTGCATGAAGATTTAAAAATATGTTAGCCACACGCATTTAATTAAAAATCGGGAAGATGAAGTGTAGTGATCTGAAACGAGCATGAAGTGGATCTAGTGGGGAGCTGGCTCAGATAGCCTGCCCTCAATTAATGCTCGTCCATCGGTTTACTTTCACATTTATTTACAGACGCTTATATCTGAAGTGATGTACAATAGAGAAAGCGGGGTCAGCCGGTCCCCGGAGCAGTTACCGGTTATGGGCCTTGTTCTAGGTGCCAGAAGTGACGACCTTCTGCTTACAGGCACTGGGTTCTCTCCCACAGAGCCACACACCTCTCGAGTAACAGAACAGGCTTCAGTGTCTTTGACGCCCTACCATCCAGCAGCAGCATAGCTGCACTTCTTTTGTTCTCTTCCGCAGCAACGCGTGTGACACATAACAAAAGCCACTGGCCGACTTGAAAGACGTAATCGGCAGTCTGATCCGTATCCTCCTCGTCAGCAGCGAGTAGCAGAGTCCGGCCGTGGATTATCTCAGCTGTCCTTTGCGTCACGTCGCCTCGCTTCAGTTTGGATGCTTTCGCTCATGGGAGTTTTACTTACACGAAAATGTTCTGGCAGAATTAAGAATGATTGGTTCAGCAAGATTACCAATTAGATTGTAGAGGAGTTGGGTTTAAGCAACCAATCAGATGACTTTGTCCTGCCTCCCACACTCCAACTCTTCTGCAATCTGAGTGGCTATTTCTCCCACAAGTGATGCTTTTCTGGAGGGGCATGAGCTTTGCAGTAAGGTACTGCTGAAGCGTAACACCTCACGTTGTCATTTAGTTGTTTGGCATGCCCTGTGCCCTGTAACTTGTCGGATTTAAGGTAGTCTGGGCAAAATGTAAGTGAGCGAATATGAAGTCCATTTAAACTGTGGTACCTTAAATTCGACAAGTTACCCCGATAAGCCAATAACCCCGCTTCGAAGTACAGGCCACTGGGCTGTGAGTGAGACCTGTTAGGGTTATGGGGAGCGTTAGGTCTGTGGGCTACGCGGGGCTTCCTGGGGGCTGTAGCTGCAGCTGGAGCCAGCGATAGGTGGTTCACAGAGCAAGCTGGGACACTTGTGCGTGATAAGCCAAGCCTGCTTGATTATCCCAGGAAGCAATCAGTGTCCCACTCCGCATTTACAGCACGTGGCAGGGTCATACCTGTTATCAAATTTCACAACAATTCACAGTAATATGTGTGATATATTCCCAAATGAAATGAATTCGAAATAATTCGGCTGAAAATATAAAACGTTTACCGTTGCTCTCCTTTAGCCTGACTTCACCATACCTGAACACACATTGTCTCAACATGTAGGAAATTCAAGTTTGGGTGGGTATTCAAGTTTCCATCCCACAGGTGAAATATCTCCAGATGTTTTGCACAATTTATGGGAGAGCTGATGTGTTACAGCAAACACTAATCCGATTTTTACACGTATTTGGTGTCTGTCCAAAGCCTTTCTGTCATGGTGAAACGGTTTGGTTTGCTAGGCTGGGTTGGCCCCGGTAAGTGTGCTGCAGGGAGCTGTCACATAACCGCAACATGCTGGAGCTAAGCGGCGGAGCACACTCTGACTTCCTGGGCTCATAAGCTCCCCGGCGCTGACCCGGGTCCCCGATTTACCAATCAGTGCTGCCAGGATTCCTGCCTTTTAAGATCCCAGTAGCACTGTGCCCAGATGAAGGAACTTTCGTTGTTGTGAGTGCCCTGTTATTTTTAAAGCGTAACTATTCTTGTGTGCTTTGTACTGCTTAACAGTGGCAGCAAAAGGTAGCCTGTTTAGCTCTCCGCCAGGCCCTTCCCCTGGTTTCACAGTGCCAGTGTGCTAGCGAGACGTTTAGCATGCCGCTAACGGATGTTCCCCGAAGGTCTGGGTGCGGCTTCCGGGAAGACAGAGCCTCTCCTCCTTCCCGAGACAGCCGGAATTTATCTCGCCCCCTTATGGGAGAGCAGGAATGACATAATGGGGTCATGGGTCACAAGTGAGACCACCTGCTTACCTACTGGCCAGGATCAGAGTCTCCCATCACACAGATGCCTGGAATGAGTCTGTCTACCTTGCCGTTAGGTTGCCAGGAGTCGACATGTGGAGAAGCCTCTGATTGGAGGACAGTGCTGCGTAATGAATGACATCAGCAGTGTGTCACATTCACTTTTGGGATAGTCTGGAACTGGAACTAAAATGTAGCTTAATGACTCTGATTTCTGGTTCATTCTGATAGTGGAATAAAATCACATTTTGAATAACAACTTCTCCTTACTAATTGCCTCCATTTGCCCATTTTACATTATGGAGTTCCAGAATTTTCACAGGAGGGCCTAAATGTTAGTCCTGGTCTCTGTATCTATGTGTGTGTGTGTGTGTCTGCCATGGATGCTGCACATGTAGGCCTCGTTTAAAGCTGTCTGCCCTAGAGCTCACTGTTCCCTATTAATTCACCCACCCACTCTTGCGACATAGTTAAGTGCATACACTTAGTTGTTGTTGATTGTAAAAGCTCATCAGTTTGTTTCACCTGTTTTGTGTTCCTATTTCTGTGCTCCATCACAAAGTTGGATACGAGAGGAAACGCAGATCTAATATGCAGTGCCACCGGAAAGTTTGGGCTATACCATAGCAGGCTGGCTGAGAAGGGTTTTTTGCTTATTTTTTAAAGAAAGGTGTGAACTTGATTTATTTAGGGGTTTTGATATTAAATATGTTGCTAAATGTCAGTTTATGTATGTTAGAGTATTGTGTGAATTTACTTAAAATTTACTTTACATAAAAATGGCCATTTTGTGTGTCTTTGTCACGGTGAGCGGGTCAAGCGGGAGGGCAGCAGCCCAAAAAGCAGACAGGCAGGCAGGAGAACGGGCAATAAGGACTTTACTGGGATCAGGGCAGTACACATGACAATGATGGATCTCGGGCAGACGGACCGAGACGTGGACTAAATACACAAGACAAGCTGGCAGTAATACGAAACAGGTGATCACAATCGGGGAATCACACGAGGTAACGAGGTGGGCGTGGCACATACGAGGATTGGACGGAGCTGGGCGTGACAGTCTATGTGTTTCCCATTTTTCCCCCTTAAATGTTTGGTGGTGCTGGCCATCCTATGTTCCCCTATGTAATGTCAGGGAGTCTTGTTTAGTCTTCAATGAGAGTTGAAGGGGTTGGAAATACTGAAGCACAACCTCTGTTTCCATGAGGCGAAAGCAGTCTTTTTGTGCATCCCTTTTGATAATATATGTTTTGATTATGCACCTTTTTTTTCTGGACTTTGATTTAACCCTTGTGTAATTGCCTTAGCTATGGCTAGGGTCAACCTGTGCATGGGTAAATAAATCCTTAATTTTCTTACAACTGCTTTTAGCTCCATGCCTCCCTTGCCAGCCATGTGCCTTACAGTGTGTATGTTGGCGTTCGTGCCTGCAGCGCGCCCTGCTGGAGCAGAAGCAGAAGAAGAAGCGGCAGGAACCCCTGATGGTGCAGGCTAACGTAGATGGGCGCTCGCGTGTCCGCAGGACCAGGCAGTCGGAGGAGCAAGCGCCGCTCGTGGAGTCCTACCTCAGCGGCAACAGCGGCGCCATTTACCATGGTAAGGCTTGTTCAAACGGAGTGGAAGTCCAAGCAGAATCCATAACCCCACGTGTTGGGTTACGGTGCTGTAGAATCACAGGGATTGTCTTAGGAAGTTGCCCAGCCTGCAGCATTGATCGGGGGGGGGGGACATTTTAGGGTTAAAGAAAAGCTAAAAATCCCTGCGTGTGCCGTAATTAACCCTGCCTAGGGATGATCATTTCCCCCGCACTCGTCAGCGATCCCACTGATTGGCCTCCCTGAAGAGCTCATTCACACTGATTGTGCTTTGATGAGCCAGGCTGTGCCGCTCCCCCATTAAGGGCGTGGGGCTGATTACCACCATGGCGATGACCCCGCAGGTATCCCAAGGGTGACTGCTTTCATGCTGTTTGTGTTCGTAGGGAGCTAAAGGTCGTTTTATCCTCCAACCCACAGAGGGCGCTCTCACAGCGATGACATTAATCCCCGTCAAGGGTTTGAAAGGTGGCTGCTGCTCCATGACAACCATTCAAACCTGAGTAGACAGCTAGATCTCACCAGCTCTTGTCTGTACATCTCACCAGTTTATATATGGGGGGTTGTACATGATTTATTCAGTGTGCAGTGAAGGAATTCTGGACATTTTGTATGAAACTATAACTTTGGCTTTTCCCCCGCAAACAATGGTCCTGGTCTGATTGGCCTAGCACTAACACCTAATTTAAAGGTCTCTCTCCTCCCCCAGCCTGCCCCCCCACTGGTTTAAGAGCCCCACAAAGTTGCTTTGAGGGGAAGGAAATAGGTTTACCTCTTTAAAAAAAAAAAGCCTTCAGGTAAAACTGCTGAAATATCAACATTATAGGAAATATTGGGATCTTGGCCACAACACAGCATGGTCTGGCACGGAAATGTCAGCTGTGTTTGAAGGGAAGCTGCCCAGTTCAACTTGGTTCAGAGTAATTTTGACCTGTGGGGGGGGGGGACCGGATATCACTGTATGCACAACAGTTCCAGGGCACCCCCAAGGTATCAGACAGGGTGTTCAATCTGCGTACAAGCCAGTCAAAAGCAAAGTGACAGAAAAAAGTAGTACTTAGGAATGCAGAGCAGGCGCCTGCAGAGACGACTCCTCTCCTTCTGTTCCGTCCTCTGGGCCCTGTGTGCTGCCATAGGCTGACATCACTTACTAGCACACAGCTGTAGACTCAATTCACTGTGCCCAGAAAGTAAATATGTTTTTTTCCAGTCTATTCTAAGAGTGAGCTACAAATACAAATACTACAAATATTAATATAAAACGATATGAAGGTCAACTGGAAATTTACTGCTTATCTAGTAAAGCATTGCAGTACATTTATTATTATTATAATTATTATTTTATTAATAATAATTACACAGTAGTGCTTCATTTACGGTAAGTCATAGTTTTTCCAAGATAAACCAGGCAGACTGAGCAAAGCGTTGCCAGTTTGGCATCTTCTAGAAAGTGACACACAGGCGCTGATTCTATGCAGTTTCCAGCTCTATGTTTTATCCTTGATTACACGTCACTGTCCCGTTCGATATTTCTCATCTGCAGAGGTCGCCTGATCTAATTTACCTTCTGCTTGCCATGTTAAATAAGTGCTGGTGAAAAGGCCACCTGTCGAAAGGTGCCTGGCTTTTCTCTGAAGGAGGCCCTGGGTTGCAGTTGATTCCCCCCTCAGCCATTTTCTCAGTGGCGCCGCTTGGGAACCACGGACGATTGGGGTCCGTTAGCCACCCATCAGTACAGCACAGCACGGTGCTCGCTAATGTCAGTCGGGTCTCAGGAAGGTGACTATGTGGAATAGACTGAGAAGAAAATACCTTGTCAATGGGCTAATTTCACGCACTGATTTGTGTGGGAAAATTAAATCCCCTAATGGTGCAACTTGGAAGGCTTTGGTGTAGTGGTGCGTTCAAAATCCATTCTATTTTCTGTGAAGCGCATTCGGTTGCTGCCAGCTGAGAGTGAGAGATTTCCTGTTCCAGCGAAAAGGCTGCCTGTATCTGTCCCCCCTCCCTCTGCAACCCCACCTCTGCTAACCCCCCTTCTCTCTCTCCTCTCTCCCCTCCCGTCTCCACTCTCCACTGCTTGCTCCTGCTTCGGCCTCCTCCTAACCCCACGCCTAGTGCAAGAGGCCGAACAGGAGGAGGAGAAGGAGGTGGTGGAGCCCCCACAGGCCCCCCGCTCGGGCAAAAAATCCAAGGGCGCCTCATCCACCCCCCAAACCAGCAGTGGCAAAAAGGAGAAACGGGGAAAGCACAAAGGTTCGCCGCATGCGGCTGCCGGCAGCCAGATGGTTTCCCAGCATGCATTGCTCGCCCGCAACTCATCGTGTTCTGTCTGCCTGGAGAGCTTAGGCTGGCAGTGTGGCAGGTCATGACCACAATGCTCCTATGCTGGTCCCAGTCAGCATTTTATGGGAAGTTAACTTAAGATAACTAGGTTGTATAGTATGTACTGTATAGCATATAACCCATATGGCTGAGGGTGACCTGGCCTGTGAGGAGTATAGTGTATAACCTGTATGACTGAAGGTGACCTAAACTGTGAGGAGTATAGCGTATAACCTGTATGACTGAAGGTGACCAATACTGTGAGAAGTATAGAGTATAATCATGTATGACTGAGGGTGACCTAGCCTGCAAGTAGTATAGCATATAATCCTGTATAACTCTGCATAACCTAGCCTGTGAGGAGTATAGCGTGTAATTTGTATGACTGAGCATGACCTAGCTTCTGAGGAGTATAGGATATAATCCTGTATGACAGAGCGTGACCTAGCCTGTGAGGAGTATAGCGTATAACCCATAAGACTGGAGGTGACCTTGCCTATGAGAAGTATAACGTATAACCTGTACAATTGAGGGAGACCAATCCTGTGAGGAGTATAGTGTACAATCATGTGTGACTGAGGATGATCTAGCCTGTGAGGAGTATGGTGTAGAATCCTGCATGACTGAATGTGACCATTGCCTATGAGGGGAATAGTGTATAATCATGAATGACTGAGAGTGACCTAGCCTGTGAGGAGTATAGCGTATAACCCGTATGACAGAGAGTGACCTAGCCTGTGAGGAGTATAGTGTATAATCCTGTATGACTGAGGGTGACCTAGCCTGTGAGGAGTATAGCATATTATCCTGTATGACTGAGCGTGACCTATCCTGTGAGGAGTATTGTGTACAATCATGTATGACTGAGGTTGAACTAGCATGCGAGGAGTATAGCGTATAATCCTGTATGACTGAGTGTGACCTAGCCTGTAAGGAGTATAGCGTATATCTCCGGTTGACTGAGGGTGACCTAGCCTGTGAGGAGTATATATAATGTACTAGAGGCACCATGATGATGTTTTGCTGCATCACAGGAGGAGGGTCATTAGTGCACGCATTTGTCAGGGGGTATGTAGTTTGTTCAAAGCGGGTCCCATTCTCACTTGTTCAGACTCTCGTTTTCCACACTAATTGGCAGATGAGCATGTAAAGATAGCACACAGTCAAAGGTCTCCTATAATGATAGGCAGGCAGATTATTCTTGCAGGCAGATGTTCTTAAACATCAAACCATAAGCTGAAATTCCCTCTTGGAGCAGATTTCCATTTTGTCAGTTACACTCTTTTCTTTTGCAGTCTTTTCTTCTTTTTTTTTTTTTCCTCCGTCCCTCTCATCTACGACCTGGATTTGTTCAGATAAAGCTGTCGTGTCTCTAGAAGACCCGTTCTGGTGGGGAAGCTCAGGGCCCCCCCTGCCTTTCGTTCCTGGAGGAGGCACAGCACCTGCATTACTCCTGGGAGTCAGAGTGCAGATCTCAGGAGGAGATAAGAGAGGAGAAAATGCAAGAGGCCCAGGAAGCCATGGGAGAGGTCTCCTCTGCAATAACCGACCATGACATATAACATGCCACTTATTATAGATGTCCGAATTGTACTTAGTAAACCAGGCATGTTTTCTTATGGGTAAAGAGACAGAAGGAAGTACACAGGGCAACCAGAAGGTTTCTTGTTCAAATCCCCCCTTTGCAGCTCACTCCTGCATGGAGCTTGCCCTCAGCTCCTGTGCTGCTCCTGCTCCGGCCTCCTCTTAACCCAGCGTTTTTTCTAAGCCAGCTAAGTTTTGCTGTTCTGTGTATGGGTCAGCATCCCTGTGTATTATGTGCAGGGATTTGTGCTCACACACACACCTTGGCCGAATGTGACTGGAATTTGTTGCTACTTCTCTGTTGGGTTGTGTTTAGCTGTACTGGGAAGCAGTTCCGTATTCTCTCTGGTAACAGCATACAGGAATTAAGCGTACGTATATTGATTTGTTGTTTTTGCGTTATTTTTATGTTAATGGGTGACTTGTTGAGGCAGGATTGTCAGAAGCTGTTCAGTGGAACAGCCACAAGGCCAGTCTCACTAACAGAGCGGAAAGGAGTCCTCGTCTTTGAAGCTTGATAACCTGCCTTTTTCCGTCTGTGTGTGCGCAGACTCGCTTATCGTCAGTGCTTGCGGCAGCCTGCAGCATCAGGGATGTCATGTTCTGCTTCGCATTCGGGCTAATTGAATGAAAATGAGACGGGTGCCCGATACGTACTGGAGCTTAAAAGGGAAACAGAAAACCTGATGTGGGAGGCTGTGGGGGAGCGGCCTCCTTTGGTGGGGGACTTCTGGGTCCTAGAGGGAGCTGTGTTACTTCTGTGGGTGTTTGTTTGGTAGGGCGGCCATGCCTTGTTGTGTTAATGGAGGACATTTTTAACAGGAGGCATGGTGGGAAGTTAAGTACCACAGTGTTTATAAAAAGAGGTAATGACTTGGTGTTCAGCATAGATAGTGCAGTGTGTGTACCTGTCCGTGTGCGCTTGTGCATGTATATAAACACCACTTTGTTTGTGAAATGCTTTGCGCATGGATGTGGCAGGTCCTGCACTTATATAAATGCATCCATCGGTGTGTAGGAGCAGTGTGGAGTGTATGCGAGCCATTGTCCTACCAAGTAGCTGAAAGCATTGTGATACGGCAGGAATCGATGGCCCGGCGGGTCTCCAGGACGAGGCTCAGGACCCCAGCGGTCAGGTCCAGATTCTGACGGTGGCGGAAGAGGTGGGGAGCGACGGTGTGAGCGGCGGGCAGCAGCAGGGCAAGCAGGACCTCCGGGTCAGCATGCTGAAGAAAGGTACCTGCATGTGCATGTGCTCATGATGACATCATGTATGACATCAGGGGTGGGAGGGGCTCATGGCGACATTTTGTCACGGGGCGCAGATATTGTAGCTACGACCCTTTAAGGTGGAGAGGTAACGCTCTCAACATGGCAAAGCTTCTACAACAAAACCAGGCATAATCTAGTCACCTGTATACATTGGGGGAAAATCAGGGTCTAAGGCCGGCCCAGAGAGACACACCCTGAGCATGTAGGCACATGTTGACGTCTCAGTCCGTCCGCCCCCCTCGCTTCCGCCGGGGCGTACCCGGCACATGCCTCTGGCCCCCTATCCTGGCACAGTCGTGAGCGATGGAACGACAGCTGCCTGGCCACCTGCGATGCTGTCTTCCTGCGTGCCACCCGGGTGTGGCAGCCTGTCTGGGTTGTGGCTTTGTCCGCTTGCCAGAGCCCTTGGTAGGACCTTCCTCTGTACGTTTCAGCGAACCGCTTAATGCGAATCACTCTCGAATATCGTCAAAGTCTATAAATAAAAATAGTCTCTTTCAATAGAAGCATCACCGAAGCAGGGCAAAATAAATATACCAGACAGGAGGCAATACCCCTGTCATCTCCAGAACTGTGCACTGTGTCTTCTCACTGTGTTTAGTATCTAAATTTGGATGATATTCCCATACTGTTCCAGCTTTTGTCAGTGATGACGTGTATTTCTAAAGGCATTTCAAGTAGCATGAATTTTGACGAAGAGGAGGATGACGAGGAAGAAGATAGTTCCAGTTCTTGTCAGCTCAACAGTAACACGAGGCCCGGCTCAACCACAAGCAAGAAGTCGGGAAAGGTATGCACCAGCATCCCAGTAGATGTAGCTAAATCCACTTCCGTTCATGCTGCTGTGCCAGAGTCCCACATGTAGGTCAAATGAGTAGCACAGCTGTTAACGTCCATTGTGAAGCCACCAAGCCCGGAAGCAGAGATCGAGTGCCGTGACGCCTGTGAATCCGTTGCCGTAGGCGAACTTCATGTGGGTTCACATTGCGTGAGTCAGAAGGTGGCGTGTGTAGTACACTTCCTGTATGTCCCGATCTGAGCATTAAACCCATTACCACCCAGTCCTGCTCACCGAGAGGGCAGTGTAGAGGTGGGCACAGCAGATATTAGCGGGGTAAAGCCTGATGACATCAGCATCTCACAGACATTCACCCTGCATGACCCATGTAAACAAATTTATTAACCCACTGATAACTCAGATAGTATCAAAGGGGGCCTCTTTGTATAAATCCTTGAGCGGAGATAGTCATGATGATAAAATATCACATTAATGTCAGATAATTGGGTTTCATTTACTGGGGTTGCCTTTGGAACAATGAGACCATAACTGGGATTCTCTGGTGTTCTAGTAAAGTGTGCAGTCATTGGGGATGAAGCATTATTCTTTTCATCATCCCCCTCCGTCACCTCACCCAGGAAGCGGCCTCCGCCCCCACTCCACCGGCCGGCGAGCCTGCCATCGATGTGGATGACCTGGAGGAGTTCACCCTGAGGCCCGCACCTCAGGGGATGACTGTAAAGTGCAGGATCACGCGTGACAAGAAGGGCATGGACCGGGGAATGTACCCCACCTACTACCTCCACCTGGAAAGAGAAGATGGCAAGAAGGTTAGAAATCTGGATGGAGCTAATGGACTTTTGGAAGGTTGCAGATCCGGGAGGGTGGGTGGGGATAATGGACTGTTCTGAAAACCACAGGGATATTATGATCTTTTTGAGCTCCCTCATCTTTAACTTATGTTGTATTAGGCATCCCGATTTAATAGTACCTCAGATGGTAAGTCATAATGACTGAAATATCTTTAAGGGCCCAACAGAGGAAGAGGTCAACTGACCAGGAGCTATATGTTTCTGTATTTACCTGGTTTACTGTGGTGCACTGTGCCCAGGTGTTCCTATTGGCTGGAAGGAAGAGGAAGAAGAGCAAGACATCAAATTACCTCATCTCCATCGACCCAACTGATCTCTCTCGAGGTGGGGAGAGCTTCATTGGGAAACTGAGGTGGGTCTGCAATCCTGGAATTCCTTTGTCTGTTATGGAATTACTGTCTATTTCTCAATGTTTGTTATTATTATCTGCCATTCTGTCCAGGATGTACCGCAACCTCATCCTTTGCTGCCTTCAGGGCCCAGTCTAAAAGCGACATAGGCAGCTACCTCGGGCACCAGCTTCTGAGGTGGCACCAACTTTAGCCTGCCAATCTCATGTTTGTGTGGCGTACACTGTCCAAGACAAAGTGAAATTAGTTTGCTCGCTCCCCTAGAAGTTTTCATAGCCTATGCAGTACTAGCTCAGAACAGCACACGGTGTGATACTCCAACTTGTGAGGGCCGTTAAACAATTAAAAAAAAAAAATTGCGATTAATTTCAAACCTTGGTGATTAATAGGAAATACAATCATCTTACATAATGCATAAAGATTTTATATATATTCTGTATATTCTTTATATATATATATATAATATTACCCATTATTATGCTAATTATTTCATTATTATATAATATTAAACAACGGTCAGTCTTTATTTAATTTTTTTTTTTAACCATCATTTGTACATTTATTTCAGCATTAGTGGGAGTGGTCAGCAGGGGGCGTGTGATGTATAGGCTCCAGCCCCCCTGCAACCCTCACCAGGATAATTGGTTACAAAATGGGTAGACGATGGTGTTACTATTATCGTTGTACCTGGAAACAGTGTTTTCAGTAATTTCAACAGCTTATCATCTGGTATGAGATGGAATTGGCAGAACTGGATAGGGAATATGAAGGAGCATTCATCTTCAGTACCCAGCAGCATATAATATCCACCCACATTTTTGTCACCATGGAGATTATTTCCAATCAGAAATTAATGTCATTTAATGAGATCACACACCCAAGAGGACTGTGATTTCATGAATGGCTTGATTTCCTTCTACGCAATAGCCTACTTCGAGGTTAATAAATAGCTCCAGTGCAGGATATTAGATGGTCTACAAATAAATGGAGGTCATTTTTTTTTCCCCAATTATCTAATTTTTTGTGGCTGTGCCACAAGTGCATTGTTTTGCTTTGGCAATTAATCTGCCCACTTTGCAGGTCACAGCGGCTGGGTTGGGGGAGAGGTTTGCGAGCTGATTAAGGATGATAGATGGCCCGTGTTTATTTACTGCTGATGAGCCCCCATCCACCCCCCCCCTCCCCTTCGGGTGGCATAAGCAATCACCATGCTGTGCCTGTTTATGCTGCAGGTCAAACTTAATGGGAACAAAGTTTACGGTCTACGACAACGGATTGAATCCCACGAAGAGCACTTCCAGCTTGGAGGCCAGCAACCTGAGGCAGGAATTAGCAGCTATCTGCTACGTGAGTGCCCTTTTCCGCTCTCAGACGTCTGGCAGCACGCCTGTCTGCTGCATCACTCACAAATACAAGGGGAAATGCAGGAATCACTGTCACCCTGACATATGGCATTTATGGAAGGTGCTCCTGGCTCAATAGTGTATCAGATTTCACTTAGAAAATATAATCATTGAATTGTGAATTGGTGAGACCCCTAGTGTTCACATAAAATATAACAAAGGCAGATGTTATGTTTAATGCACAGCTCTTAAACATAGCTATTTATATATATTTTTTTGACTGCATGTGGCTCGAAAAATGTTTCTGAAATTGAGAAAGGTGTTTAACTTCTGAATAATATAATTGTTTTACGATTATGTTTGTATCTTTATCTTAAGGTTTATGACTGCCCTTTTGGGACTTTGTTTTAGGAAATAAATTTGAGATTTAAGTTTGGGATTTGTCATTTTGATAGATTTAAATTAGTTAGTAAAATGTGTATGGTACAGCTTAATTCTGGTGTTATCCAGTCAATGCAGTGTTTTTTGGACATGACTGTGCATGCAGATATTAATAGAATCCTAAACCTCATGTGAAATTTAAGCTTATTTGATCTCCTAATAATCATATAATGTTATGCTGTTATATAATCCTGTTTCCTTTTCAGGAAACCAACGTTTTAGGTTTCAAAGGACCTCGAAAAATGAGCATCATAATTCCTGGAATGAACATGGAAAACGAGAGGGTTTCCATAAGGCCCCGAAATGTGAGTATCATGTTGTTTTATAGAGCTTTTCTAGAGCTGCATGTCTGTCCTCTGGAGAGATCCCTGGTTTTGGGCCACTGTCCCCAATCCCCAGGACCATGAGTCCCTGCTGGCCCGGTGGCAGAGTAAGAGCACGGAGAGCATCATCGAGCTGCACAACAAGACGCCTGTGTGGAACGATGACACGCAGTCCTACGTGCTCAACTTCCACGGCAGGGTCACTCAGGCCTCAGTCAAAAACTTCCAGATCATCCACGATAACGACCGTGAGTGTCAGTGGCTGTGAATATCCTGGGCAGTTGAATGAGTCTGCTGATAGCTTTTAGCTCTTGGGAGTTTTACTTACCCAATAGTGTCGAGGGCAGAAGGAAAAATGATTGGTTCATTTTTGGTTCAACTCAGGAGGTGGGACCAACCAATCAGATGTCTTGGTCCCACCTCCGCTAGATGCTTGGACTCACCTCCTCTACAATCTGATAGGTTATCTTTCTGAACCAATCATTTTTCCTTCTGCCCTCTCAGAACATTTTTTAAATTCCCATAATCTTCCTTGTAGGTGGTTTCTTGGTGTCATATACACATAGTCCATATTGCTGCTAGTCCCCTTCGTGATCGAGCTGCCTTGACTAACCTGTTTCGTCCCATCCCAGCGGACTACATCGTGATGCAGTTTGGTCGAGTGGCAGAAGACGTCTTTACCATGGACTACAACTACCCAATGTGTGCCCTGCAGGCCTTCGCTATTGCCCTCTCCAGCTTTGACAGCAAGCTGGCCTGCGAGTAGGGCCCCAACCACCTCGCTGCCTATCTCCCGTGGACTTCCACGGCCCCACACTTCCGGCTACTAACCTAGGGCTGCGGTGACCTGGCCCCATGCGGGTAAACCGACTGCCTGCTTGTACAACCTCTGAAGCTCCTGTGGGATGTGTGGAGACGGTCTGGTTAACTGCGAGGTACAAGGCATCTCCCTGTACTGCACGTCTTCAGTTTCTGCACTGACATCAGGCACAAAGGCCAGGATACCCAAGTCTGTATCAGTGATAAGCACAAGGAGTGATGGAACGTTGAACCGAAGGCTTCTCGACGTATACAATGTGTCAAGTGAAATTATGACCATGAATGAGTATGATTACTACCATTGTTCTTTGGTGTGGTGCACGCAAGTGTTGATTTACCCATGAATAGCTATTGTGTGAATGGAAAGTGTTGCTAGCTAGAACTAACCGTGTGATATTCGTTACGTTCGGAGAAGGTCTTGTGATCACCTTAACTTTCTCACATAGTGACAACTTGATCATCATTAGTTGAATAACGCTTTATAATACTTGTATTGAAACTGTGAAGATTCAGTCTGGTTATTAAAACACTTCATATTACTTAATGTTTCCATTTCAATTATATTATCTAATTCTAATTTCAGTAGTAATGGTATTATTAAAATATACCATGCGGTAATCGGCCAGATTTGAAATTTCACTTGACACACGCTAGATAAATTTTCTTACCTATTTTGGTCATTTTATATTTGCTTGCGAGTTGCAATTGAAGACATGTAACGCTATTTAGGCATGACTGGATTCGTAAGTATAGAGACTGGGGGGAGATTTGATGACCTTGCACTTTCTCAAACCTGAAAACACGTGGAAGTAGCGCACCGGAAAGATGGGCGCGCTGGAGCCAGACAGACAGCTGTAAATACCGTGCCTTTGGGTCAAAAATCCATCGTAATGCTTTACCTTGTGACACTGAAGGGATTTCTGCTGTAGTTGCTGCTCTTTTCTTCGTTTTCTCAGTCCAGTGACTGCAACTTGAATGGAAAAATGAATGGCACACGTTACCGCTTCTTTTGTACGTTACGCGTTTTCTCAATTTATTTCCTGTATTTTTCTAACAATTTCAAGTTCCAGTGCTGATATCAAGCTGTCTCTCTCTCACGTGGTTGAGACAGGCTAACCCTGGTCTCAGACCTATGCTATTAACCACTGTGTAACAAAAACAAAGTATTTGGTAACACGATTGTTTTTTTTTATACCAAACTATCTTTCTGCCATAGGCTGAGGTCTTCCGTCTCCTAGCAGATAACGACCTGGATTTCTCCATCCTATGTACATACGTTATTTGACTTTTCATATAAAGGTTGTCAGTCGTATATTTTCTAAGGTTTTGTACGCTCTTGTGAGATGTCTACTGATCTGTATAATTTCGGTGAGTTCTAGCGCACACTTTCTTCTACATTTAGATTTTCAGCTTGCTGCACTTCTCTACTACAGATCACACCAGCATCCGTGTGATCATCCTTCACACCACCTCCACTGTGCTCTCTTTTGTACACTAACTGTGTCTTTCAATCTGTCCGGTGACAGAGCAAATACGTCGCTTTGAATCGCTGCGTACTTTTTTCTACTTAATTCTTTAGGGTATTTTTACGCTGTTATTTAAAACATTTTTAATTTCAGGCCCACTCACTGTTTACTGAACATGAATAAAATGCCTAATTTTAAAAGCATGAAACAAATGATAAACTCTTGCAGTCAAGCTTTTTTTTTTAAGTTTAATTCTACTGTTGCACTAAAACGTCTCGTTCAAATAAGGTGTTTAAATAACTTTACGTGTTTAAGATGAACTCCAGAAACCTTTAACTGTGCTTTCCATATCAGTTTCTGTGACCAACAGTTAAAGAAAAAAAAACAATTTTGATTATCGTGGTGTGATACTGTAATTATAGTAAGTATGTTTGTCGTTCTGTATACAGTGTTTGATTACATAGATTACTATAACATACAAAATAAAATTTTATTCTAATGAAATACCAACCTTCCTGTAGTTGGTTTTATGACAGTGAAAACTAGTAAAACTACATATCACTACCAATATAACATTTAACAGAGGCACAGAACTAAGTACACAATTAATATTTAAAACAAAATATGCTTCCTTAACTATTTTAACAAGTTTATACATTGGAATGGAAAAAGAAGTCAAGTGGATGACTAATTTTGACATACTGTGGGTAAAGATATAAAACATTGAACTCACAAAAGGTTAAGATTTCAATCATGAGCAAAGCTCAATTTTTTTGTCCATTCCACCCAAAGTGACTTCCATTTGTAATGCTGGGTGTTCTGTTGGAGTAATTCAGGTGTGCTTCGCTGTGGGGTATCTCCAGGGATAGGGCAAGAACCTTCCCACAATGACAAGGTCAGGGAGCAGACCGACTGCTACAAACAAGCGGGTTGGATGAGGCCGCCCTCTCTGGTCAGTGGTGTCTTGGGCAAATTTTGGTTTTATAGGGTGGGCTGGAGAAACTCATTAATATTCATGACAGAAGCGCTACTTGATTGGCCAGCGAATGCCTTAGTTCGCTGGCCAGTCAGGTAGCTTTTCTCATGAATACAAGCATTCTCCAAAAGCACCCTATAAAATGAAAATCGGCTCCGAGGGGGGGTGGGTGGAATCAGCCTTCCACTTCTTTAGTCAACAGGCTAACTTAAGCTACACTGTCAGAATAAACTACTGCCAGATGTGATAAGATATACACAACTTAATTTCATTTTCATACTGGCAAATGCTCCCAGCTTGGCCCCCAGACTGATAATTCCTCCTCTGCCAGGTTGCCTGAAAATGAGGCGGGTTCTGGTTCAGGGCTTAAAGGAGTGTTTCCCAACCCAGTCCTCGGGAAACCCCAGACAGTTCATGTTTTTGCTCCCTCCCAGCAATGTGGACTGTCTGACAGGGAGCTGGGAGGAAGCAAAAATGTGGACTGTCTGGGAGACCTCAAGGACCGGGTTGGGAAACTGAACTCAGGTGGTCAGAGTGTTGAATAGGGCTGGTCCACACTGCAGAGGCTGATGGAGAAGTGCTACGCTGGCTCCCTCCTGCTGCGCTTCCGGAGTGTGCCAAAGCCTAACGCCTCGGCTCTCTCTGTATCTGAGGCACTTCCTTCCGCCTCAGAATCAGTCGTGTGGAGGAACTCCTGCTCATCCTCTTCGTCCTCAACTTCATTAGAAGCTTCACAGTTAAACCTCAGGTTCTCTGCCATGATAATGGGGTCCTTCGCGTCATCCTCTTCATCGTCCTCTTCATCGTCCTCCTCCTCCTCCTCCTCGTCCTCCTCATTCTCCTTTGTCTCCTGGATGTTGTTGTTCGAATCAGAGCTCTCCACCGAGTAGCAGAACACGATCTTGATATCGCTGAAGCTGATCTGCTTCCCTTCCTTTCTTCCCTGTGCTGCCCTCATGGGCACCTCCTCCACCTCTCTCTTTCTCATGGGGCTCCCAGCTCCTGCTAACAGACATAAATGCTCCTCTCTCTCCCTGCCCTCCATCTCCCTCTGGTGGACTCCATCAGAATCTTCATCTTGCCCTCCGTACTCATCATCATCTCCATCCAAGCCCTCATCTTCATCTCCGTCATCTGCTCCACCCAGGTCCTCCTCTTGCTCCCCCTCACTGCCTACTCTATTCTGGTCATCCTCCACCCCCTCTCCTCTATTCATAGACTCCTCCTCCTGCTCATCCTCCTCCTGCTCATCCTCCTCCTCTTCCATTCGTTCAGCCTGCTCTTCTGCTGTGGGCACCCAATTTCCCGGCTCCTCCATGATGATAGCGCCATCTCGCTGGCTCCTGCAGGGTTCCTCGTACTGCGGGTAGGTTTCCTCAGGGTAGCCTGCAGGGTGACAGACAGGAAACTCCAACCCTTGGTCCAGAATGAGATGGTTCAGGTCTGCAAGTCTAACAATCTTTTCATTAAAACATTAATATTAATTTTCCCATGCATTCTCATCTCAGGTAGTTAATAACTAGAATATTATCTAATAGAATGGTTCTCCAACTGTTGTGCCCATGACACCAGAGATACTCAGAGCACCCCCAGGTGGTATGGGAGACGACGGAGGTATATTGTTATGGAAAAAAATATATAGGAATTGAAATTTTAAATAAATGCAAATTACGTGATAAAAATAAATAGTTAATTTTTTCAGGATAAGATACTTCATATTCTCTATTATGACACGTTTGAGATGTAGCCCTGCTCAATACTGCTTATGGCAATTCTTGTGTTTTTTTTCTGCATTATTGTGATTAATTATTTAAAAAAAATCTCAAATTGTACTTTGCTGCTTTAGTTTTACCCAAAGTGGTACTTGGTCCAAAATATTTGAGAACCACTGATGTTATGGAATGAATACTGAATAAATCTGGTCAATTACTGCTCAGCTTCTTAAGCTAATTCTATTCTATAAATCCTACTATGGCAAAATTATCAGTTAATGGTATTAAGGGTTAGTCATAATTACTTGATTTTGAAGTAAAAATTGCAATTCAGTTGTTACTAGTAGAAATTCACATTCAAGGTGTGTGCTATTTCAGATCTCTGAAATATAATTGCAGATATGTATAATTGTATAATTGCATTTTTACTAGTAAAACTTAATTATGGATATGTGGACCTGGATTTTTAACTAGTTAAAATTAGGATTTAGATATCCGCAGTATGAGTATTTACTAGTGATAATTGAATTATAGATATCTACAATATGACTTCTTACTAGTATAAATGGATCTCTGGATATGAGGCAAAAGTTCAATGGAAGTCTACTAGTTACTAGTAAAAACTTAAAACTAAAAGCTTACTAAAAAGTTAGATATGAATTTTTACTAGTAACAATGCAGTTCTTAGTAAAAATAATGATTCGTACTAGTCAAAATTGAATAATAGATATCTGGAATTTATATTCTACGTAGTAAAAATTTTATTTTTACCAGGTATAATGTTATTCTTATTAGTAAAAAATCAAGTTAAGATGACAGAGCCTTATACTATTACAAGATGATTTGGCTTTTGCCATAACATCCCTATAAATAAGAGAATAAGACTAAGGACAGAAGAGGTATGTCATCAGAAAGCGGCACTTGTGCCCCTAGGGGGCCACGCCGGCCCACCTTCCCAGCCATCTGCATAATGTGTCTGCTCCGCCTCCATCTCGGGGGACAGAGCCCCCATCAGGCGGCTCTCCTGCATCATGCGGGTGACTTCCTTCAGCTGCTGCAGCAGACTCTCTTCCTGTGGCAGGGGGATGTTTTTGACCCTGCGTCCCGGAGGGGAGGGGTTCGGGGGGGTGGGCAGAACACAGAGTGGTGAGCGGTAGCCGGATGGAGCTCTATGTTACTCTCTACTGATGTTGGCCGATGTCAGCATCCATGCAGTCTCTGTATCCATCGCGAGTGTAAACATCTAATACGGTGTTTAACAATGTATCATACTCTTTTTTCTGTATTTAATGAAGTAAACATACTCATTTATTTACTTTTCAGTTTCTGATATTTAATCAGTACAGTAATTATTTACTTATTCAGTGACAGTAGGTAATTTACTTATCATATCACATTCATATTCGACTTAAGACATTTTCCACTTACAATGGGTTCATCAGAACGTAACCCCATCGTAAGTCAAGAAGCACCTGTACTTGCATTTACTATATATAACTGTGGAGAACAGAGACATGCATGATCATCAGGGTTTTGGAAAAATCACCCAAAATTATGAAATGGACTGTGAAGTTTCAGCAATCAGTCAAACCAGCCTTCCCTTTGTGGACTGAGACACACCAATGGAAATGCACTTACATTACATTCAGAAGCATTCAGAGTGACCTACAGTGACTGCTACAACTGATTTATGCAACAAAGGCATAAAAAGTAAAGCGAAACAAGCAGGTTCTGTTAGCAAGAATTATGCGGGAGGCGTCTCATGCTGAGGTTAGTGGTGTTTCTTCTGAAATAAAAGAGAACGTTCTATATTCACCTGCAGAGATCTCTGGTACCTTTCTCAGCCCCTGTGTAAACATCATGGACAAAAAGCAACTTTTTAAAGCAACCGGTTTGTTTCACATCAAGAGTGCCACTGATACCCTTCCAGTGTAAAGGAACTGAATCACAAATATTCAAGGAACCAAAAAAAAAAAAAAAAAGAGAGAATAACTGCGGAGATTGGCCTGAAAAGATCAGAGGGCTCATCTGTGAGCGGAGTGGAATTCCTGGCTTTGTCCCGTAGCTGTGAAGTGCACCCTCCTTGAGTTATTGGCTCAGCCCTGTGTAAATGTCTACATGGGGCATTTACCTCTTGGAATTGCGGCCTGCTTTCGACACAATCTGTTCCAGGGCTTCCTCCGTCTCCTTCAGCTTCTCATGAAGCTTTCCCAGTTCGTATTCAGCTGGGGATGGGAAAAAAGTCTCAGACCACACTACACCTGCTTCTCCTCACAATGTACTCATGATCATAAATGTGTTGCTTTATTTATTATTTGGATCATGATACTGACTGAAAGAGTCCGTACGCTAGTACAGAGTTTCCCAATCCGGTCCTCAGGGACCCAGAGACACTCTACATTTTTGCTCTCTCCTGGCTCCATGGAGGCAGGGAGCTTGGAGGGATCAAAAACATGGACCAGCTGTGAGTCTTTGAGGACTGGACTGAGAAACACTGATCTAGTACATAACATCTTGGGGGGTGGGGGGGGGTCAAAACAGTGACATCAGCAGTTTGATCTTTTTTCTTAGCAAAAACAGAGCATGTCCTGGCACAGCGTCTCCCAACCCGGTGCTCAGGAACCACCAGCAGTCCACATTTTTGCATGTACCAAGTGTTTGGAGTTCTTTATTGCCTGGGTCAGGTGTGTTGGAAGCTGGGGGGAAGAAAAAACATGGACTGTCTGGGGGTCCCTGAGAACTGGGTTGAGAAGCACTGACCTAGTACATAAAGCTGACAGCATACAGAGCACACACAGGGGACTACTCCCCCACTCAATGTGTTATTTTATTTTTTTTTGAAAAGTGTTCAGGATTCCTCTGAAGTATAGTACAGAACGAGGGATTTGCCTTGATTTTCCCTGTCTGATGGTCTTTCCCCACCCCTGGATGTCCCCGTGATGAACGGAACTAAACCTCTTAGTGCTAAGGTATAGACATGTGGTTAATTGGCATTAGGTGCTGCTGGGCTGATATGACATTAGTTTGCTAATCCAGGTCTGACAAAGCCAGGAACAAAACACTCCCTGGGAGCTAGATGAGACCTTCAGCCAACATCAAAGCTGCTGATGTGCGCAGCAGGGCTCTGATAGGAGAGGAAATCAAAACAGCCACAAGAGAGGATGCCCCCCCCCCCCAAAAAGAAAAAAAAACAACAACAAAGGAAGCGAGAGACTGGGTCGGACTTGTTGCCAGGTGATACAGTACCCAATCAGGGAATGCACTCTTGTTTATAGGCAGTATTTGGCTGTTAAATATGTAACCCTGCGCTGAGTTAGAATGTACATTACATTCAAGGCAGCACATTATCCAGGAGTGACCTCACAGTGCCACATTATCCGGGAGTGACCTCACAGCAGCGCGTTATCTGCGAGTGACCTCACAGCGTTGCATTATTCGGGAATGACCTCACAGCGGCGCGTTATCCGGGAGTGACCTCACAGCGGCGCGTTATCCGGGAGTGACCTCACAGCGTTGCATTATCCGGGAGTGACCTCAGAGCAGTGCATTATTCGGGAGTGACCTCACAGCAGCGCGTTATTCGGGAGTGACCTCACAGCAGCGCGTTATCTGCGAGTGACCTCACAGCGTTGCATTATTCGGGAATGACCTCA
>JAODKF010000022.1:3544793-3568005 GCA_026779585.1 Mormyrus proboscirostris | reverse complement strand
GGAGTGACCTGACAGCAGCACTTACGCATGTTTTTTCCAAGGTTGCCTGAGTTCACCACTGGGCACCTGTGAAGTGCTGTTGTGTTTTTTCCCTTTGATGTGATCTGTAAATGAGAAACATCTATAAAACAAGGCATTCTGATGATGACACAGTGGCCCTTCCTATTGGCGAAATACAAGACCATAAAAACACATCCCAGCATTCATCTACCAAGGCACAACCTCAGTGTGTACTGCTGGACAGAGGCTCACCTTGAAGAGGATGTACAGGATATAGAGGAGAATCCCAAAGCCATAGATGGGAAGGATCTGTCCCACGAGGCTGGCCTTCCCTCCCCCCCCAGCCCCTACAGGCCTTGTCTTAACCTTGACATAGGACTCTGGACTATGAGCCTTTGAATGGGGCTGCCCAGGTCCCAGGTGTGCTTGGCCCTCTGCCTTGTTTTGCTGTTGCATCATGGGAGGTAATCGCCCAGGCCCAACTACCAAAAGAAACAAAATGGCCATGCTCAAAATTGATAGCAAAAGTGGTCAATGGGGCAGTTGCCCTATTAGCTTTGCTGTAGCTTGGAGTTTAAACTGGAGCAAGCCCTGTGGTTTCTTACACTTCACTGCTATATCCTCTAAAACTGCAATTTATATCTCAACTGAGGTTTAAAACACAGGTTTAAAACAAACGACCACTACAGGTAACTTTTTCTCTGGTTTATGCTACACCTGCTCCGCAAATAGTTTTGCTGCAGTTTAGATTTTCATAGTTTAAACACGCTCACAATTCACACAGTATTAATAACCTATTTAATAATTTTAAGTCTTTCATCATGCAGCCCATTGCATTATGCATGCAACACTGACAAAACCTTGAACCAAAAGCTTGAGTAACTACATTCAAATCATTTAAAAAATGAGGCACCGTGTTTAAACTGAAGTTAGAGTTGAAGTCAACATCTGCATCTGTTTAGCTCCTTCTGGATGAGAGATGCGAGTCTCATCCCCATCTATGGCCACACTGTAAAGGACCGCACGATGTCACTCGCTTCCTGTGATGTGATTCTCAGGACAAATTTGTCTCGAAAAGCGGTTTTTAATAAGCAACTTGTCCTGTTGATGAAGCACCAGATTTCGCGTGGATTTTGTTAAACTGTAACTGCAAGTGAACTGTAAGAAGACTAATGCTCTATTTTGTAGATTAAACTGGGTTAAACCCCCACTAAACTAAACTAATGATAGGAGCAAATGCCCTACATTTTTAATCTCCGGGACATTTACACGTTTGAAAATGGCATTCTCTGATTCATGGTAGTTTAACACTGAATGGTCACTTTTTTAATGAATACTGTCCAGTGGCAGTGCCTTTGGCATTACGTGTTACTTATTGACTGTGAAATCACAAAAGGAAACATGATCAATAAAAATACAGCTTGAGAATTAACCCATAACGGAATTTGCATGTGTTGGCGTTATAATGAGATAAAAACACATTTCATATGGAGTGACAATGCGTCACTGATAGCAGACAAACATACAAACTGAATACACTTTAAATTCTTTCAATATAATGTTGAATTATATTATATTGAACTTGAATTAATTAAATGCTTTACCCTGCTGTTCGTTTGAAATACTGCTAACTTGTTTGTCGTACAGTTCGAATCATATACACTAAAAAGAATATACTATTTCAATACCAGCTTGTTTTTTTAAAAAAAATGCAAAGCGTGTCACCGTGCAACGAAAGTTAGTTTACAAACAAAATCCACGCCTGTACCCTTACCCTCTGGCTGCCCCACGTCCCTTTTCCCTCTGGATAACAGCATTTTAGGAAGCAGCAAAGACAGAGAAAGAAATAGGCAAGATACAAGTGTAACTTTATGAAAGGTTGACATCGCCATCGTTAAGGTTAAATTCAAACACCCCGAAATGTTCTATTTATTGTGATGACAATAATCCCATTCCCAATTTTTGTGAGGAAGCGGACGTGACGAAAGCAGCGTGTCACGGGTCACGTGATACCCGAGGGTCTCCCGACGGTGCACCTGTGCTGGATGAGTCCGTTTGTTTAACGAAAGCCTGCTATGTGAACGTGTTGCACCACCACATCGGATTACTCCATTTTATTGTACTAAAATAAGAAATGTTTCTTATGAAATTCACTATTTTGTTTATAAAGTCCGCGATCCACTATGTGTTCTCCACATTGTATAACAACTTTTTGTGTTCCGCGTCGCGCATTGCTAAGTCTCCCAGGTAGTTGGGGAATATTACGAGGAATTATAGGCGGGCTCTATCATTTGTGTTCATTTTTAAAGAAATATCCACGTAACTACTCCTTTCTGTAATTAATTGACCCTGTTTTATCTTACCATGCCCAGCAGGTGGCAGGGCGGAATTCCACTGGCCTGTAGCGGAACATTCCGGGAAAGGAAGAATATAAATACCATTTCCAGCCACCAAGCGGCGCTACGATTCTCTACAATAGCACTTCAGGCAACCGATTTTATTTAGCCCAGTTTAACAACGCCGAATGATAAAACTTCATTTAATGGCTACTGAAATAACACTTGGCCCGGAGAAGTACGTTAAATTTAACAGAAGTCAATTTAGTTATAAATTTTAATCTTCTAATGCTGACCAAATGGATTGTTTGTTTAATTTTTACAATGTAAAATTTTGGTAGTTATTGGTTCCACACAAATATTATGTAGTGCACGACTCTCATGTCTTCACGAAATGCTTTACTGAAAAGGTTAATAACGTATTAGCAGTGTTTGAAAACATTTTAGATTTATGAATGTCATTAGAGACCTTTTGGACGTTTTATTACAATTTGGAAGTAGTGCAATTGACAGGTACAGTTATACTACGGTGGATTAATTTAAAATAAAACAGAATTAATTGTATAATATGTAATTATTTCGGGTATATTCTTACGATATATGTGAGCAGAGGTCAACACCATGGCAAATTCTGACAGACATTGTGATCAAAATCCAATTCTTATCTTTTTAGCTTTTTTAACATGAAAAACGTAGCCTACAGTGTTTTATTAACCATGAACGCAGAGCTGTACTGTATGTAGGGATGCCAATTTTGGCCAGCTGGCTGGCGTAAGATTTTCAATTCGAAGCAAGTCTGTACACACAAGCGCAGGTATTTACATATATGTATCAATTTTATTGCACTGTAAATAGTCTGAAGGGTTTGCAAACAGCCCCAACACTTTTGATGTAGGCTACCTAATTTAAGGTTTATTAGTGGAATAGTATAGATTTCTTATGAGCCCAAAAGCGTGAGTGTCACGCCAGATGCATGGGAGTTGGCAACCCTGCCGTGAGTAAAATGTGTACGTATTTTAAATATACTAACCACTGATGTATGACCGACCAAGTATGAGTAACATGCGATTGTGCTGCTGGTGCTCCCTTAGTACCTGGGGTGCAGGGTAACTGCACATGTTGCTCAGCTGTCATTATCCAGTTTTAAGTGTGAGTGCAACTCTCTGCACGAGGACATAGAGAACTTAATGGTGCAGGAGCGTGCGCCAATCCGAGCCCTGCAGTCTTCTCAATGCCATCACTGCAGAACTGGCCGAATTAAATACTTTTAGGGAGACCACAGGAAATCTTCAGACAGCAATGGCACAACACAAATGGTGTAATGGTATTACCAAAAGTAACATCTAATGAGAAATAGAATGCGTTGTTGTTCTCAAGGACTGAAATTGTGACCGTAAAGGATCCACAGTTACAGCAAGATCTAAGACTCATTATATAACCATATGTCACGTAAGCTTGTGTGCTTTATCCTCATACTGTACTCAGCTCCCACCGCTGAAGAGTGTGATTATTTTGTGTTACTGTGAAGTACTCAGGAGTACAGTGCTGTATGTGTGTTTCCCCTCTGGGGGTGTCCTTTTTGTTTACAGTCTCGTTAAACCCCCTTTCCCCCAGATAAACAGTTGAAATGTAGAATTATGGCTCAGGGCCCTGACCTTGATAACAGGGTATGCATTGTGAGAAGACAATACAATCCAAACAGATGTAAACTCTAGCTTCCCCAGCTCTGCCGATGGCCGCCAAATCCCGCTGCCAGATGCCAGGCGAGTGTTTTGGTTTTTGTCAGATTGGGGCCTCTTCACCGTGTGTTTTCAGGAATGGGCCCTCATCCCTCATCCTACCGAAGCGTTTAACATTCCTGGTGCAGTGAGCCAGACCATATTCCAGTTTTCTTTGTGTCCATATTCTTCCTAATTAATGGTTTCTTCTGAAAAGGCTTTTGTCGGTCATATGAAAACATATAAGCACAAAGTAACCCATCACGGCTAAATTTAAGGGTGCAAAGTAACGTAAAAACAGTGCAAAGGCCACAGAATGCCTGAGGAATGCTTGTATGTTTGGAAGCTGACCACATTCACGTAAACACGTGCAGAAGAAACTAAATCCTGAACACGGGCCGATATGCCTAGGATGCAGGTCAGTAAAGGACTGTGCCCGTGGAGGAGCACGTGGTGGGGCGTGCGCCATGTGGTGCGGCCTGTTAACCAAAAAAAAAAAAACCTTTTTCCTCTGTACGAGGCCTCCCATCTGCGTTCACTTTTCAGAATTATTTTTAATGAGGCCCATTTAATTAGCTAGGAAGGCAGTGGCGTGCAGGTCAGGTTCAATGTGCCATTTTTGTTAATATTATGAAAAAGGTTATATGGGGGGGCAACAATGAGCTTTGTTTAGTTCAGGAGAAAGTAGAAGTATATCAGGGGCTCAGGCTCCTCTGTCTTGGCAGCAGTGGATTTGCAAATGGCAGGACGATCGATGCGCCTTAACTGTGCTAAACTGCCTTCAGAAGTAGCTGTTTTATTTTCCCTACATGTGTGTAGTTGATTTTTGTTGCCACGTCATTTCACACTATGGTAGCAAACCAAGAATATGTCAGCTGAATGCCTCTCTCTCTGTCAAAGCGAAGAGCTTTTTTTATTGTGTTGCAGTATCAAATTGGTTCGCCGATAGATCTCGTTTTTCGGTTGATATCGATGACTGGCACTGGGTACCTCGAAGGACGAAAAGTACCGACTGCCAAGTCCGTGCAGTTGTAGAACAAATATGTCTGTGAAATGTGAATGTGATAGAATTGTCTGGAAAGCTCTGTGATATGTACTTTCTGAGAATACAGTGTGTGGCTCAGTGGGATAGGCCTCTACTCCCGTGTTAGGAAGATTACTGGCTCTAAACCTGTGCTCATAAAAATAGCCAGATCTCTGTTCAATCCTAGAGCAAGGTCGTTAACCCTCCCCCACCCTAATTGTTGCAGGGGCACCAGATAAATGACTGAACTTGTGCTTGGACCCCAAGCTTCAGTCTATATATATATATATATATATATAGAGTGCCGATTCAAAGCATGCCCCAAAGCAAACCAAGAGCGCCATCTAGTGAGATAAAAAAATATAGCAAATGGTTCATGAAGCTTCATTTGGTCATCACTACTGTACTTATACTCCTGCAAATGGCAAATAAAGAATCATTTTATGCAGTGACTCAGGTGGTTTCTGTTTACAGTGACCTGAGAATATATGGTGTTGGGTGGGTACACCCTGCCGATAGACTGGCATTAAAATGACAGTAAAGGGGACCTTTTAGGGCTCCTTAGTGCCAGGGCTGTCACATTTCTTCCTGGCATTTCCTGTGATGCTATACAGTGGCCATCAGAAATCGCCCTGTCCTGCCAGCCCTGTCACAGTGTGGCACCGTGTCTCTCTCCTATGAGGCCCCACCATGTGGAACGAGTTTGGGACCATGTTTAAAACCTCCCCAAAGATTAGATAAATTTAAGGGGAAAAAACATTCGCACATTCACTCATCTTTAGGAGTTGATATGTTTTTTTTGCTTCAGAGTGTCCTTGGATGGTTCTGCTTGGCGGTACTAAGCCCTAGCTGAGAAAGGCCAAGAATCCGTGTTAATTTCACAGCAAGATGGCTGCAGCTCCCTGACATCACTTTAAAGGTAGCCTATTGAAGGGAGCCATTTCCTTGAACGTGTGGACAATTGATTTGCTCCGTTTGACACGTCGAGTTATTCGGCTGTGAACACTGTTTCTGGCCTGTTGTGTGTGTGGCGCCCCCCTGCCTTTGTTGGTAAGTGGCCCTGCCGAGAGATTCCTCAAGTGCATCGCCAAAACGTGCCTCTGATCCCTATCAGTCAGTATATGAGATGCTGTCATTTATTCAGTGTCCCTGGCTGCCTGTAGGAGGCGCAGTTGAGCAGCAGGTTTAAACGTGTGTAACTGGGCGTCATGTGGATGGATGGGGCTGCCTGGTTCTCCTGGGGTGCATATTCTTATCGATCACCCAAAATAATGAGTTATAGGAAGCGAAAACATTCCAGGGGTCTACACTGTACCCCACTGCCCTTACCCCAAACTAAGAGAACGCAGGGTCTCGACTGAGTCCTTAACATGTTAGGAAAGGTCGGTGGCATTACCAAGCTCTTTGGGTGGGCATTTGGGCACTTGGAGGGGCATCAGTGTTAGAATTGTGTCTTGGGAGGGTCCCCTGGTAGTAGTAGTAGTAGTAGGTAAGTTGTTGACTTAGAGGGGAGTTTCTGAAGTTTACAAGGGAGGGGTGGCATTGAATCATATTTTTAATTTGGTCTGTTTGGTCTGTCTCTGGTGGCTGGGCAGAAAATGTTTTTGAGTGGACTCTGGCCACGCCCCCCCCTCCCCCCCTCCTTAGCCACCCCCCAGGGAAAGATGGTCTGGCAGTCACAGGGCACCAATCCAGCCTCTGCTGATGCCCAGGGTTTCTCTGGCAGGTCTGTACATCGTGTTTAACTGGCACAGCGTCCCTGTGTCATCACTGGGAGATGGGCTGAACTTCAATTAATGGAACCACAGGCATCTATACTTTATGCACGACCTTTGTGTGTATAGGCATTAACTGCATCTGCCTGAACGCAGTTTCCCTTTGCTGCTTCAAAGTCTGAAATGGGAGGGCGGTTTTGTGGGATGACAGGTTGAAAGTTAGGGGCTTGATGTTACAAATGACAGTGAAATTAAACACCAAGGTTCTATTTGAAGTGATGAGTGTCAGGAGTTCTGGCTATTGGTCAAGTCACCTGCATGTAATGATTACAAAAAGGAGTGCAGCACCAAAACATGGGGGCAAAAAGTCACTTTGTCTCATCTGTCTATAGGATTGCTAGTGGAACCTCAGCAGCAATGCAGCAACGCAACAATGCCATTTAATATCCATGGTTCTCTTCTCATTTCTGTGAGTGTGTGATACCTCCGTGGAGCAGCAGGGGGCGTGGCGGTTACCTGTTCTTGCATATTCACCATTTTAAGTCCACTATACTTGGCTTGACTATAAGATGCACCTGTATAAAGAGACTAGAACTGTAGCTGGCAAAAGGGTCAAACTTGTTGCATGTAAAACATGTTGATAAAGAAGGCCATGTTCATATTACAGACATGCTCAGCAGGGCAGGAGCTGCTGTTTAAGCATGCCTGTGTGTCTAGCGGCATTGCAAGGCATCATGGGTAAAGCCCGAGACTTCTCCTGATGAAGACAGGGAGACCTCTAGGATTTGCATAGCGAGATGTCAGTGCTACTGATGTCCCTACTGAGCCTCTCTGGCTTCCGGCCAGGTCAGCCGGTCTGAGTGGAGAGAGACGCATTTGCTCTCTGCCTCCTGGACTGTCAGCGGGATTCGGAAACCAGAAAACGGGCTGCCAGGGGGCAGCATTACGTCACCCTACCCCACCCTACCTCCAGGGGTTACCTTGAACGTCCTCGTCTCGCGCCAAAGTGATTACGATTAGCGTGGCGTAGAAAACTGGGTGGGGGGAATTCTTTCCAAATGAACAAGTTAACTTTGTAGTGGAAGCACTTTATCTCCGGGGACAAACAGCCCCAACTGTTTGCGGAATATAATTAAGCGGAGGCATCTTCTAAATGTCACTGCAGCCCTGCCACGTTTCAAATTCTCGCGCATCGACGGAATTTAACGAGATGGCGGAGGAATCCGTTTCCTGCGAACGCGTGATAAGCCCCGAGTACAGTGGAGCACTTTCATTGATTGCCAAAATAAAGCGTTTTGTATGCAAATCGCAGGATGGGGTAGCTAAGCTGATGCAGCCTCGTGGACACTGAATAATGGCCTTTGCAATTAATACTTTTGCATGCCGTCCATTGAAAATTTCAGCTCCTATTTAATGGTTGTAAAACGTTTACACGTGGTGGGAGAATGGGGAGCTAAATGCTTGGGGCTCCAATGGATTAATGCTGAAAGCCAGCAAATAAACAAGCCCCCCCCCCCCCCCCAAGAAAAAAACCTCTTTCCCGTTTTCCCCCTATTTTGATTCATGTTCCTGCACATTTGGATTAACTGATAATCTTTGAACATGAAGGTCTTCTACCCCTCTGGGGGTGGGTAAAATGGAGGATTGGAGGCAATGCCAATAGAAAGCTTACTCACCCCCCCACGCCCCCCAGGGTGATGCTTATTATTGTGTTACAGGGTTATTCAGGAAGGCCTTCATACAGGGAAGGGGAGAGGTGCCAGGATGTGTCATTGTGGTCGACCCACAGCCGAGGAACATGGCACATTGCCTGTCCTGCGCCCAGTGCGCTCGTGCCAGCTGTGCATAGAATGCCCAGCCCCTCTATTTAAAAGCTCCTGGAGGGGAGGGGGCTGGTGGTTTTCTGGGGGCTGTAAAAAGTGACCTTGCCCGGTCTTTACGGTCCATGTGCTTCGAGCACGATGTTCGGTTACCGTAAATCCGCAGCAAATGTGAATCGCTGGCAAATGAAAGCCGATGTCTTTTATTTATTTACATTACCGCGCGCATGGCATTCGTGGACAGTAAGGCTGTTTTTTTTTCCCGGGCTTCATTTTCACAGCAGGTAGCTGACAAAACCTTTCTGACTGACCGTAACTATCTAGTGGGGCATGCCGCATGCGGGACAGCTGGCCAGTTCTGGATTGATTTAGGCCTGAGCTTTCCAGGGCCTGGCGCCCATCACGGTCATAACGTAAGCTCGTTAAGATGTAAGACGTATGCTGAATGCTATGGCCGAGGTGATCCTCAGTGTCTCTGCGAATGAAGACACCTGATTATTTGCCATTTTCTGTATCAGGTTGGAGTTTGTGATATTTGGATATCCATCCATCCATTGATGCCTCCATTGCTTTATTTAAGATCTTTTCAGATGTTGCTACTGTTACCACACTGCATGCATTATGTGAAAATGCTGCAGAGTGTGTTGCGCTCCAGGCCATTTATGGTATGCTTGGGTTCGAGTGCTCCTCAGCAGCCATCACATTGGAGCATCACGTGGTCGTTAGGTAGATTGCTCGATCAATATGCGTCTCCTCTAGTTAAATTTATAATGGATCCCTGGAACTAGCTTGTACTCCTGGGTCAAGATGGGTGATGTTCCTATTTATCTCCTTCATGGACACTTTGACTTCTCCTGATTGGTCTTTTAATATTTTGGTATGTGCCGCAAGGTCCAGACACTCTCCCCCTAGGCAGAGATGAGATGAATGACAAATTGAGTTCACAGACTCCTTTCCCTGAATTTTTTCTCATTTTTCTCTGCTTGTAGTCAAACAATGATGCAACATTTACATGTTTACATTTGTTTACATCACAGACCTGTGACAATATTTTCGCACATTATAATTGCACACTGCATGTGATGTATGTCGTGTACCATGCGTGTATACATGTATGTTGTCAGTATGGTACCTGTGACAACTTTTCGCATTGCACTACTTCAGTTTGCACAAACTATGACATACCTTGCATTTTCTTTTCTCCGCTGCGTATTCATCTTCTGTTTATTTGCTGTCTGCGCTATGCCCTAATTGTTAATTGCCTATTGTCGTAGCATCTTCAGCAGTAGCTGTGCCAACAGAAATTTCCACAGGCCGTGACTGTGTGGTAATGAAGATTTTGATTCTGGTTTGAGGATATTATGGATTATTGGAGAATGTGCATCAGCACCACGCGCATTCAGTGCATTTGGCTCTCCTTAATTAGATGAGGAGTTAACAATGGGATGGTATGGCTTGGAGCCTGAAAGAGCCAGCTTCCCTTCTGTGGCCCTGGGCACACCCATATCCCTTCTCCTGAGAGAAACCGTGCTGGCGTGCCTCCGTGGCTCACGGCTGCTGGTGCCCGCTCAAATGCCAAGCCTATTGTTTCATGCTCACATTCTCAAATGTCAGGGCAGGGAAGGAACCGAATTGTCCTCCGTTCCCCTGGAATAAAGTCGACATACAAGATGAAATAGTCTGGGCTTCAGGAACAAGCTGGTTTAGTACATGAGCAAACAGAGGGAGCTTTTGGATTTTTATTGGCAAAGTACAGGTTAAGTACCTCGCACAAGGATAACACAAAGGGCAGCTATTGTGGGACTGAATCAGCAATTCGCTCTGCAAGTCTGTCCTCGGGCACAGGGTTGCCTGCTGTCCTTGTAGGAAAGTGCTTGAGCAACTAGGTTTTGCAAAATAATATTTAAAGGATTTTTCTTATTGAAAGAGAATGCTTTCTAATGTTAATGCCATTTACAGTAGCATTGGGTCCTTGCTATATTCCTTGTGGAGAATTCTTCCAGTCATTCTCATGCACGGTGTTTAGGCCAACGCCTAAGTTTCTAGCTTAGTCTCCTGAACTGCCCAAGTAATCTTTGTACCGTTACTCTAATACAGAGGTGAGCTTTAGCTGTGTAAATTGGAGCCCTGTCTCTGTTATTGCTCAGAGTTGGGCTGTAACGTTATCGCCGTGAATCCCCGCGGCTCTCTGATGTCGCTATCTTGAATTCTGCAGCTTTGTTCTTTGTCAGACTTCAAGGGATTGAAGCCCCCCCCCCCCCCCCTATCTCGCGGCTTCAGGTTCGGCCACAGGAGCATGGATGGTGGTGACAGAGATCTGTGGGGGTTTGGGGGAGAGGTTCGGTCTGGGTTTGCCAGAACTGAATTTCTGACAGGACGTGCAGGGGAAGCTAGGGGAATCCCCTGTGTGCTGTCCAGGCTGGAATTTGTGCTTGAGAAGAGTGCTTAACCTTCCCAAATCCCAATTGGTCTCAGCAGGGTGCTCCAAACTCCCCCCTCCCATTTCACCCCCCAGCTGCTGTGCGCCTGCAGATGGATCGATGGCCCGAGTGAGCATGTCCCTCCCGCTCTTCAACTGATCCCTGCCACAGGAGCCCCCCCTGTTAAGTCTCTAGGCGTGACCTTCTCTCCAGCTGTGCTCTTAACAAACAAAGGGGTTTGTTTTACATGCGTCGTCGACGCTGGGACTGCGGGCCCTACGTGGCGCAGATGACACACCGCACAACGTTTCCCGCGAGAAGCACGTTCCCCACCAAAGGTCACACATGGAGCTCTCTGAGCGGAGCGACGAGAACTCAATGAGAATCTATAGCGGTGATTTTTTTTTCCATTGCATTTTAATGGGATATTTATTTAAATCTAAAGAGCGTTCGTAGCCCCTTGTGGCTTATTAAAAGGTGCACTGGTGGCAGCTCTTGCTTGCGTGTTATTTTGTGTTTATTGAAAAAAAAAACAACCTTTTTTCCATCAGTGTGTTTAACATGCGGCAGTAAGGACAGGAGGTCTCCCACACGGCTTAAATATAATAATGACTTTGACTACATCTCCTGAGAACCGGGCAGGAGAAGACTGAACATTCTGGCCGCATTTAAGGAGGATTTTCTCACCCACCTCCACTTCCGAATATCTTTATATTCCACCTTGATCTTCTGCTGACCGTTTCCAAAGAGGTTTGTCAGGCAAGTTGAATCCCCATTGTGTTTTTACTAAAGCTGCTTGTGCACGATGATGAGAAGTTTCAGCCAAGTCCTTCATCTCCAGCATACCTGTTCTAGATCTGTTCTTTTTTTTGTCCAGATAAAGTAAAATTGAATTTTTACAACCAACCAGGGAGATAATGGTGGTTTGAAGGAATCTCGCTGTGTGCACCAAATGTTGTCAATAAGTATGTGTGTTTAGCAGAAATGAGGATGCCATTTTATCCGTGAAATCTGTAATACAAGCATGGGCCCAGCACATTGCATTTTTGTCTAAAACAGGGCTGCAATTGTGCAACCTGGCACCTAAATTAATACCCAGAACTTCCAGAAGTGAAGAGATTTTTGACTTTTCTTGTCCGGGATGGAAGTTACAGTGCAGCCATGGACATGTTCTCCACAGGACGGTACAGCAAACCATATAATTACAATGATACAATAAGTAAAAGACAGAACGCAATCAGACTATGATACAAACAATACATACATTAAGCATATAAAACAAAACATAATTCACAGCATTAAAGCCCTAAATATAAATGGTACCATTTCCAGTATATAGTGGCTTCATTTAGGTGGTTTAAGTCTGTACATGTACTCTGCTGAGGTTCCATACATGTGTGTAGAGTTTGCATGTTTTTCTTGTGTTGTTGTGGGGTTTCCTCTCCGGTACTCCGGTTTCCACCCCCACAGTCCAGAAACATGCTACGGCTTAATTGAAGTTTCTAAATTGCCTGTAGGTGTAATTGAATGGATCTGAGTGTGCCCTGTGACAGGTTGGCCCTTGCCTTGTGCCTGTAAGCCTCCAGGATAGGCTTTGGATCCCCCATGACCCTGAATAAGATAAGTGGTTTCAGAAAATGGATGCAAGTCTATTCATCCATTTTCTGTAACTGCTTGTACTCTTCAGGGTCACAAAGGGTCTATAGGCAGAAGGGAGGGAACAACCCTGGACGGAGCACCAACCCATCACAAAGCACACACACACACACATCTATGGGTAATATGGTAATTCCAATCAACCTGGACTTTTATTTTGATACCAGCCTGGTTCATTATTAACTCATTGATAGTATCACAGTTCCAGCTATCAGATTGATTTGGCTACTTGGCTACCCACAGATGCAATGGAGGCACGGGCATCTCGCAGTCTCAGTCGCCGTCCTAAAGATGCCGCGCCTAGCATGGTGTTTCAGAAAACAAAATGTCTGAACCATTTACCCACTGTCATGTGTCCTTGGAGCCTCCGCTGGTGAAGCTTTGGAAGCAGAGTGAGGTCAGCATTGCAAGCTCACTCAGCCTTTCACATCTCAGCAGCTGCTTCAGTAGTCTGTGTGCAGGACAGTCACATCAGAGATACGTGATTTTAATAAAGAGTGCGAAGTCTTCACTTAGTGAAACTGCCACACCATCACTGGCTTTCTGCAAGGAATCAAGGGATGCTAGCATAGTGCGACTTTCAGTTACCTTTAAAACATCAAACGATTTTCCAAAACTTTGTTCAAGTCCTTTAGATTGGTGACTCCCTGGTCAGCTGAAGCATAGACTCTGTTTTTGTACACGCCTGTCTCGTGACCTTTTTAAGGACTAAGTGAACAGGCAGCTTGCTGTGGTTGTACAGCTGTGTGGTTTTGCAACCCTCTTTCTGAAAGTGGCTGCAGTTCACCCAGTGGATCTTGTGGCACATCAGGATGTTCCTTACTCTTTGGATGACCCCCCCCCCCCCCGAGATGACCCACTTCTTGTCTCTCCTGAGGTGACGCATTCTTGAATTTTGCAGCGAACGTGTCAGGTTAAGTTTCCCGGCTACAGCATCCTCAGAGCTGACTCCTCACTCACGCTCCTCTTCTAAGCACCCAGGACTTTGTCTCCCCTTAGCTTTGTACACCAGCCCAAACCTCATGGAGACATGCTATCTGTGACCCACTGGATGGGGCTGGAAAGGCGCCTGTTGGAAATCAATCCTCCCCGCTCCTATCGCCGTGGATACCGCGAGCGAGAAACAAACGGTCACGAACAATGCGACATATACCACGTATCAATTACACTAATTGCTGGAGTATCTATACCTCAGCGTCTAGTGACGTGTGGCAGCTACGAGTTCCACCCCCCCCACATGCTGCAGTGAAATGATAATGCCTTCCTATTGTTCTCCCCCATCTGCTACCTAGATAAGCCCCGGCTGTACACAGATGATAATGTGCGCAGGCGGGCTAAAACCTGCCTGCTAAAAATTTCCTTGGCCTTAGAAAAAGCTTCCATTAAGTCCATTGACCCTCTGTTTGAATATTAATGAGGTAATTAACAGATTTATTGTCCAGTGCTGTTTCTACAGGGGCATTTTTTAATGTTGTTTTTTTTCCTAATGATTTTTATTTTTTTTTTCCTTTGCTTCTTCCATAATTGAATCTTTGTAGTCACCAGCACTGATTGCTTGCCATGGCAACGGGGGAAAATCTTCCCGTCTGTGTGTGTATTGCGTAATTTTATTTGGGATGATGAAAAGGTGTGTGTGTGTGTGTGGGGGGGGACCCTGCATCTGAATCGAGGATGTCAGCATTTTACGGGCTGCGTCCTGCCATGTTATATACCTTTGAAGGAAATCTCCCCATCCGCTTGGCTTCTGAGCGCAAGGTGGAGCGTGTGCTGAAGGGGGGGCTGAACCTTGCCGGGCTTGCAGTGCTTTGAGGGAGCCGCCTGGAATCACACTCCCGTCTGTGAGATGGGGCTTGTCGATGGCGCCATCAGTCCATGAGGTATCTGCAGAGTTACGGGGAGCTGAAGGTTATGGTGCTGACCGTCATGGGACAGTCACCTAGTATAATGTATAATTCACTCGCTGTGCCAAGTTATTTGCGGCATAGGATTGTAATGTGAAGCAGGTTTACTGAAGCAGGTTTACTGACTTAGCGAAAGTGTCTTTCGAGTTTTGGGTACTACAAATAATAGGTCAGTCTTAAATGGTATTGAATGTCCCGCCCTTTCACCAAGAACATGTATAAGAACAGTCCTTTCACCAAAAACGTAGCCTATATATGACACACCCTTTGATAAAATAGCACGGATGGGTGATTCCACTGATTAACAGCCTCATCTGTGTGGGAGCAGGGTTTGAGTCTCCGTCATGGTTTTATGTGAGGAGTTTGCATGTTCTCCCCATATTAGCCACCATAATAAGATACATTTTGTTTTAGAAAAAAACACTTATTTGTGATAGCACTGATTTTCTTTATGATTCGAAACCTAGAAATACCTAGGTATTTGAGATGCATTGCTTGCATCAAGTTCAAACTGAGCATATATTTGTCATAAAACAATAAATAATTTCTCAGTTTCAACATTGTATTGTGTTTGTTCTATTTTTGTCAGTTAAATATGGGTTTATATGATTTGTAAATCATTGCATTCTGTTTTTATCTACATTTTACACATCGTCCCTAATGCTTTGGAAACCGGGTTGTAATATAGCCCACAGGTCAAGTGCAGCGAAGTGTGTGCGAGTGTCAGTCCCAGTCAGTCCCCACAAGGTCTGTGTGCCTCTTCGTGGGTCTAACTTTGTCATTAACAGACTCTCATTAAGAATCGAAAAGGAGAACAAACTTCTGCCTCCGGTCATCAGAATGTGACCTTTTGGGAGCTGATATGCTCCCCGTTACACACGCCATTAGCGTGCTGGAGCCTTGGTCATTTTCACCTTAATTTGTCCGAGACAGTGTCGCCGGCAAACTGTGACGCGCGCCGTGTGGATACATTGAATATGCAGAGACACGTTCACTGCAGGAAACATCGGAAAGAGTCGATGAGGTGCCAGCGGATAATGATGGTAATTACGGCAGAACGCGGTAACGGCCCTGATCGTCAACGGTGGCCACCTCAAGATCATCTATTGCACAGTTGTGAGGTCGTGGTTTTTATGACTAGAGTATTGATCTAATAATCAGTCTTAACAATCTGCCGTTGAACATCGTCTTCAGAAAGCATCCTGGGAATTCTCCCCATGCAACTGTACCCTAAACTGCCTCTGACTTAATAGATGAACAGTGGTTTCATGTAGAAACCCGTCAGTGAAACTTGGCCTGTAAAAATTAATCAAAGGGGCACTCTGTCCAGAGAAGTCACACTGTCTGCAGTTTGGTGGTCGTTGTGACACAACCTTGTGAACTAAGCTTATGGCTGTCCTCAGGTATCGATCTCCCTAGTTTAAGGTGCTGGAATTTGAGCTGTTAGGTGACTCTACTGAAGCAGAGGCTCAGGGGAGTTAAGTAGGCAAAGTCGACAGCCTCCTCGATAACAAAAAATGTCATTATTATTTCGTTACACTATTTGCAAGTTATTTACTTAATTTTGTTTATGTCGGAAATTCAATTCTTTCCAAATAAAAGCCTGCATTTCAAGTGGTTACCTCCGCAAGATAACTTAGAGAAATGAACTCATTTCACTGTTGTATGGAAATTTTGGTTCATTACAATAATTTTGTCTGTTATGGCAGCCACACGATATTAACAGGGAGGCCCTACAGCCACAGTCCCCATTATTATGCTATAGATCACGAAGTGCGTCAGACTCATAAAACCTGTCACCTAAAGGTGCCAAAGTTCTCAGCGTGTGGCCCATCTTATTCATATATATCTAGTGATGGGGGCATGGAGACAAGCTGCCATATTGTCACAACTTTCGGGGGCCCATATTTTGCCAGTTAGCGATTTTGTGTGCCCCCCACCCCCTGCTATCCCAATTTTAAACATGCTTTTCCCTACCAGCATCGACATGCCGGAGATACAGCTCTCGTTAAATGTCTAAATATATGCAGCATGCTTTTTGGGTTTTTTTTTGGATGATACTTTTGTCAAGATTTGTGATGGAACAAAAACAAATCAATTCCAGACTTGTGAACTCCAGTAATGTTTTTTTTTCCTTTTTTAACTACAAGACGCTGAGTTTGTCAGAGAGCCTTGAATCTGAAAAACTTAATTGTAAGGAAATATTTCACCTCATCTGGTACTCCAGCAAAACCTTGCCGTAATTAGCTTGTTTGCATGTTTGATAGTTTCCCCGCCATACATATATTAACTTGTAAATGAAGGTGTAATTATCTTGGCTTTCACATTTTTAGTTAATTATCTTATAAATTTGCCTTTTAGTGTTCCAAAAACAAATTTAGATTCCCACACATTTTTTTCCAGCTGTCCTAATATTTTGATGTAATTAAAAATAAGACTTATTACAATAAATAATGCTTGATGAATAATGTCAAGCAAATAATTCTACAGTTTGAGCTTAAAAACAGATGTCAGTCGTCAAAAGAAGCATTATACAGTGTTATTTTTAATTGCTTAATTTCCATGCAGTAGGCTGTACTCGGCTCGATGGTTCATCCCAATTCTTTGGAGAACTTGTCGCGTACGTCTGAGTTCTGATGCTAGATCCCTTGAAGGAAGAGTCAATATGTCCATCCATAATTGCAAGAGGAAACGTCACGTGGACAGGACTCGTGTTCACTTGCAGAGGGGGGGGCTAAATTAAGGAAGCTACCTGTCAGCTACGGACACAAAGAAACTCGGCGTCGCTAAATTGTTTCGCGCGTGAGGTGCCGGCGTGAATCGGGATGCTGAAAGCCACCCAGCTGGGCACGGAGCTTTTAGCTGTCGATCACTGCACCGGAAATCACGGCGTGTTTCTTGGGGAACAGCAATCTCTGGTAACAATCAATTACGCCACATTCTGCCTCCGTTACGGTTCCCCTCGGCGTACGATGGTGAGAACGCACTGGAAAATGTTGCTCGTTTTCCCTTTTAGGTCTGTTACAACATGCATGGGCAATCGCAGAAATACACCATGATAGGGGCCTTTGTATCAAAGTTATAGTGCAAATTGAGCTGGGAGCTGCTCCATTAGCGCAGGGAGGGGGGCTGTGTGTTTCCCAGATTGAGTTACTGTCTCGCGCTCAGTCGCTCCATCTGTTTCCATTTAGATTATGACTGATGATCCTGCGATCTGTCACTTTTTAAAATGACCAGCAGCCGCCTGGCTGTGATGGGATAGACGGCACGTGACGGTGGCCGATTTGGCGGCAAGGACTGCGGTGACGTGGCAACGTAGATCAAATGTGCGGGCTCTACCCATAATGCTTTGCTCTGGGCAGGCTGGACAGTGACTGTGATGTACTGCCAGAAGTGGAGCTTCCATAGCTGTGCCCCTGTTGATGTAAAGGCCCTAATTTTTTGCAGGATCTCTCAGATTCCCATTTTCGGGGCCAAAAAAAGGAGAATTGAAAGTCCTGAGATAATGATAAAGTCACATTTGCGACTGAACGCCGGAGCCAGGCCTGTTCAACTGCTGTGCCTTACAAGATGGCTTCCTGCCAAACACAGTGATCTCTTCTTCCCAGTACCTGATCTCTACTGAGGGGGTACAGCAGAAGTGGGGACATGCCTGTGGCTCTGAATCATCGTTGTCCACGTTCAGTTACGTCCCAAAGTTCCCCAGGAACCAGGGGATTTGCACACATCCCCTTGAGGTCCTGACTGTAATTGTCTGAAATACTTGTTGTTATATATTTGAATATAGTTGAAGGTCTCCTGTAGAGAAGAATGTGGTTTTTCCTCATGTGGATTTAGTTAGGCTTGGGTTAAAGCTTGTGAGTGACTGTACTGTTTAAATTTTTTTCCAAGAGTAAAGCATCACCCATGCATCCATCTTCTTTAACCGCGTATCCAATGCAAGACTGTGGTAAGTCTGGAGCCTATGTAAAACAATTATGGAAAGTGCCTAAACAGACATAATAACTTTCAAATGTAGACTCAGTTATTGGAATGAAGGAATGGGTTTGCCATTTGAATGTAACTGGTCGGTAATGCATCTTTAATTAGATATATAGCTTATTTTCACACTCTGTGTGCTCAGGCTGGAACAAAAGAATATGCTGTATCTTGTAGGAGTAAGGATTCTTGCAGAGATGGATTCTGTCATTTCCAGTTAAAGGCGGGACTTTACACGTTCTCTTTTCCTGACACGAGGCCGGCGGTTCATTCTTTTGAAGGTCGCCTTTAAATGTCACTGATCCAGGGTGCTGCTGGGATGTCGGAGGTGGGCGACGTCAGCGGGGTGGCCGCATTCCACAGCCGCCCCCCGCTCATTCTGCACAGAAGCGGGAAAGACGATCCGCAAACGACTCGATTATCGCAGCGCTGACTGAGAACGTCCCAACTTATTACAGGCCTGACCTTTCAGAGGCCTTTCGGTGTGATGAATCTCACGGGAGAATTTGCCACGGTCTCCCTATTCTCGCGGGTGCCACCAGAGCTCACCGGGACAGACATTCTGGGGGAGAAGGGGGGGGGGGGGCGAAATGTCTGCTTCCCGAAAAAAAAGGAGGAGCAGAACGCTCCGGATCTGCAGGCCTGTCGGAGCGAGGCAGGATGTTAAATCCTCTGCTTTACCTTTGTGTCCTTTGCTTTCAAATTCAAGAGACTTTGAAACATGGGACCAAGGGAGACACTAGCGTACTGAGTTTAATCAAGACAGAAACCCATACTCTGTGAGTGTTCCCCAAAGGTTCACATCAAAAGGTGTGTTCAGCTTTGTGTGCTTATTAGTCTATTAAAACACAGATGGCTGACTGCCTCCGCTAATTAATCATATATAACGCTTCCCCGTCCCCTTTAATGAAAGTGTGTCAGTGTGCTGGAGATCAAACTTGTGCTATGAGGTAACCAGTGGCCACTAAAAAGTACGTCGACCTGACAAAGAGCCGTTTGCCCGATCACCTATTCACACCTAGTCATACCGTGAACCTGCCTGCGTTTGACCGACAGGATCGGACTTACTTCGCGCTCATTGGATATGCACACCTGAGAGTTACTGATACTAATTATGGGGATACGGTTTGAATCTCATTTCAGGCTCTTAATTGGGCACCTGAGGGACATAAAACACAGTAACAGAGAGATGCATATTGTGTGTATGTGTCTATAAAAATGAGAGGGGCCTTCTGCCTTGAATTAGAATGACTTTATAATTAGACTTTCATTTCCCTGACAGGAAAGACATCAATACAAGGTGCCTGTCATCAGAGTTTGTCGTTAAGGCTTGTTGAGAAGTCTTTGAAGAAGCAGACTTTGGCAATAAACTTTACAAACAGGAACTCCAATGACCCTTTTGCCTTGAAGACACATGGTTACTTTTACAGTATATGTTCGTTGTAATGGTTCGTCCAGTGTAACCGTTAGAATGCTTAGAATGTGCAAACGTATGTTCAGTTTGCGTAATAAGATTACTTTTAAAAAAGTAATTGGCAGGAAAATCATACAAATGTGCTGAGAGCTTGCGATAAGGGAAGATGAAACCTGGCTTGGGTGGTATTATGGTATACCACAGTGTTTTGGGTGTACTGTGGTATTATGGTATACCACAGTGTTTTGGTGTTGGGTGGTATGGTATACCACAGTGTTTTGGGTGTACTGTGGTATTATGGTATACCACAGTGTTTTGGTGTTGGGTGTTATTATGGTATACCACAGTGTTTTGGGTGTACTGTGGTATTATGGTATACCACAATGTTTTGGGTGTTGGGTGGTATTATGGTATACCACAGTGTTTTGGGTGTACTGTGGAATTATGGTATACCACAGTGTTTTGGGTGTTGGGTGGTATTATGGTATACCAAAGTGTTTTGGGTGTACTGTGGTATTATGGTATACCACAGTGTTTTGGGTGTACTGTGGTATTATGGTATACCACAGTGTTTTGGTGTTGGGTGGTATTATGGTATACCACAGTGTTTTGGGTGTACTGTGGTATACCACAGTGTTTTGGGTGTACTGTGGTATTTTGAAATCTTGGTGACAAAATTAGACATTTGATAAAATTTATTGCCAATATTTCAAAATGCTGGGATTGCATTGCTTTGGGAAAATACCATCAGAATCCATCTGTCTGCCTGGAATTAGAAGTAGATGCCGATCAAGCCTAATCATGTGTCATCTTCGAGGGAGGAGAGCAGCACTGCCATATGGCCAATAGCAACCATACTGTGAGTCAGTTGCAAGCTCAAACTATCCATCTTGTTGGAGTATGGCATTGAGAAACCCAGCATCATCTCAGCCAGTAAGCATTGCTGGGTTCACCACTTAACTTTTTTTTCATATGCTACTTATTTAGCAAATGCTTTTATGAAATGTATGTTGTTGGGTCTGAGTTACACACTGTCCCCAGAGGATTGGAACTGGGACCGAGAAAGATTTCAATGGATAGCAGAGCAGATGCAGCTTTACAGAGTATATCCTCACGTGCGGAATGGCATTCCATGTCGTTTAGGTGCTGAGCGCATCCCTTTGACCCAGAACTCCGTGGATTGCTCATAACTTCAGCCTTCATACAGATGGGTGCTTTTAGCGATCCGCGCTAAGTGCCATGCTCAAACAGCAGTAGGGCCGCTCATGGGATTTCAGTCACAGGTTCCGATCCTTAGCTATCACACTGCTTGCTGCCCCTTAATAAAGAAGTTAAAATGGTTTTATGGTTTGGCTGCATGAACACTGGCATCATCTCTGCCAGCAGAGCGAAAACTATTTGCTCTGAAGAAGCCCTTTTTGAAAAGTCACTCTTTGTCTCGGATGACGGTTTGGCGGATTGGCGGGGGGGGGACCATTATCAGCCATAACGTTGTCAAAAATGAAGACCCTTGTGGGGGGAATTCTCCGAACGAGCAGCACTTTGAAAGCCAGGGTCCTTGGTGGCCCACAATGCGATGGAGTACATCACTTGTGCATTAGTTAAGTATGGCTGTGATGGAATGGATGTCGCATGGAATGCCCCGCTCTCTCTCGATGGCTACCCAGTGGTCGGTCATGAGAGGGGTGTGCACTCCCATGTTGCGGAGACTAACGTCGCCACGCTCATGCTCCCAGGATACTCCATCACTCCTCAGACGCTCCTCATACTGGGGGAGTAGCTCTGTCGGCAGCAATGTGGACGGGCCTCCCGCTTATGGACTCCTACTCGACACGGAGCCAGGTGATCCTCTTGTTCTTTATGAGAGGAGAAAATTGCACATGTAATGAAATCCAATTTTAAAATTCATTCCAAGCATCACAATAAAAGAGGGCAAGCTGTAAATAAGCTTTTCAAAAAGCTGATTACAGAAGCAATTTATTGCCTAGTCCAGGGCCGTGGCAAGTAGATGGGCGTGTGTGAGTGTGTGTGTCGGGGGGGTGTTCTTTTCCTGTGCCCTGCTATTTGCCTGCTGTCTTATGGTGTCATATGAAGCCAATCTGATTGACTTATTTTAACACCATAAAACCTTGTCATCCTCAGAAAATGGCAAAGCACATTTTTATGATTAAGGTCACCCCCCTCCCCAGGTCCTATTCATTAGATTTGACAAATGAAACAGACTTGCAAGATCCTTATAGCTTTAGCTAAGCTGTGGACTCTAAGAGCTCCTCTTGTGTAAATGTTGTAGAAGCAGGGACAACATGCCCCCCCCCCCCCGCACAGGTGGTGTCTTTGGGGAGAGCGGCGTGCAGTGTTTGTTTATTTCTTTGCATTTGGATTTATTATCATTTATTTGCATTTCTTATGTCCTAGTAGAAAAAATTGTATGTTTTGAAATTGTCTGAGGAGCTACGTAAAAGTCCCCTTGTTGTAAGACACTTGTCTTGTCACTGTAAGAGTCCTGTAGCTGTACGAGTCCCGTTCTTGCTAGAGTCCTGTCACTGTAAGAGTCCTGTAGCTGTACGAGTCCCAACTCGGTAGAGTCCTGTAACTGTAAGAGTCCTGTAGCAGTACGAGTACCATTCTCATTAGAGTCCTGTCACTGTTAGAGTCCTGTAGCTGTATGAGTCCTGTTCTCGTTAGAGTCCTTTCACTGTAAGAGTCATGTAGCTATATGAGTCCCGTTCTCATTAAAGTCCTGTCACTATAAGAGTCCTGTAGCTGTATGAGTCCAGTTCCCGTTAGAGTCCTGTCATTGTAAGAGTCTTGACATAATAGGATAGGAATCCCGTTGTTGTAAGAGTCCCAACACCATGACAGTCCTGTTATCGTATGGGTCCCATTACCGTGAAAGTCCTGTTGTTGTAATAATCCCGTTATTGCGAGAGTCCTGTTATTGTGTGACTACCATTGCCATGATAGTCAGCTTCAAACTTTTCCTCAGCACCCCCTCCCCAAGACAAGACATGGGGGACGTGGCTGAGCTGCAGCACCCTAGGGTTGATGTGAAGATCATCTCCTTCCCATTCCCCTGGAGAGGATGTCAACATCAGCTCCTTCCTGTTCCCTTGGAGAGGATGCGAGATCAGCTCCTTCCTGCTCTACTGGAGAGGATGCGAGATCAGCTCCTTCCTGTTCCACTGTAGAGGATGCGAGATCAGCTCCTTCCTGTTCCACTGTAGAGGATG
>JAODKF010000022.1:3503903-3517451 GCA_026779585.1 Mormyrus proboscirostris | reverse complement strand
GACTGATAACCAATTAAGTGAGAGATTAACCAAGATTAACTGTTTAGAGGCGAGTGCATTTCCAAAGCAGCGTGTTTTGCACCAGCAGATATACAGTAACTCGTATTCATTCAAGTTGTTTTATATTGTTCTTTGTCAGGACTGTCACTGATATGTGGTTTATATCTTTGGATATTGAAATGAGAAATGAGCCCTGGCCATTGTATGCAAGTCTATAGAGTAGGTGCATTTGAGAAACAGAGGTCCACACAATCTAGTATATATCGCTGTCATCTCACGTTTAGAATTGAACCCTTCACGTCTATTCCCCTGGTGCACCATTTTATAGTTATGGTTAGTTTCATATCACTTTTTTCAGTGCACCCATCATGGCATAGCCGTGTCGAAGCGGGCTGCGGCATTCAGAGGGAAACATTGTACCCCCACCGAAATCAATTGTCGGGCCCTTCTGTCACTGGCTTCTTGGTTGACGTGTCCGACTTTTCATTTCTGTAGGCAGATAGATTGATGACTTCTGACAAAGAATGTGAGTCTGCTGACCTCCAGCAGAAGTGAGTGACACGTAATTAATCCCACAAAAAAATCCCACAAAAAAGAATGACAAGAAAAACATCATCCAATGTCATCAGCCTTGGACCTCCGGTAACCATTTAACGGCGAAGTGGCGGAACACAGAGCGCGACCGACTCTCGAGTGAAAGGGAGGACCGTGCCACTTTTGTCCGTGTTCCTCTCAACGATCCTTTAGAAAACGTTTGATTAACACAGAAGTTGCCTATTTGATTATTTTAATTGAACCACTGATGAGGAAAGTTGTAATGGTCTCTTACTTGTCACAGGAGTGTTCGTGTAGCAGAAGAGTTCACTGTCCAGGGCTGTACTCGCGCACCTCTCCAAGGTAATGGTTTGTTCCAAGGACTATACGTTCATTTGGTCTGTGTTTTATGTAACAGCTGGTTCGGCTTCCTCCTGGAGGTAATTGAAATTCATCTCTTTTTTTTATTGTGCATTAGCCAGGCCAGTCTGTTTACTGATGGCTCACAGGCAGCCACTACAGAACATCACTTTCTAATTAACCCCACCTGATCAGATCACATGCCGCTGTTGTTCCCGCGCTCATCTCAAGAGCAATGCGAGGAGTGCGCTATAGTGACAGTGCACGTGCAGGTCCATTCCCTTACTATACACGCTGAGCAGATGACAGGCCTAGTGTAGTGTTTACTGAGACTCTTCCATTACAAAGGTGCTTTTTTGTGGGAAAAGACTTTAGGAACACGATTCTATAATCCATCACTTGTTTTGATTTACTGCCTGAATAACTAGTGTCTTTAGGTTTCCAGGTGAATTTGTCCATTTTATATATATGGCCCATGGCTTTTTAAGGACGACTTTATATATACATATAAAATCGTTCATATATGATTATGTTACTCAATCAGTTGTATTCCTCCATATATTAGTGGCCTTATGTCGGACATAATTTTTCACCAAATAGGAACTTGACCTTTTTTCTAATATTCAATGTAAGTATATATTGATGCATATCATTTGATTGTGGATGGCACGCAATTACTCGTATCTACCACCAGGGGACACTAATCACAGCACCTGTTCAAATTAACATCAGATGGGAAGTCGATTGGTTAACATATACACTGTACATTTAGATTGACAATATTAAATAATTTTTTTTATACTTTGTGCTTTCTGACAGTGTCGATGTAAAGAACACAATTTGACTGTAGCAATACTGGCCATAATGAATAGATTTGAGTTTTTGTGATTGACAGGCAAAGAACCTGGATATAGCGCTTATATATAATATAGTGATATTCAAATCCAAAGATAAAAACCACGTGTCAGTGACAGTCCTGACAAAGAACAATAACAAACAACTTGAATGAATATGAGTTACAGTATGCCAGTTGGGGGTAAACATGCTGCTTTGGAAATACTCTCGGCTCTCCTGAACAGTTCTCCGCGTTACAGGTGCCACAGAGCGCAGTGAAGCCAGGACACCGCCGACTGCCAGGGGCCCACATTGTAACCATTGCCACACGAACAACCCGCCCCTTATTTAAATTACAGGATGGTAGCTGAAAACAGGCTTCTCATCCTCTAAAGGAAAAAAAAATCCATTTCCTCTCCCAAACAGTGAGTCCAACTTTAATCCCAGTCATTAGGAATTAGACATGCAGAGCTGTCCGGCCGTGCTTCTAAATTACAATCAAATGGTTACCCATTACACAAATTATTGACGGTGGGTTCTCTTTTCAACTGCAAATTAAGGCTATTAAGAAAAGCTTCTTTTTAATGCAAAAGCAACTAATTAACCAACGGATGGGAAATCTGCAGGCCAGATATCAAAAAAGTGCTCAGCGCACATAGCAGAAACACAAGGGAACCAATTAGTTTAATTATCAAAACAGCTAATTAAAATTGCACAGTTCCTAATTAGTTCTTTGCTTTTGCCTGTAATTGACAGGATGGAGATAAATGGGCTGCCAATGAAAAGGGGGAGAGGAGAAAAACCGAGGAAACTTCGCCGGAATATTTACGCCGTCTTTATCTGTGTGTGTGTGGCAGCCCTTGAAAGTAGAAAATTAATGACCTTAATTCCCAAACTGTTTTCCCTCTGACTCTGCTTCCCTGCTCTGTTCCCGGTGCACTCTCCTTCTTTTTTTTTTTTTAAACAACCCCGCCAGCCTGCCTGTTACTTGAAGGGGAGGGAAAGAGGGCTGCTCAGGGTAGGGAGGGAGCCCCCTCCCATTTACGCGACAGCTCCCACTTAACAATGGGGTGGGATGAAAGACGAAGTGGATGTGACCGCTAGAAGCGCCCGTGTCACGTGACTCCAGCTCCTCCGTGCCCCCCCCCCCCCCCCATGAGTTTGTCCCACCCCCAGAGGTAGCTCTCCTCTCCGATAAGAGGAATAAATGCTCACGATGTGTTTTTAAAAAGAAGAATGTCAATAAATGACTGCAGTTAAAACAAAAAATGAAGCTACGACTGAATAAAATTATGAGTAAAATATGTCAGCTCAGTTAAAAGGTAATAAAAGTCTGGCAGCATGTGTTTGTGTGTGCGCGCGCATTTAGGTAAGTATTAAACAATATACCTTACAGATTTATTAGTCTGAAGCTGTTCCTCCTTACTGGCTCTGTCCTTGTGTCTGGAATTGAATGATGGATCCTAAACTGCAGGCCCACTGTGTCGGCAGTGTTACGGGACGCGCCTTTACGTCTCAGGCCTGCCCGTGGAATCGGCGACGTTTGCCGGGGTACCGGTCCCTGCTGCATATCTCCCGCATGTGTTTGCGGAGCAGCTGTTGCCGTAACGACTGCCGGAGCACCGGGGGCAGGCTGTCTGGGAGCAGTGCACGTCCGTGGTAAACAACCACAAATCAAGTTGCCCTGGGGCCGGGCATGGAGCGGAGGGGGGGTTAATATGTACATCACATTACCACCAAAATTGCGCAGGAACAATTCTCATCGAGCGGGAACACGGACCTCCATAATGCTATCATCATGAAGGCAGAGGCTCTGTAGCATGGTGTTAATGCACAATGATTTGTCCTGGACCCTTTCAAGTCAAGTGCCTTGCATTATTTGTGCCATTCAAAGTCTGGGAAAATGGAGGGCCGACTATTGTGACTTCAAAGGGGGAGGCCTTTTTGCAGGATCCCACTAAAACGCATTTTATAATTGCGTAACAATCCTCTGTCATTTGAGCATGGGGGTGCCTTTTCTGCAGCATGTTAGCGCGCCGGCTCAGGATTGCTGAGGTCGCATCACTTCAGCAAGCTCGCCTGAAAAGCTTTTTTTTTTTTTTTTTTTGAAATACAAAATTTAGTACCCTTCTTTCCCATTTCGTAATGGTGCCTTAAAGAAGCCCCTTCATTTTGGAAAGTTTTGCCTGGGGGGGGGGGTGTGTGCAGCAGAGGGCGGGGGCTCCCTGTCTACGGCCAACAAAGAAGCCTTCTCCTCTAATGAATGAGTGACCTGTTTTATTTATGATCCTGCGGTAATTAGTTGGGCGATGCTTTGTAATCCGTCCATTAGCACCTGGATCACGGCGCATTGTCCCGGCTGCCTGCACCATTAGGAGAAAATGGGGACCGTGAATTTATTACTGTGGAGCCTTGTAAATATTCCTAAAGTCTCTATGCCTTTAAGGAGTAACAGAGGGCTGTAAAACTTTCGTCACCGCTTGCATTGCAATTCCATTTGCCATGGAATATGTTAAGGAAGTTCAGTATAAATTCAATTTTAATTGTTTTGTACACACACCAGTGAAAAGGAACTGATTGGATACAGTTCACAGACAGTATATTAATACATTATTTTCATATGTTAATTGCTTTGCATAATCTTTCCTTTCGCATGCTTTCCGAGCACCTGGCATTGAGAAAGGGGGTCTACAAAGAAGCAGGGGCTCCAATTTACATAAAATCAGCTCCTCTCAACATTAAATAATAATGGGCCAGCGCACTCCAAGGTGCGTTCAGTTAGCAGAAAGCACATTTTTATCATTTATATACCAGCTGTTTCAGCGCCTTTGAGTCCATTTTCCTCCCGCCGCCCGCTTTTAATGAAATCTTGTTACTGGAGAATTGAGCGGGGCGAATTGAGATTTTAATCCGGCGGCATGGAAACGCACACCGGTGGGAACTCCTAATGGTGGCCCCTGTAATCAGAGGACACCTGTATTTGGCCCCCTACAATAATGAATCTCATCAAATGTTAAAGTGGGGTCCGCGTGCGGGAGGCTTGGGTTTCAAGGTTTTTCGGCCTTCCGCTGTCCAGGCGCTCCTCTGGGAGCGTGTGGTTACTCAAGTTTAGCACTTTATTGCTTCATCTTTCAATAGCTACTGAAGTGCAAAATTCTCATCTAGATCGCTCCTTCCCCACCACCCCCCCCCCTTTCCAGATGCTAGGACCGGGCCGGTGTCGACCGTGGGGGCCAGAAAGCAGATCCGATCCGGGGGAATTGTCCTATTCGCCTGATGCACGTGACACGGCAGCGCGTCGTTCAGACCAGCGAGTCGAAATAAAGGGTCACGAGTGAGGGGACTGATGCCGCGCGTTGCCGTGGCAATGCGGATCACACCGGCCTCAGTTGTGCGAGTCCTTTCCTCGCCCCCTTTTAACGATAGAAGTTCTAGATTTTAGCGAGGCAGATAGTGGCGTTTCTGCCAGCGAGTACCTTGTACCTGCTCACCGTTATCTCGTTCTTCACCTCTCATCCCCCCCCCGGCCTGTCCTCTGACCACAGAACGGTGTTCAAAAGTAAAAGCTACGTAGATTAAGTGTTTTCCCGTCCTGCAGGCCACTGTTTCACATTTCAAATTTCTGTTCGCATTTACGTTTTTTTTATTTGAAATATTTTTCCCTTCTCTTTCAGTCCTGTCCTTGGGCTGAAATAATTGGTTAAATGCTGGATTCGCCTCCTGAAAATCAGTTCACATTCCAAAAGGGGGGTCCTGCTGTTATACCCTAGAGTAAGCTGGTTGAATTGCTCCAGTCTAGATTAGATAACTTACAAACAGAATCACTACTGGTTTTTATTGGAAAAACGCCATGATTGAAACCATTGTGGTGCAAGCCTTTCGTGTTCAGTGGGTGGATTTTATTGTCACATGCTCTCTCTCAAGTCAGTTGCGTGAACCATGTGACTGAATGTGTAATATATGTGATTTTGAAAGCCTTAAACTAGAATAATGACCTGATAGCTTCAATAGGGAGCTGGGCGCATGGGTCACTCCAATCTAACGCGTTTTCATGTTTGAATGACCGCGTGACCTTTGTGATTACGGGAGAAGACCTTTGTGCCCCCGTCTGAACACGGCCCTTCTGGTGTAAAATCGATGTTCCCCTTGGTCGCTGAGCACAACGGAGTCCCCGGATGCTGCTGTGGCCCCGTGGAGCACAGGATGGAGACTCGCACTTGCACGCAGCAAAGTCAGGACCGGATGAGGGGAGTCAGGTGTTTTATGGCTTGGATGCCACTGTTGGGCCAAGGCATCCGGCCTATTGAGCTTCTGTCACTCAACAAGTAGTGCATCGTGCTAACAATGCAAAGGTCGTGGGTATAGATCCCAGGGAGCATGCATAGATAGTAACCATTCCCTCTACTGCAAATTGCTTTGGATAAAAGTGTCAGAGTCTGGGATATGCACCTGGCCAGGGAGGGGAAAGGAGAAGATCTTTGGACAAAGATCGCAGAGATTTTAATCTGCAGTCGAGCCAGGTGAATGGATGTCACAGTATAACCCCCCCACAAATGCACAGCACTTTCAAGCTCATAATGATGGGGGCCGCCTCTGAACATTACAGTGGACACACACCCCCCCCAAAAAAAACCCTCACTTACTACTCTTAAGACACTGAATAAAGGCCCTGGTTGGTCGTAAGTGTTAGTGCAGCATCATGTGAGAAGGGGAATAAATCTTCCTCGGGAACGCAGCAGTGACGGTCCGGTTGGGCTTTATTCCACCTGGACACGCATGGTGCTGGTCCTGCTCGTCTGCAGGTAATCATGGGGCGGCGGAGGAAAAAAACTGATGCAACACAGTGTAACGCACAAACGAGAGCCTGCTAAATTGCACCAGCAACGGGCACAGTGCCGCAAGACTCGTAGCTATCACCTCTGATTTTTGAGCTCGTGCGGCGCTGCGGATGTCGCTGCGGACGTCGCTGCTGCCACCTGTTGAGCCGGAGCAGGCCTCCAGGAGGCTCCCGCCAGATGAAAGCACCCCGCGCCATCATATGGCAGCCGCTATCAAAAGGAGCGCATCGGTTTGCAGTCAGATTCGATGGGAACCTTTGATACGGCAAGCAAATAAGACCCCCTTGCTTATGCATGAACAGGATTTAATAAAAAAGATGACTAGGATTCCAACCAAAGAAAATATTCATCTTTTTTGGAGTCTTGAAGTCCCTGGCATGCATTTCTGTCCAAATACTGGGCAAGACTGTACAGCAGTGCTTTGAATGAACTTAAGCTAGATGCAAACACAGTTCACTCTTGCTGTTCTGTTTTTTTAATGGGGGTCTTTTGTGCATCTTTTCCTGCAATATCCAGGAGGGGTACTTGAGTTTTGCCCATTGATTAAGGATTCAATTGACTTAATAAACATTCAGCCTTCCATTAGACAAGGATCCAAGATTAGTCTAATTTCTCAAACAGATGTTCTGCCTGGGTCCTTTAAATGAATTGATCTACTCATCTTCTCTGGATTGGGAAAATGGGGCGAGCAGCGGCGGGCTAGGAGGTGGATTCTGAGTGGCGTTAGAACATGAGCCGCTGACTGACGCGAGGATGCATGCCGGGCCTCAAAGGCTTGTGCCGGAGCGTGTACTTAACAGTCGATTCCTGCTTCAGCGTTGCTTATCTGTGAAATGCAAGGCAAACCCATGTGCTCCGTTGTGAAACTGCAGGTTCGCCGCTGTTAAGCGTTAAATTAAGTAAGTTACCCCCACTTCAGGAAACGTTTTAAATGTAACTATTACTGCTAAACGTGAGGAAGAAGAGTAATTTTCACACTACTAGTAAATTAGACGCCTAGTCTCACACTCAGCTATCTACGCTGTAAAGTCAGATGAGGTTATGTATTTTGGCTTTGTCCCTAAAGCACTACAGTTGTAAAGCTTATGAGATACAAAATATGTAAGCTTATGTAGTTCGGAAGTCATTAAACAAAATATGAAACATTCAGCAGTGCTGATAGTCGGGTATGTAAATGTGTCGTCCTCTCATTTTGCCATGCTGTGACTTCTACCTGATTGATAATGCACACTGGGAATAGCTGTCTGGGTCATGGCTCATTTTACAAACTGTTTCAGTGCAGCATTAAGGTGCCTGGACAGACTGTACAGTACATGTGAATAGAGATACATTGTATTGTGGCATTCTCTGTTAAGGCACTGAATAATCAGTAACACTTTACTTAAAGCAATCATCATAATGCATTATAGATACCTTCATAATGCATTAAAATGGTCAGTATAAGATGAGAGCTTCATAGAGAATCCGTAATGCATAACAGACATAGCTATAATGTGTTTTTATTTATAGCCGCATGTATAATAATTTATGAATGCATTATAATGCATTATGAAGGTATCTATAAATGCATCACACGTGGGTTCTTTAAGTAAAGTATTACCGAACAGTCTAATATATGGTTGGTGTATGTAAGATGCGCCGTCTTATTCTGGGCTTTTGATGTGTGTGTTGCTAAACTCATTCATGTCTTATTTTGTCTCATTGGGTATGCTTGCAAATAAAGGAGTTGAAATCTTGAATTAAAAAAAAATGTGTGAAAACAAGGTTATATCTTCAGATTTGGTTCCCCCTTTGTGAGACCTGTTTTGTGTTTTCGCTGCTGCCTGGTTCCTGATAAACCTGTTAAAGGCTGCTGACGTGTGGGATGGAAAGTGTGCTCATTTGTAGTGCAGGGCAGACATTTAACAGAGGATGCTTGGTTTGCAATCACAGACCTAAATGGGTTTTAAATTGCGTAGGAATAATAGGTAAAAGGATCTGGCTTCAGAGAAAGCCAGTGTTAATGGAACCTGTCCTGACTGCAAGGATGAATGAGGCACTTTTAACTGCTGGCTTAGAGTTCATTGTTGTTGTTTTAGACACAGGTCATACTCAGTCTTGTTAGTTATATGGCAGACGGAGGTGTTTGGGTAGATCCAGGCTGTCGCTGAAATCCATACTTCAGATTTTATTTCAGTAGCTATGTGGACCTCCATTAGCTTATACAGATAACAGGACTGTTTGTCTGTGGTGAATCTCAAGGCCACAATGTAGATGGTCCCCATGCTCCTTGCTTTACATGAATTGCATCACCAGCGCTGATTCTGGATCAGTGCTCGACCTGTGAGCTACCTGGCTCTCCATGCTCATGCCGTACATTGTGACTGTTCTTAGCACAGCCTGGAAGGAGACCAGCCCACGGTAGAAGACCCTCATGACTGGAGAGTCCAATTGTGATCTCCATGTGGGTTCCTCAGCCTTTTCCCATACATGTCTCCTTTCCCCCCGAAACCATCATTTACTGTCTCACAATCAGTTGCACAGAATAGATGTTTGCATTCCCTGAACGCTCCTTTTGCATCATCACTGAATGGGGCAGATGTCGTCTCCAGTTTGGGGAAAAAGCTCCCCGCTCACTTTTTTTGACTTTGTTTTTGTCATCCCCTGCAACAATCAGCCATTGTGAAATACCCCTCAGCAAATAACTCGAGAAGGTCAGGGGACTTTATCCGATGAGCTCTTGTGAAGTATCTACGTCAGAAGACCAGCAGAAACAAAGGAACCCTCCCACATCCTCTGCGTCTGTTAAAACCACCCATGAAAAGGTCTTAATTTATAACTATGGCTTAAACTAATTTTTGATATTAACAGGGCACTTGATTTGGGAAAAGGAAAACTCACTTGAGTCCTTACTTATCTTGTTCTGTTGATGTTAATCTTTTCTTCTGGCCTGAAATTATGTGGTAGTTCTAGTGGTCAAAGGCTGCAATAGTTTGAGCTCATATTTTATGAACCCCGTTCTGCAGACGGATGGCGTGACAGACCAAAGAATAATACATCACACGCCTGTCTCCAAAAGATCGCACTGCAAATGTCAAGCTAGACAGGAAATTGTAATTAAAGAAAGGAAATTGCTGCAAAGAAGCACTTGATTTTTAAATGAGCTAAGCATGGAATTTTGTAAGCATTTAATTAAGGCCCAATTTGCAGAGACTTTGGTTTTTTTTCGTCTTGTCTCGGAGTCTTATTGTAATCCGCTACTTCACAGTGAGCTCATTCAAAGCCTACAGTTGAAAAGGCTGAGAGGATGTGTTTGACCAGCACGGGGCTTAATTCTCAACGCCCTTGTTCATAGCTGGGGGTGATCACTCCATAAAGTGTTTCTACATTGTTATTACACTGCGCTCTAATCTCCGAGGTTTCAATTGCGTGGATTTATAAGGGAGGCGAACGGTTGCCACAATGTAGAAAAAAAAATGCCCGGACGACCGCCTTGAAAGAGCCTGAAAGAAGCTAAGTGATCAGTAACGTTTGTTTGATGTCTATCAGCAAAAGATAAGAACAGAGAATAAAAATGCCTGTTGATCGCATGATATTAATGGCACTGTGTAAGTCAGTTAACGTAGCGAGATGTCGCTGACCAAACTCATTTCTTCCCTGGTTCTCCATTCATTTCTCCTTCCGTATCACTACCATCGATATCCCTGAATTTTCCGACGAGACCTGAATTGCCGGGCAGGTTGCGGGCTCAGTTTTGCATGCTGCTTTTGTTTTGTACAATCCCTTATATGGGTGCTATTTGGCCAATAAATAAGTACGAAAGTGGAACAAGTAGGGAAATAATTTCAAAATACAGAGTAATCTCTTTTATACGGTAGACTGTAACAGTTCTAGTTAAATGGACTTGTCCTTGGTCAGGGTGCATGGGGGGGGGGCAGATTTGATGGGATGAACAACAAGATCCAAGGGTGTGGAGTAAGGAAGCGGTGATGTGCAGGCCCACGGTGGCACGCTGGCCCCCACAGCTGCGTCACACGCTCCCACCCCGCCCCCCCGCGCAGACTGGCTGTGTAAGAGGAACAACAGAAATTCAGCTGAAGAGATCAATTATAGATAGAAGGAAATGAATGGGAAAAGTAATTTAATAGATTATTGAGCTGATGTCCTATATCATGTACAAAAGCAAATGAAGAATTAGATTGTGTGCTGGACGAAGCAGCTTTTAAAGACCTTTGAAACTGTATTTAATTAGAAAAAATGTGTTTTGAATGCAGTTTGTGTTGTTTTATTCGGGGTGGGTAAATGAATGAAGCCGATCAAATTGATGGCCTGTGCTTGGGAGGAATTCCATTTCATTTTGTCTCCCCCCCCCAATACCAGGCAGATTGCGATCCTTCCTCTTCCTCTCGCTTTCACCCACTCTGGCCTCATAGCTCTACTCACCCGTTGCCCGGCGATCAGCCGCTGTAAGCACACGTTCATGTGTAAAATGTAATGCGGCGGTCCGCGGGTTAGCGGTCTAGGGCCCAACCACCAATCACGGAGGCAGGTGTGATGCACACCCCTCCCAGCTCTCCGCTCGAGAGACTCGCTGCCCCGTAAATACAATGTACGAGCTTTACTATTATTATTTATGAAACGATGCGCATAGCAGTTCTTTTGTACGGAATGTCTCAGCCTCTGTAAGTGGAAGGGAGAGTCAGGGTGCATCTTCCTCAAGAGAGCGTTAATGCTTCTCTCAGGCTGCTCCTGCTCCTGGGAGCTGTTTGTGTTTGGGAGGCTTGTAGCTGGTTTCCGGCTGAGGCCTGGGGGCAACGCGGGGCTTGGGAAGTGCTTCCTCACCAGACTCAAAGCTTTTTGACGATGGGACCTCGGGATTGAATCCTATGACTCTCATACTGTTATCACCCGCTAAACTTATTACTTATTAGCAAAACAAAAAAAGCCATTAATAAGATGAAAGTGTCTCTTTAGGGAATGGCAGAATTAGTCATCCCCCCACCAACAGTTAATCGTTGCTGTGTGGTTGGCCTGCAGTCTCCATCATCCTCCCTGCAAATGGATGCCATTTCGTTTACAAATACGCCAAAGAGACTCCAGTCCCTCAGCTCCGCCTCTCATTTGGATGAACACGCGGGGCAGACTGACTTGGGGAGCCGGTTTGTAACTCATCTTTCTGCATCACTGGCCTTCACATGCTTCCTGGAACTCCCAGAAAACCGAAAACTGCTGAATCCAGGGGAGAAGAGTCACGCATGCGGCACCTGATGAGAGAAAAATGATTGGTATCCAAAAAAGAACCAGAACTTTCTTATGTCAACAGCACACTGACTAAAACTCCACGAGGAATAAAGAACAACTGTGTGATTAATTGGCCATATCAACGAAAAGTAAAGATAAAAGGAGAACTGTAATTGAACGTGAAGCCTCATTTAAGTATAGATTTGCACTGGACCACTTTATCGAATTACTTTCTTGCACTTAAAATATTCTTTTTAAACCGAGTTCCATTTCAAATGGGGGAGGGGGAATCAATTATTACCTCATTTACTGAAAACGCCCAGCTTTAGCTCTGCAGTCTCAGACGTGATATGAACCCCCCCTGGATGAGTTAGCTGGTGTTCGTGCGCTGTCTGCAGACCGTGCTGGTGAAAGAGTGTTGATGCGTGTCTTTAGGCATGATTGCGGTAATGGAACAGAAAAGTGCTAATGTAAAACGTGTAACTTCACTAATGAATCAGTTTAAATATTCTGCAGTTGTTAGCATTAAATTATCATTAGACTTCCGCTATTTTGGCAATTCAAATGAGAAACACTTTGCTTGGAATAAACTGTTCAACTCTAATGAGTTGAGAACTGAGTCTGATTAGTTCCCCTCACCCTACCCCCACGACCAGCAACAATCTCTCCAGGTTGGCTTCTGTGATGTCACGCAGAAAGCATGCACACTAAATGACCAGACTGCTCTTTTCTATTTGAATGGTGCCACCTTCCCGCAGGAGCACCGATCCAACTTCTAAATATTTATACGGCGTTCAGAGTAGGTTAAAGAACTCCGTAAGAGCTCAAGTCAAATCAAGCTACTGGAAACCAAATGTAAGGAGAACATTTTAATGCCCATGAATGCAAGTGACCCTGTGAAATGTCAGATTGAGTTTGGGATCCAGAAGAGGGCTGCTGTAACATGAGGCAGTGAAGAACTGCTGAATGATCATGTTAGTAGATCACATAAACCACAAGCATGTAAACAAAAGAAAAGGTTCCTATTTAGTGAGCTTTAATCAAGGTAATTGGTCATGCTATCTGCTGCTTCAATTATTTCATTGACAGGAATCATTGTACTTCAGTACTTTGGTTATTTGCACATTGTTATCTAAACTGCAAACTTTATTGCTCATTTATTGGTCATTCATTCTACTATTTCACTGTTTTGTCTTTTACTGCACTGATGTTTGTTCTGTATTGCAATGTCATTGTCCTGTCCCTCCATTCACCTGTCCCCTCTCCCGCAACTGTAGCATAAGATTTTCACTGTGTTTCTCTAAAAACACATGATACAACTTGACACCCTGGAACTTGAATGGTGCATCCTCGTGAAATGGTTGCATGAGGTATTAATTGGAAATCTTACTCATTTGAGGCTAGAATGCAGTCCACCTCCATGTCATTCTGTAATTTTCTTTTGTTTTACAATAAATTAATTGAAAAAAGGTGTGTTGGCGTTGCGTGTAGGTGGTTTGTGTACGTGTGTCTGTGCGTGCTTGCGTAGGGAAAAATGTTCCCCCTGTGACTACCTGGGAAAATGGCACACTGACAGCTGTTAGAGCTAACTTGAAGGTTAAATATTAGGAAGGAATCCAATTTCTCTTGTCTATTCAGCTCAGCGGTGTGTTATATTGGAGCTGCAGTGTGCTTACGGACTGTGGGATATGAAGTAGGCTAATCAATCCCCTCTGCTCCATTCTCAAATTCCTCTCATATCAGGTCCCTGCCCCCCAGGCAG
>JAODKF010000022.1:3483727-3493973 GCA_026779585.1 Mormyrus proboscirostris | reverse complement strand
TGGAGATTTCAGGTCCAGAAAGTACAAATCCAGACCAGGATTTTGTTTCAACCAACCAGTTGAGTACGCTGTGACTGTGACTCTTTGTACTCAACTGGTGGGTTGAAACAAAATCCTGGTCTGGATTTGTACTTTCTGGACCTGAAATCTCCACCTCTGCTGCTGGCACATTGGCCAGAGGAGCCCATCCCTGGTTCATGTGTGTGGAGGCTGCATGTTCTTCCAGTGTTGGGTGAGTTTCCTCCAGGTACTCCAGTGTCCTCCTGTGGCCCAAAAAACATGTGCTTAGGTGAATTGGCTCTTCTGAATCACCCCGATGTAATTCAGTTGGCATGTTGTTGGGAGCTTCCTGAGATAGATACCCTGTACCGGACTAGCAGTTTGAAGATGGAAAGTCGTGGTGAGATTATAATAATAACACTGTGCTCATACTCATATCTTCTGCGCAGTGATACAATTGGCGCGTGGAGTTTGTAGAAGAAAATTGTTGGCAAATTCAACTGCTCACTACAATGTCTCCGGGTTATCTTCAATAACTGGGGCATAATGTCTGGTAAGAGACATTGTTGTTGGATTTTTCAGATGTATTTTTCTGGTGCGTTAATGACCACAGGAAGAATGCCATTCACTAAATTAGGTTTAAGAGAAGCCCAAAACATCTATGGCCGGTATCTTCAAAACGAGGCAACACCCAGTAAAACAACCTAGATGGATAGATAGCACCAAAGACCCTCTGAAACACATCTTTTTACAGTTTTTGGGTGAACCGGCCCTTTAACACATAGCAACAATCTGACAGCCTTTCCTGATTAAAATCAATTGCCACGCAGTACCCAGTGCTCTACCAGGTCGCTCCCAGTTTGCAGCCCAGTCTGTGCCTAATGGCGCCTAATGGCCTTTTCGCCTGGGTTGTACCCCTTAGCAGTGTTGTCAGACCGGCTCCTACATGGAGAAAACACCAGGAATCTCAAACTTAATGCTCCACCATCAAAGCAGACACGGATTCAGAACAAAGACATAAAATGTTTTCCATGTGAACGTTTATTCATTTCTGCTTTTCCTTTGTTTATTTGGTTAAGTGATCCAACGTTTAGCGTCAGCGATAAAATATGGGTTTACTTTAATATCCTGCTTATTGCCAGGAATGTCTCAATATTGCTTTATTACCTGCATTACATCCAGAAATCTGTTAATATTTGGAGAATCTTTCTGTAAAAATTATCTTTGCATATCTGTTGAGCTGTCATTAATTGCACAGTAAATCTTATCAGATATAAACAGAATAGAAGACCTGAATTGGAGACCACCTATAATTTCAGTATTAGTATATTTGGTAGCGCTTCACATTAACTGCACCTTCATAATGCGATCATGATGCAATCATATAACATTCTATGCACCTTCATAATGCGATCATGATGCATTCATATAACATTCTATGCACCTTCATAATGCGATCATGATGCATTCATATAACATTCTATGCACCTTCATAATACATTCATTGAACATTCATAAGCAGCACGCAAGTACACATTAACATCCTAACATCCCTTAACAGCTTTAATATACATTGATGGCAAACATTAAAGTACATGATTATACAATTATGATGCTTGTTATTATTATATAACGTTTGTTATTAATGTATATTACTTTTATGAATACTTAATGAATATATTATGAAGGTGCACTGAACGTTTCATGAATGCAATATAAAAGCGTTATGAAGGTACAGTTAATGTAAAGTGTTGCCATATACAGTATTTTTCCCTCATAAGAATTACGGGGGAGGTTATTAGAGGTTCTGCTTTCTCTGAAATGATGCTGCTCATTAATCGGGTGGTGCATGAAGCCTAAGCATGACCACAGCAGTGTAAACAACATAAAAAGTTTGTTGAAATTGCTGTTTCACGCTCTTGACAGAAGGGTTTTCTTCGCTGCCTGTGTGCAGGAATTTATTATTTTTGCTCAATCTGTGAAGGTTATAAGCAAAATAAATGCAGGGGGAACTTTGCTCTAAATTATTGGGATGTACCCCCCCAGAGTTGTGCTGTAATATCAGCGAGTTCCAGCAATAACGGATCGCTGTTTAAGCCAAGACTGTGAATCAGCCGCTTTTAGGGAGACAAACAGGGACAGGAAGCACACAGACCTTCAATAACCTGCACAGTCCCTCAGGCTCTGGATTGATTCCTTGCTTTGCTCTCAAACTCCTGTGTCAGGTTAGGGATACGATCCCATGTCTGGAAATTTACTGGTTCGAATTCTTTGGCCAGCAGAGTAATCGTATCACTTTGAGTACGACCCTTAATCCTGAAAACCAGTCCAGGATGCTGGATAAACGGCTTTTACTCTAACCCTAAGCTCAATTTTTGCTCCCACTTTTACATGTGTGTTGTGGGAGTGCAAAAAATTATTCTTATATAATTGCACTGAACTAATATAACAGAAGGCAGGTAAAAATATTGTGTGTAGGCCAGGGATCTGTGTCTGGAAGGTTGTGGATTCAAATCCTGTGGGTAGCAGAGTATATCAACATCATGCCCTTGCGTAAGGCCCTTAACGCCATATTGGCTCTGCTCTCCCACCCCAAGTTTTCCTCACTTGTGCACAAGAAACTGGCATAGAGGCCCCCAAGTCTCACTTCTCCCTGCTCCACATGAACAAAATACAGGCAGGGAGGAAATAGGTGAGGCAGATGCTATCGGCGGAGAAGCGATGGAGAATCCGGGCTGTCGTGCTGTGATGAGCTTCCCAATCCCGCGTAAGTGTTGCCTGAGCCTGCTGCCGATGAATGCCGCGGTTCAGGGTGACGGCCGGGCCATTGTGCTCTAAACGGAAACGTGAACGGCGTTTAATCAGAGGCTTCTTTCGACCCAGGAAGATCCCAATGACCCTCACAGAGGTGCCTTCGGAGTTCAACACTGGCGTTCAAAGACCGCTGCTGCCTAAAATATAAATTCACATATTGCAGATCTGGGACTACAACGAGCAGTGAGTCAAAGAATTAAACGGATAGGTGTCATTAAGTCACGAGACACTTCCGTTGCTTGTCAGGCAGAATGCCGATACAGTGCGGTGAGCGGAAACCTCGCGGTGGTCTGAGCTGCAGCCGCTCATGCATTTTATTCAACACGGCGCATTTTAAGGCTCCAGGATAAGCGGATGGATGGATGTGTTAGGGTCGGCGCATGTGAAGAACCAGCTTATAGGTGTGAACTGTCCACTAAGCCGGCAGGAGCGGATTTGAGCCTGACCCGTATGGTGCAAACACGCCGGCCTGCCTTTTGGGTGCAGGCCTGTCTCCAGGTGATGAGCAGGGGAGTGCAGGCCTGCTTAGTACTGAGCGGGTATCCCAGCATGCCCGCTGCATCTGCTCCTCAGCGAGTTTAATCGGCGCGGCTGACAGGCTGCCCACCAACTCATGGGATAAAATACGACTGATGTCATTTTTTACAGTGTATCTGTTTTACTGCCGGATAATAATTAAAGAGAGCATTCATTTACACCAATTATGTTTGTTTTCGCTACATTTACGACCTTGCTGCCACCCTCTCCCGGGAAGACGTTCCCCGTGCAAGTAAATAAAATCTGAAACAGCTGGTATTTGAATTGCAGGGCCTGACACAGAATTATAATAAGTCTTTATTGGTCACCAGGGGGGCTAGCAAAATAATTTTAATGTCTCCCTGCTACACTAATACACTCCCTTTGCTTTCTGTTTGTGGCCGCTGTAAGGATGTAGTGCTGATTCTGAGGTCTTCATTGGAGTGTGAAGGGTGGGTGGAGGGTGGTGGAGAGGGAGGGTTAAGAGAGGGAAAAGGAAGCTTAATTGAACAAACTAATGAGCAGGTCTCTTTTCCATCTGGGACTCGCCCAGTGCTCTTTGAGTAAGATTGTTTGACAGTTTATCTATGATAAATAAGCACATTCAGAGCTAATTAGCTTTCGGGCTCCCGGGGGAGGAGTACTCGGGCGCCTGGCTCCGCGCAGCCCCCAGCAGCCCACACACAGGCCTATTTGTTGCCCCCCTCACTGCCCCGTTCCTTGTCATGCAAATGGTTCCTTAATCTGGCATCTCATTTACAGGCTTGTGCACTTGTGGGGTGTGGAGGTTACGACGGGCCTGACAGAGTGGCAGGTCCCCCCCACCCGGACGAGCACCATGGACTGACCAGAAGGGCTTGTGTCACCTGACGGGGGCGCCTGTGCCATTGGAGTCCACAGACACACTGTAATGAGGCCTCTATCCCTTCACGCAGAACGGAGATGCTGACGTTTCTGTGAATTGTGCAGCAGGATGGGCCTCTTCCGGAAGCCTAGTTGTGCTCCGTGTCCCAAGAGATTTTGCAATAACCGGTGAGCTGGGCCGCTGGTCATGGGTCACCTCACAGGCTCTTCCGATGCAGCTATAATTCATGCATACATGTAAAAAGAGCAGGAATGCCCCCCCTTGCCTGTTTGCCCTCCTCATATAGCATATAGAGGCCCGATTCCTGTGTGCGCTGAGACCGAGCCTCAACCTCGCCCTCGATCAGCCTCTCTGCCAGTCAGGATCTCTGCCCACCAATCTTTCTTGCCTATCAGGCCCCACCCCTCATCAGTGCCTCTGTCCATCAGCCTCGCCCACTGTCAGCCTCTCTTCCCACCAGTCTCTCCATGTGTCAGTCTTGTCCTCTATCATGCCCCACCCTCATCAGCCACTCTGCGCCTCACTCTCTCTTTCAGCCTCTCTACCTATCAGGGCCTCTGCCCATCAGTCACTCTTGCCCATCAGCCTCACCCTCTGTCAGCCCCAACCCTCAGGCTCCGCCCCTTCAGCCTCTCTGCCTGTCAGTGCCTCTGCCCATCAGTCTCCCTGCCCATCGGCCCTGCCCTTTTTCAGCCCCGCCCCTTCAGTTTCACTCTCTGCCAGGCCCTGCCCCCTTCAGCCTCCCTGCCTGGCAGTGCCTCTGGTCATCAGTCTCTCTGCCCATGGGCCTCGTGCTCTGTCAGCCCCACCCCCTTCGACCTCAATCTCCATCAGGCCCCGCCCCTTCTGCCTCACTGCCTGTCAATGCCTCTGCCTGTCAGGAGGAGTAAAAAGTTCCCCATAATTAAGAAGCGTGTTCCTCTTTCTGAACATCCTTCACCTTTCCAAACACTCTTCTTCTCTTGTAGAAACATAATTACAGTTTTTGTTGGGCAGTTTTCAAGGACGTATTTTTTTTTTGCAGCTCTGTTGAATATAGTCTGGTTTGTAACTTGTCACTACCGACTTTCATTGCCCCAATTTCCCTTTTCAGCTATAAAGATATTATGGTAAATTTAGCTTTTTTTGAGGAAGGCACTTTTATTAGGCATTTGTAGAGCTGCATAGAGATTCTTTGCATATTCCTTCTTGCCCTTGCGTGAGATGCATATGTATACACAAGCGAGAGCAAACCTTGGGGCCAGAGCACTGGATCAGCCATTCAGCACATCTGATTGCTTTGTCAGCCATGGGATTCAAACCAACGACCTTCCAGACATGGATGCAAGTTCTTTACTTTCAGAATCCCACACCACCATCTTTACACTTCTGCTGTCCTCTGCTCTACCAGATGAACCATGGAAGGGAATTGGAGGTGATGTCATCATAGCTATTATGACTGTTAAGAAAGTCTGTACATGCATTTATAGTGTGAATTCTCAATGCATGAAAAAGCTCCTGATTGATTCTCTGTAAGGCCCCCCCCCAGGGTGAGGTACACATCCCTTCACATTCCCAATCCCTTCACAATAAATGCGTCACTTTTCCTAGCAGCAGCTGCCTGAAACACAAGGGGGCGCTCTGCTCCCAAATGGCCGGCGCACGTCACTGTGTGCCTTAAAAACCGCTCTCTCCTCAATGCGCCTTAGAAGTGTTGATGATTAGCACAGTGCCCCCTACCTTCCATGGCCCCAGCTTCCCCCCGTGCAGATAACAGCACAATCCTTGGCCTGCGCTGCCAGGAGTCCAGCTCATAGCTGCCGGGTCGCTGGTAAAAAGTCACGACTGCGATTTGTCATTTTAAACACGACACGAGGCCCTTTTATGAAGCAAAACGAGTTTCCAATAAGGAGACACCACAAAAGACCCATGATTAATTTGCTTGTTAGGCCCTTGCGGCTGTCACCTCCGTATGGCGTACGGACAGCAGATTGACTAATGCCGCAAGAGAAGCGGGATCACGGCGCTCCGGGCAGTCGGACCTTTCCGGAGCCTTTCAAAGGTGCCACACACTGTCTGGAGTAATTGTTTTTGGAGGTATTTATTAATAAGTATTACTAGTAATTGATGTGGTAATTAGGTGGATGAATGTGACAGCTAGAGAGGTTTAGCTCATGGCAGGAGGAACGGAACTTGGATTTTGGCACGGGCGGTGGGTGGGGGGGGGCATCAGGATGGAGGATTGAGCCCAAGCTGACCTCCTGAATTATGTCTTTCCACCTTAATTGCTTGTTTGGGTCTTATGGTGACATTTCTTTGCATAACAGCTACCTAAACACTTGTGGGGGGGGGGGGGGGGTGCGGCACATGGGAAGATATATGATTTCCTTGGGAAAAATCAAAATTCCAATGGCTGGCGACTGACCGATTTCTGAATAGTCGGCAAGTCAGTCCTTCTGTTATTGCGCTAGGATGTCGACAGGTCCACGGAACCAAAGGCGGCGTTCTACTCATTCGCATCAGACCTCTGGCGTAAACAGCGGCGTGCCTGCGTGCCGAGGGGCGTCGTCACTATCCTGGACCCCCCCTGCTTACTCTGTGCTCTCCTCTGGCTCTCTGCTGCTCATCACTGCCCCCGCCTCACAAATGAAGTCTTTGCAGCAGTTTAAACTTCAGACTTCAGTGCATTCTTTGAGTTTACTGTATTCCTAAATTTGAACCCCGCCCCCTACATCGCACACTGCTGCCTCTCCACTTTTGAGAAGCTTATAATGAGTACTATCACATCATAATCAGTATCACCCAGAGTAAAGTGGTCTTCAGCCCGCTGGGTTCAACACAGTAACAGTAATGAAGACAATGTGTGAAATGTTTTTGCTGCCATATTGAAAAATCGCTGCACAAACCAGAAACGCCTCCTGTTTTTGACTCGCAGAGGAATGCCCGGCGTATTTGCATTTCCTGGGTAACCGGGCCATGAGTTTGCGTGGGTTGGAAACGTGAACCCATGAAACTGACAAAATCAATATTGTATCGGACGGTCTGGGAGCGCTCGTGGTCAAATCGCTCGATGCTTCGTCCATAGCGATCTGAGCACTGTCCCGTGTTCCCCAAAACAAGCAAACTTATGCATCGCCAATTGGCCGGGATGGTGACGTGACAGTGTCAGAATTAACTCTCACCTTTCTCTCTCTCTCTCTCTCTCTCTCTCTCTATCTTTCGCTCAAAGATCCATGGTAACAGCAGCCTCCAGACGGTTTAGGTAATCATTTAAAAGCACACACCCTGTGGGCCTCTGCCTCCGAATCAATTCACAGTTAAAGAACACATTTGGCACAGATGGGCCAGTTTGAGATACGGAAATAAAACCCCTGAACTTGTAAATCTCTGTCCACATCGATCACCTGGGGGTGGGGCTTAATGGTGATGACCAGTCACAGACAGGCCTCTCGGCCAGTGGCGACACGGCTTGTGAATGGGAGTTATATTCAGACGCACAGATGTGCCGGCTGTTAAATGTGGCCCTAGGGAGCTCAGCAGTATTTAAGCTCAGGTCATCTTCTCTGAGGCCTGGCAGACTGCCCTGGCTCTGTCAAGTCCCTGTCACGCCCCACGGGGTAAATCAGGTGGCATTACCGAGGTCACACTCCTCACCTTCATCTTCAGTCTGTCGCTTACTTCGCAGCTACTGTTCCATGTCCGATGTACTGCGGCGCACATTTCTGCCCGGCCGCTGTGTGTAACGATGACGTGGACCCTCACGTTCCAGCAGAATGTATCAAAGAGGCTGCGTGCGGGAGCCAAACCCTCCCTCCATGGGAAAACTATGGGTGTCGTGCTGTTCATCAGTCATCACTGAACAACGTGCTTAGAAGGACTGGCATCATATCTTGGGTGCCCCGTATCTTCCGGCTCATGGTATACTCTGTAATGGCTAAGCCAATATTTCTTGGGGATCCACAAACATTCCACATTTTTGCTCCCTAATGGGAGCTGGGAGGGAGCAAAAATGTGGACTGTCTGGCAGGCAGCTCGGAGGGAGCAAAAAACATGGACTGCGGGCCCCTGAGGACTAGTTTGAGAAGCACTGAGCTAAGCAATTATGGATGGATGCATGCATGCTTATTTTCTTTATATATTATTCATTTACTTTGTTGGCAATTTAGCCCCCCCGAGTGTTAGTTCACTGTCTAATTTCAGGCTCGGCCTGCTGCCAGAGGACACCGAAACAGAATACCACCCCAAAAGCATGCTGGGGATTCCGCCGCAGAAAACCATGCCACACCCTTCCCATAATCTCCAGCATGTGTGTCTGATGGTGCGGCCCCCAAACACAAAGCGGTGGGCGGTGGGGGGGGGGGGGACGTCGAGACGTTACGCCCACCCCCCCCTCCCCTGTCAGCCATGCCAGGGCCACCCCTCATTTCATCGTAACTCATTTCTGCGTCCAGAGTGCAGTCGGATTTAGTGTTTCCATTCCCCCTTCCTCTTCTGCATGACAAATTGTTTTAATAAACATATACTGGGTAATAATAAAGTAATAATAAGCCTACCAGTCACCTTATATCACTGCAGTTAAATTCTCCCATAAGCTAACATTAGCTACAATGACAATTACATGGGAGCGGCTCCTTAGTACGGCAAATACAATGGGCAGATTTAATATAGTTTGTAAATATGATTAGTGTGCTGTCGCGTTATTGAAGTCTCGGATTTACATTTCTCTCCGGGGGTATTCAGTCTTTCCTCTTTTCCCGTGCTTCTTTCACTATGCCAGCCCCCACCTCTTCCACAAACCCCCTCGAAATGTAATGAAAAACAGCGCTGACCATTAATATTCTACACATCCATCAACATTTTTAATTTTGAGAACAAATGTGCAGTTGCGTAAGGCTTGAAAAAGCACCCTCTTGGGCTCAACCTTCACCTTTCTGCGAGTGTGTGTGCGCGTGCGTGTGTGTGTGCGTGTGTGTGTGTGTGCATGTGACGCAGAGAGAAGCGCTGTGCTCCTTTCATGGCAGACGGTTGTTTACAGCTGTAATTCTGTGCTACATTTCAATTATTGCCTTGATTTGTTTTGGGTCCCCAGCCTCTGTTCTTAGGTGTAGTTAACTTTGGGCCGAGGGGCGGGGGGGGGCATGGAGCGTGCGCTGCTGGCTGGGGGAACCATTGGCATTGGCTGGCTGCTTTGGGGAACCAGTCCTACAGCAGGACTTACCTTAGCCGGCAACTGAGATGCGCAAAGCCATCCCATAATCGCAGATAGCCGCCACGGTCGCGGTTTAATCGACCCCTCGGCCATCAAGGCCCCTGTCAGGCAGGTTATGAAATCAGATCGGCTCGATTTGCATATCAGACTGCCTCGCCTCATGGGATAAAAAACGATGACACCACGGAGGTGTGCGCAGTTAATTACTAAGCGGGGGCCCTGAATCTGATTTGTCTTTATTGTGGCGAGTGATAACACTACATCCCGTCCAGCCTGTGGGACTGGGAATGTGGGCCACTAATAGGATTATGTCTTGTTGCTGTGATGTCTTCTCCGCCGTTACTGCACTGGCTCCTCGTCCTTTTCGTCCTCTTCCAGAGTCACGTTTGTTCTTCCCATAAAAGAACAGAGTATATGTTACGCTTTACTGTGAGAGGGACAGCTGAGCGGGACCAGATTGACGTTGGGTTAGGGTGAGCTGCCCGGATGAGAACCAGACGTGGGCGTGGCCCCTTTGAACGCGGTGCGGCGGGGAGAGTCAGCCGGCGAGGGCCAGCCCCTGATTGGCGTGGGGAGTCCCAGTTGGCGAGGCGTGTGCACTGACACTAATTGTTGTCAAGCACAGCCCCCCGTCCCATCCTATCCCTGGCGTCGGGTTCCTTTCAGCCGCCTTCATCTCAACGGGCCCCCCCCCGTGACATTAAAGGGCCCCGCATGCCGGCACGCTGGTGACAGTTTAATGAATTATTTATTCCGAGTGTCCAAAAGCACACAGACTCATCCAGTGCGTTAGCTACCAGCAGCATGTACGTTTCAAGTTGGGTGAATTCGGCCTGCCTTCTGTGAGTACATTAGGGAGCCTC
>JAODKF010000022.1:3438462-3455041 GCA_026779585.1 Mormyrus proboscirostris | reverse complement strand
GTGTGAGGGTTGGCTCGGCGAGGGTCAGCGGCCCCCCCCCCCCCCCCCCGCAGGTGTGAAGCCGACGGCCCGGGCACGTGCTCCCCTGCTCCTCCTGAAACGGCGGCGTCCTGCTGAGAGCTGAGGTGCCGCGGGAGCGTGAGCGGCTGACAGAGGCGCCCGTCACGGCCTTTGATTAATGAGGGCGTTTGAAAGACAATTAGCAGGGGCTGCTCCGCCTTCAGCCACCTTATCAATCAGGCGGCTTTCGTTTACAACTGCGCCCCCTGTCAGCATAGGCGTGTATCAGCACTGAGCGCCGCCGCAGTCGGAGGGGGGGTGGCTCTCAAAATGAGCCAGAGAAGTTCCAGGACGTCGTCCGGCAGCAAAATGTTAAAGCACTTTGTTCTATAAAAGCACTATAAATGCTTCCTTATATCCGTTACTCAGGTGGGCCGCGATTAGGAGGCACTCGCCGTCTTTCAGATCAACTGCGAGGGAACCTCAGTGAGAACAAACTAATGTGCAGAAAGCCCTCCCTCCACACGAAACCCTCGGTTCTACAAACCGACAGGTATAAAGGTCAATTTGCTCGAGATATTTCTCTGCCAGTCCCCCCCCCATGTAAGAACACTCCACAAATATACATATCAAGTGTTTACCTCTGGCTGCCGGCATCTTCCCCGCTCCTTGGCGTTCAGTCGGAGCTGCCACTCACGTGAAAATAAAAAGGCTCGAGTGGCTGCAGGACAGATGTAGCCGTGGAAAAGTGCTTAGCGGGGAGAGGATGTGTTTTTATGAACTGGGAACGTGCAGCCGAGGAGGCGAGTCTATTGATCTTTCTCCTTGTAAATAAAGCAGGAGCGATGGGCAGCAAGTAAAAAGAAAGAAAAAAAAACACGGCTGGGTTGTACCTCAGGAAGGGAAATCAATAGCTGCTTCCTAACTTGGGGGGTCTCCCTGGAAAGGGTGTTTTCAGAGGGTTAACGACGTCTGGATACGGGGGTGGAGGGAGCACCTGTTTCTGCTAGTTTTTATTTTTACATGCCAGCTGAAGACCGTGAGGTCGTCTCGTGTGCTTGTAAGAGATGTGGAGATCTCAGGTCCAGAGAGTACTAATCCAGACCAAGATTTTGTTTCAACCAACCAGTTGAGTATATACTGTAGAGTCTCACTCACAGAGTGCTCAGCTGGTTGGTTGATATTAAATCTTGGTCTGGATTTGTACTCTCTGGACCTGACATCTCCACCTCGGGCTTGTCTCTCTCGATACCGCAGATATTACCGAAACACTCTTCACTAGAGTGCCTTGGCATCCCGCATTAGACGTGTCAAATGTTTCTCATTTGAAGGTAATCTCAGGAGCAATGGTTGAATGGATTTTGTCTGATGAGACTGTTTTAGTCTGATCTTTTGCTTTGTTTGTTTCTTCTTTCCTGAAATTCTTGTTGACCCATGAAGACAACCCGATTGCAAAAATTGGCCTGTGTTTCACAGCAATGTGTATATCGAGGGAGAAAATTCAACTAAACTATATTTGCCATTCACAGGTTCAGGTATAATGGAATGCGTCTTTTCACATCTTATCTTGGTCTCCTTTGAGACACACACACATGCTCATGCACAGGTTTGTAATTATATCTTTGTGGGGACTGTCCATTCATTTCTATGAGCGAAACCCTAATCCCAATAATGTCAACCCTAACTCCTATCCAGCCCAAAACATAACCATAAGCAACCAAACAAAATACAAGTCTTTTGACATTTTGAGTTTTTGATAGCAGTCACTGATATATCGAAAACTGAATTTCCCCTTGTGGGGACCAAAAAATGGTCCCCATAACATCAAGATAACTGGCTTTTATCACATTGTGAGAACTTCAGGGGGTTAAGGTGGCTGCACAATTGACCACTAGAGATATGACTATTCTGCCAAAGGCCTCAATCCCTCTGATCAAAGGTCACAGAGGCCATCATACATACATCAGAGATATATGTACAAATATACTCCCACTGTTCAATTTACTGGTCGCGTCAACATAAACAACCAGATCCTGCAAACAGGAACTATGTCTCCATATAATACACCCTTGCAGGGTCAAAAGGTGAAGAAAGCAGCTTTTAATGTGGTATGATTGTCTTAGTTATACCCATACAACCCTTAACCCCAGTGGCTCCTGGGACTGTTTGACCCTGCTGTCCGAAGTCTGCGTCACACTGGATATCAGCTTGTGCTAAAGAGACTTCGGCCCATTGTGCCCGATTAACGTCAAGGAGTGAAAGGGAATATGCTGTCGGACCAGCACAGTGTATGGATTCCAGACAGATCGCGGGGCCCGCAAAGTCCACTGCTTTGTATCCTCTGGCAGAGTCCATTTATTGATGTCTGTGTTCCTAAGTAAATACATGAAACGTTCAAATGAAGTAAAATGATGCCCAACGGTCACGTAATTGCAGGAAATTGACAGGATGTGGCTGATATTTCCTGAGCTGCTGGACTGAGCTTTGATATTGAGAAGGCGCTTCAGTGTGCCATGGTAACAAGGTAACGTAGTGATCCAGAGTGCCCTCGCTCATGTCACTGTAATGCGGCACTGCTAATGCTAGCTAATTCACGCCGAGTACACGTTAAAGACAGCAGATGACGCGTGAGTCATCCGCTAATGCACTGTAAGCGGAGGCTTTGGCCAGCAGCACTGCGGGACTGTGAGGCTTCCTTGGATATGCCTGCAGTGTTTTGGTATCAGTGCATTTTGCAAGTCTTCTTTGCAGGGAGGAGTACATGACTTCCTCCTCAGACTGCGGGTTCAAGATGGCTCCCCTAACGCATCACAAATGACCTGCAACGTCGTACCGCGCCATGCATCTCTCCAGTGGTGGAAAACTCTACTGATAGCAGATTTCCAACCTCTGAGACTAGTTTTCGTTAATGTTGCTTATAGAAATTAGTGATTTTACCTCAAGAAAACCAAATACCAATGATGTATGTGGGATGGTGATATCTGGGGTGAGATTTTGAGTGACACCTTGAGTGGCACCTTGATTGGCTATGAGGGACACAATGGTCACCTGGCATTTTTCATCGTTGGTAAATGTGCTGAATGGGCTCTCTAATTGATAGGGATGTGTCTCCTAATGTGAGAAACACTCCCAGCACAGAAACCATCTTGTACGTGGGTGAACGCTGCATAAATTATCCTTAAAGCGGATTAATTCTTGGTTTTGCTAATTGTTTGTAATTTATACAGAAGCTGTGTCTCACCTGAGCAGATTCCGAAGTCCAAGATGCTAATTGCGTTATTCGGGCACCGGGCCTCGTGGTGTCACTTTGGTTCTGTTCACTAATGCGTGTGACAGTTCTTCCCGCTGAAGTACGTTCTGGCAGATTTTTGAGGGAATTTAACTGTAAGCTGTGCTGAAAAAATGTGAGACGTGGTCTGGGAATGTCATCTTCAGTTTGGCGCTGTTTGTTTCGGCTGCCGCTACTCATATAATTCATATGTAACATAACGTAACATTTCATAGAATGTAATGCAATGTAACATTGCAGTTTTTCTCGCATCGGTGTGAGTAAGCAGCCTGAGTTCCTGATGCATTACATCTTTTCATTGGATTTGTATCTGAATGTGTGAGTAAAGGAAATGCTTTCGCCTGCCAGGAACGAGGGTGCTACAGTCGGGGCCATTTCGCCGCACTCTCCAGCAATAATGAGTCTCTCCACCCGACATACGACCTCACCTCAGAGCAGGATAAAGCACAAAATCACGCCTGATACTCCTGCACTCTGGAAACCCAACATCTGTCCTTGCTGATACGCGCTTTCGAAGACGGCAAGCCTCTGCTGTGGGCAATTGGGGGGGATCGAGGTGGCCGATCTGCGCGCGAGGAGCCTCGAGCCCCGGGGCCGGGGAGCATGTGCCCGCCCCGCTGACAGATCCGTGCTTTACGCGTGTCCGTGCGTACGAGGACAAGCCGGCCGCACTGAAAAGGCTCTAAAAGCAGAGTATAATTGAACTTTCCACATTATTTCTCGCTAATATGTGCTGCCACTTGGTCTCATTAGTGGAATAATGTGCTCCCCAGTTCTGGAATGAACTCTTTGCCCAAGTAATTAAAGCGCCCAAAGTTTCCAGTCCTTTGTTTAAAGAATTCGTCCTTGTGCTCTCCATGCCCCATCAGCTGCCTAATTAGCAGGGCCTTTGTGTGATTAAAAATTCTCCCAGAGATTCCATTGGATATTTGCCTGTGTTAATGAGTGTTTGTGGACAGCTGGGGACGGCACAGGTTCCCTCCTCGCAGGACCTCCTGCGCGCCGGGCAGACCTCTGTCAGGGCCCGCGAGTGAGAGCTGTCACTTCCTTAATGGGCATGGAAATTGGTCGAATCCAACCCCAGGTCCCCGCAGGAGCACCGGCGCTTTGAAATATAAATGAAGATGAATATTCATATTTGCTTCAGCAGTGCTGACCATTAATATACATGTCTGCGGGTTTATGGGGTCCGCCCCCTCTGGAACTCTGTCACTTATGTGTGGCCGTCGGCGTACCCCCTTTCGGCAAATGCCTCCCCATCTCCATCCACCTAAAGGATTTGCTTTCCATTATTTTCAGATCCCCCCCCCCCCCCCCCAAAAAAAAAAAAAGTTGAGTGCTGCATGGGGGGGGGCTCACATTCTGAAATACTGCACTGAGTGGTGGTGGGGGGGTGGTCAAGCAAGGGCGTTTAGTGAAGTCGACTCGGAAGTGCAGAAGGCAGGGGTCACGTCGGATGAGCGTCACAGGGCTCCGCTGGGGGCTTCACGCAGGCCCCTCTCGGTACACTAATACTGCTGTCCTTGACTTTGCCTGCCCAGTTCAGGTCGGTGTCACTTTCTTTTGTTGATAATCACTGCAGAAAAAAAATTAGTGGAAGGAAAATCGACACTCTGCCAGCACCAGATTACATCTTAGGAGGCGTCCTTACTCGCATACTGTCGATATGGACAGGCTGGACCCAGGAACAATGGCTTGCGTGAAATATATCTACCATTTTTATCCCCGCACTCCCTAAGCCCTTGCAAGTATCAGAGGAAAACAGGGGCATCGCCTAATGATTTGTTGTCTCTCAAGGCTTCTGTTTTTCCGAAGCTGACTTCCAATTCAAGTCTTTTCCCGTTAATGGAGGAGATAGCTTCCAAAAAGCCTCGGGTATGTGAGGTTTGTAACGACAAGGCCAGGAGCGCGGCGAGATTCCGCACGCAGCCGGTGATAAGGACTTGGCATGAGCGAGGGAAAAGCTGTTGAACCCCAGCGCTTCCGGGAGAAGATTAATTACTATGTGGAAGGATGGATAGATTTCTGGAGACATCATTATAAACACAGGCTCACATAATGAGCTCCTATGCTGATTATATTGCTATTTAAAGAATCGCCTCTCCTGAGAATACAATACCTAATGATAGAACATCTCAGAGAACAATTTACACCTGAAAGGACACATTTTGTCTCGAAAATAAAAATCCATTGTAATTAAATTGAACAAAGAAATGGAATGATTTCTCGCCCGTTTCCGATATAATTTTCAAAAGGCATCTGATGTTCCGGCGATACGCGTCCCGCCGTGAAGGTTAAAAGGATTAGCATTATTATCAAATGGTGAATCAAAGACATCGTGCGGGCTTAATTAACAGCATCGTCAGATCCGTTTGCTGCCGTCTGAGCCGGCTTTTACTTTTTGTCTTGTTGTGTCACACTGTTCCGGGAGGTTGCTTTCCGCCGGGGCGCTAACATGCGGCTGAACTGTTTGGGTGTGAGAGCTCGATGCCTGATCTATGCGCGTCGCCTGTCCTCTTGCTGCCACTGGTTCTCACAGTGACTCTCAGGTTCTCCAAGTCTCCTGTACAGCTCAGTGCTTTTAGGGTCCGGTCCTTGATTTGTTTTGTGTTTGTTCTTGGTTATAATCAAATGCTGCTCTGCTATCAGTGCTGAATGTTATTTAATTAGGTGTTGGAGAAGCCCGGTAAGTTCTGCAGCCACCGGCTACAGCTCACTGGCTTTCTGCTGGCCTGAGGATTCGTTTCTTGGTTTTTCCGCTCCTGCTGCCCAACTGCTGTGTGAACGGGCGAGATTCCGTCACCATTGGGGCTCTAGCGGACCGCCAGGAGGCAGTGCTGCCGAAGGAGTATCAGCAGCGATCGGGGGAGTCGTGGCCGGGTGAGGCTAGGCTAACTAGCCCAAGCTAACACGGGCCCAGTCCTGACAGGTGGGCGGCAGTGTAGGCTGCGGAGGAGGAAGTGACATAGCAAGCCCTCCACAAACCCCCACTTTGTGTAGAAGCCAAGCTTATATCTTTTAATCAGTGTCCACCATCCAACACATTTTGTAAAACAGACCGGGAGATGGGGAACAATATGCACCACGGGTAGCTGTGCTGTTTTCCCTGTTTTTTCATGGTGCTGCTTAACTTCAGTCATAAACCAGAGCCACACATGGTCCTTACTTGGGAAGGAGTCGGGAAGCAAACCGGTGATGTGAATGACAGCTTCTCACTCGGGTTCCACGAGCACTGAGCACCTCTCTGGAAACCGCCGCAGTGCTCTGGGACCTACCTCCGCCACTCCCAGTCGTGGGACCCAACTGCAGGGACACATAACAGAAATAGCATCTTGGGAATACAACCCAGTAAAAGGATTACTGCCCCTTGGCTATTGCCACAGGCAAAGCTCGGTTCTCTATAACCCCACCGAAATGAAAACCATGCTTTATTTGCACAAGTACATTGAAATGCTTCTTTCCACCCACCCCTGTCCTATTGAAGCATTCACAGGGGTAAGCCATATATAGCTGCCGTAGAAGCATTTTTCGGGGGTTAAGGACCTTTCTCAAGGGTTCAACAGAGACATAACTATCCTGCTGAGGCTCAAACCAGCGACCTTCCGATCACAAGCACAGAGACCTAACCTGCTGACCCACACACCGCCCCGTGGCCTGCGCCGTTTGGGTACTGTTTCAGAGCTAGACGCTGCGGTGGCTCTTTAGCTGATGGTGCTGGTCCGCTCTCTTCATCATCACAGCACCGCCCCGGTGTGCCCACACAGCCGGCTCCCTGCTTCTTTCCACGCCCTCTCCGGACACGCAGGCCCTAATTTGATGGTCGACACCGGAGGCTCCTCTGAAGGTCCTAATGAGGCACCGAGCAAGTGGCCCAGAACCATGAGGCCCTTTGGCCTCGAAGGCCGGTGCTGCCCACTGATCATCATTATTTACATTACATTTTTGTAATTTAACTTTTGTCCAAAATTACGTACAAGTCAGAAAAGCGGCTCCAGGGTTCCCCCATCCCCCACCACTTTGCTTGCCACAGTCATGGTGGATCTCTTTGGGTTTAGAATACACTCAGCATCAATGCTACACATGGGTGAACTGTCTGATGGCCTTTGTTAGCGTTGTGGTAATACATTAACTTAGCTCACCAGGATGTTGTGCTGGAAAGAGGATCAGTCTACAGGGCAACTAACCAAACTATTTAAGCTTCCAGTTACTCAAAGCTAACAAAGTTTGTGTCTTCAGCAGTTCTAATAAGTAAACTTTGAGAATTTGAGAATGGCAGCTTGATCTGATCATTATATCCTAACAATATGGGGCTAGAGAAAATAATCTGTAATAATGAAGTAAGAATGAAGAAAAACTGATGAGAGATATGATTTTTCTTTCATATACGTGCTCTGGTGACATAACTGTGAAATGGGGAAAAATGCTTCTGTATTTCCCAAACCCTCTGTTCACTTGTGATGCACAGAAGCCCCATCGCAATTGCTGATAAGTGTTACTTATTTTAATAACTCTACTAATTAAAAACTGAATTTTATCTAATTCAGACTGTGATAGTTTTAAACGATGCGATTCCAGTGTCTAAGCTCTTCAGTTCAATCAGTTTTACTTTTTAATTTCATGTATCTTATTTTCAATGGACGGCCGTCGCAGTGAAGCTTCCGAATTTCCACGTTGCGCGATGCGAAACACCACAGAAGCATACCAACGCATCTAGACGTCAGCCATGTTTGTTAACAACCCATAATGCTTCACCCATGATGTGGCCGTCTGAGTGGGGGATCTCACAGAAACAGCTTAACCAATGAGAGTGGAAGAAACAGACATTCGGGCACTTCTGTGAACAAGGTGACTTGTCAGTTTCTTTTTGTCAGTTTAATAAGGATTCAAAACAGTAAAATATTACTTTCATTGGTGTGTAACACACCCCTGGGCTTTTTCTTTTTTTTTTTACCATGACTTCATTTCCCGTTCCAATATTGGAACGCCTCTATAATTGTAAAAGTGTAATAGACTCTAATAGAATTTCATTTTGAACCTATGGCATCTCTGGCCTGATTTTAGTAGAATAATGATTTTTAATGTCCACACATGGCTTCCTGTGACCTTATTCAATCTCTGGGCTGATCAGGAAATATATTGATTCAATTACAGGCTGATGACAGGAGACGTGTGTTTGAAAAAGTAAATCATTGCAATGCCTTCTGGGAGTTTTTTTTTTTTTTTTTGAGGAAAAGGCATTGTGACTATTGGATCCAGTGCTCCTCCCAGCCGCACTCCCTCTGCTTTGCTGATGGATATATGGGGATAGCGGTGGGTGAGGGCTATACTGGGACAGAGAGGTTTTTCATTGTAAGGAGCATGTAACCATCAGCAGGCAGAGGCCTGTTATTGTGTCACATGACTGCGTCGCATAAAGAGGAGGCTACCTTCATGGTCACGTGGATTGTCGCTCCCTCACAGAAAAGCCATTCAGCTGCACAACCTCTGCCTCTTTCTTTTAATCAAACTCTGTTCAAGGCTCCACGCGTCGCCCCGTCTTCTCCTCTGCTTCTCTTTTTGTTCTCTGATACTCTGTAACAGGCACTCGCATAAAGAGAAATAAGAATAAAGAAAACAAACTGTTCTGTATGGATCCTCTGTGTCACCATATTACACAGAATACGGGGGGGGGGGGGGGGTCAGTAGATCGATTTTTAAAAATGAAACGAAATGAACTGGCTGAATAAATGCGTACAGTTTGCTAAGTGAAATAACTGGGTGCTGAAAGTTTATTATTTAAAATTATCCAGATAATTCGCCGTAATTAAAACATGTTGGCACCATCGACATTCATATCTCCGTGTTTTGTATATTATAGGCTGTATATCACCCCCGCCCCCAAGCTCTGAGGTCTGGGAAAGTGGTACTTCTTTCAGATCACTTCATTAATTAAATGGGACAGGAGGAAGCTCCGTGCTAATGGATTACGCCGGGCCTGAGCGGCTCGGCCCCGCTTGCCGGGGGTCACATTTCATTCGCCGCCCGTGTCAGGCGGCCAGCGGCGGGTCCCGTGTGCCCAGCCAATCGATGACTCCGTGCTGTAACCCTGTATGAATCCATTACAGTTACGCGGACGCATCCTGCTTCGGAAAAAAGGTCTCTGGGTACCTGGGATGTAAATTAGCAGAGAATTAGGGGGGAGGCCGGCTGGCTTTGGAAGCCAGCCAAGGAGGAATGAATTAGCCGGCGGAACCCGCCCCCCTCCCCGTGCGATGAATCCCGCTCGGCGGCCATGTTTTATGAAGTTTCCTCCCTCCGCCACTCCCAGGCTCACCAGGGATGCTGGCATTCTTTTTTTTTTTTTGCTGCAGAAACTTTAATCATTAAATAAAGTTTGAGTGGGAGCACTTTTGAGGGGGGGTGGGGAGGTTGAGGGCAGGAGGAGGTCAGGCCCTGAGTCGTCCCCGAGCTGTGTCATCCGCTGCTCCCTCGGATCTGCTCCTGGGGTTGGGGGGGGGCTTCTATATTAAGATTGGCGCTTATGGCCCTGACTATGTCATTAACGAATGTCTGACGTGCCTCAGGCTGTCGGGACCAAAGCCCCCCCCCTCCCTCTTTATTCCTCATTATTATTTTATTTACTTTTTTGGCTCCTCAATGCAGCATCATTATTCCCCACAGGCACGGAAGCGCGCCGGGCCCCCCCGGCTAATTACCCAACGCGGGCCGCGGAGAAAAGCCCGGCGACTCCTGCCGTCTCTGACTCACCGTGGCACCCTGGCCCCCTCCATGCTGCCGAGCACTGCGTAATTCATTAAAAACCAGCCCCCCCCGCATTAACTACTTTGGACACTGCTGTGGTATTTGGTACGCTTCCACTTAATTTTTTTACAGATTTTTTTTTTTTTTCCCCAGTTTCTTTTTAGAGAAATTGCCCAGTTATTTATAGACTAATTAACCGACTTCACTTATTGCAGCGGAATCTTTGAAAATGTCAGCCGGCGCCACGGATCCTTCCGGAAGCGCTAGTGGCACTGGAGAGTTACAGGCAGCGGGGCTCTTCCGAAACGTCGCGCCGGGCATCTATGTTACCTGGCGGTGGGACAGCGATCCCAAAGGGTCCCTCCAGACCCCATGAGGCCTTCACTTTCACAAACGCCGTCAGCCCGAATGTGTCTGCGGCGGGCGGTACCCTCTCCTTCCCCTCCCGCATCTCTGATCCCTTATGGACAACCGGGAGGTTGGCCGGTGCGTCACGCAAGCACACGCGCACTTCCTGCTTACGAGGCTTGGGATGAGTTCGCGTACCCTGGTAAATGAGATCTAAAATGAATCTTGGGGTCGCCCTCTCTCCCCCCTTGCGAGCACCACCGACGACTCTTTCCGCACTCAGCGAAACACGGTGAAATTAAACTGTAATCCGGCCTGGCAGTGAAGGAGCGAATCCACGCGGGGTACCCGCCAGCATGGTGCGGCCTAGCTGTGTGTCCCCTCTCTCCTCTGCTTGCGGCTTTTATACCTGACAATAAGCTTTTTATCGCCACTCTGCACAATTCATTTAAAGCCCAAGTCAAAAAGCAATCAGGCTGCATGTAAGAGGATTCAGAGGCAGTCTCTTATTCTCAGGCAAAGCAGCGTCTCCCTTCAGCACTGCGCTGCACGAAATGAACAAGCAGGCTGCTAGTGCAGCCGTGCAGAATTAAACGCTAACCATTCTGAGCTTCTGCCTCGTTATCTCATGAAATGTGCAGACCTGACGCTGATTTTGCCCCTGGATTCCCAGCATAACATGGTTGGTGTGATGGTTAAAGACCTTGTATCCAGGTTTTTTTGGTTCATGCCCCATAGGGGACACCCTGATGTAATAATTAATTAACCTGAATTGCTTTGCTGAAATGTGAATGTATGTACTGGGCTGGTTAGCGATGCAGCCTCTCGCCCCCGAAGGTTGTGGTTTCCTTTTCAACCCCGGTTCTGTGTGTGTGCGGAGGTCGTGCCTGTGGTCGGAAGGTCATCAGTTCAAGTCCCAGGTTCTGAAAAGTGATTTCATCATTGGGCATTGCATGCATGAAGAATTACAAGCCGTAAGCCATTTCACATTAATTTAGCAGATACTTTTTCCTTAAAGCGACACGCAAGTGAGGGTCAGGCAGCAGGGTCAATCAGTGCCTGGAAAAATTGGGGTTAAGGGTCTTGAACCAGCAACATTCTGATCACAGATACAGAGTCTTAACTGCAGAGCCCCACGACATTGGATAAGCAGTGACAACTGAAAGGAGATGCCACGGTCTTGCTTTTGCACACTGCTCCTCTTCCGTTTCCATAAGCTATTACCAAATGCTTTTCCACCATGCCGGTACGTACAGTAACTCAATAATTCAATACTTCCGATAATTCAATATGAGGTCCAGACCCCTTGGCCCTGTTTTGTCACCTGAGTGCCTGACGCGCCCCCTACACTGACGTCCAGCTGCCGCATTTGGTGTCTGGGCTCGTTCTAATTTCAGATCCCCTGAATAACCAGCAGGGGGTGGGAGACCAAGACGGACAACACAGATGCCTGTTTCTCGCTGCTGTTTACTGGGCTGTGTCTTACTTTGACAAAAGTTTGAATCAGGTCACCCGCCGGGCCTCCTGCTGCGCTGCATGGCAGACGCGCTCCGGTCCAGGCTGGACGTTGGCAACCTGGTGCATCCGCTTTGTTGTGACCTCAGAAACCTCTGTCTGATTGTGACACATGTCGGTAGCTGTAACCCACGGACGTCATGCCGGTCCCCTAAACGTACCTCTAATGTGTATGTTTGCAGCCTGGAGCTTTTAAACTGAGGTTCTTTGTTTTATCCGCTGTGCTAAGACAATAGCGTCTGAAACACTGTGTCCTTTGAAATCGCAGTTTGATTGCCAGTAGGGTTGAGCTCATTTGCCATCTTAGAAATACATTTCTGTATTTCAACCACCAGTGCATGCTGGGATTTTTTTTTTCCTCTACTGCTGAGGTCACTCTCTACTTTGCGCTCGTATTTACAAATGGATCTTGCGAGATTTCTTTTGTTTGCTGATGTATGGAGACCTGACTGGATGGTTCCTCTGTACAACTTTAAATTGATCTGGTGGTTAAGTGACATCTTTAGGGTCAGGGGTTGGAGGCTCCTTCCCTACCAATAGACTCAGAAAAAGCAGTTTTTCCTCTGCAGATGAACTCGAGCTCTTCCGAGGACAGAGTGCCGTGAAATGTTTGAGTGTTATAATTGGTCCTGTTCTGACCATATGAGGAGCAAAGACTCTATACAGTAACTGGTTTCAGGGTCAGCCTAGTATTTATTCTTTAAACTGATTGCCCTTGTGGTTATACAGGGCTGCCAGAAAACATTATATTACATTCCATTCTCGGGTAAAACCTTCTTAAAATGGCTTCCATTAATGCCCACAGTTGACTTGGCCCTGCGCTGGACTGTTATTGTGTTAAGACACTTGCACCACAGAAAGACCAGTTAAACCTTGACCTTAAACATTATTATGTGGTATACATTGTCTCTGAATGGTTTGATAAGCAAGGCCTGTAGCAAAGAGGTTCATTTTTATCATGATTGATTCAATTCAGCTCAATTCATTGTCACGTAGTGCCCAAGACCTCATGGGCTCCCCAAAGCACTTAACAAAGAATCAAATAATGTCACTTTCTGACATACCACAGCTTAGGGTAACAATAGTATAAATGAATAATGAACAAAAGCCAGAAGCGAATGAAAGAGACAAACTAAACTCCATAGTTTGATACAGGAGAAAAAAGGTCAGCTGGTTAACTAGCTAGCCGTGCATGCTAACAAAACTGCAAACAAGTTAGAAAGCAATGTCTATATGCGTTTGTGTAGCCCTCGGTCCCATGACTGTAGGTCATCTACTGGCCAGAAACTCTGCGGGTGGGCTACTGTATCTTTGGCACGTATATGGTTCATGTCTAAGGGAGGAGCACGGTGGGTCAGTAGGGATACTGATAGCTGGCCTGGGTACAGAGGAGAGGGGCACAGTGGGTCAGTAGAGATACTGATAGCCGACCCGGGTACAGGAGAGAGGAGCACGGTGGGTGAGTAGGGATACTGATAGCTGACCTGGGTACAGGAGAGAGGGGTAAAGTGGGTGAGTAGGGATACTGATAGCTGACCCGGGTACAGGAGAGAGGGGCACAGTGGGTCAGTAGGGATACTGATAGCTGACCCGGGTACAGGAGAGAGGAGCACGGTGGGTGAGTAGGGATACTGATAGCTGACCCGGGTTCAGAGAGGGTGTCAGCAAAAAGGTAACCAACTAAAACATAGTATTTACGGCACAATAAGCTGAAGTAATAGGTTTTCAGCCTGGATTTAAACACCAAGACCAAATGGACACCCACTCATATGCCGCAGCCCTGTGTCTGACTACTGATGACAGACTTTTTATTTGCGTGAGAGACTGCAATGCCTGCATTCTGGGATCTCGGGGCGTGTTCTGGATCACACACGTCGATCAGTTAAATGAAATAAGTGGGGGATTTAAGCAGGGGATTTAAGGCCAGACAGGGAATTAGCAGCAATTAGCGCCGCATCAAACGGCTAATGATGTGTCATATCCCCCGTTTTATGGTCTCACCTGTAATCTCAAGCCGCACTGTTTTAGCTAATAGGGGGTTTAATCTAATATTTATCGCTATGCAGTTGTGTTCCGTAATACTGATAGTTCATAGTGAGGAGCGGTTATTGCAGAAAAGTTGAAATGTAATTAGCATAAAAGCATCCCGGCATTAATATGGGGCTCCATCTCATCAGCGCCCCATCACTGCTGCGCCCCCACCCAGGCCACCTAATTAATAACATGCAATTAGCATGAGTGCCTTGCTCTGCTATGCCCCCTATAGGGGGCTGTTCTCGGATCTGTGGCGAATAAGGTGGACAGTTTTTAAATGGGACATGAAGAGGGGTGACGTGACAGGGATTTAAAAGCCATACCCCTCAACTCGAGAACGGAGATGATTTATCAGGGCTTCGGGGAAGCCCAGAGCGTCTTCCCCGCCGCGCCATTGGACAGTTACGCCGCCGGCGTGATGGGTGCAGTGACATCACCCTGATAATAAACATAATAGCATCATATCAGTCTCACTTTCAGTGATTGCACCCTTGCCTGCAATTCTGCTTAAATTATATTTACTATTATATACCGTACCATGCAAACAGGATTAGAGGGTCTTCTCTTAAATGGAAGTGAATTTCTAACGTGGTTTAATAACCAGAATGGAAAATCTGGGCGCCGGTAATAAGCTAAAACTAATTCATTACACTGACTGCCAGCGCAGGCGGCTGCGCATCCCTCCACGTGGCCGTCCGCTCCCGCCGCATCACACAGCTCAGCAGGCAGCCAGGCGCATGCGCATGTGGTGCGATGCGTGCGATTTGCTACACTCCACACGCGCAAGATTACTGTTGTGGTGGGAAGACATTGCCCGTTAGAGGAGCTCTGACAACATTAACCGACCCCCCCCCCACACACACACGCACACACACACAGACACACACCATTCTCAGCACCTTCAAACCCCCTCCTCACCTAGTTGCAAACTTCAAAGCCTGCGGACCTTTGCCTTGTTCATATTCGGATATTTCAAGGCCTTCACTCTTTAACTTTTTTAATCTCCTTGAAGGGTGCCGGACTGGGCAAACTCCTTCCACAGCATCTGAGGCTGTCAGGGATCTAAGCCCCATCCGTGCCTCCTCTTCCATTATGGAACAGACATTCGGGCCCCCGTTTGTTTGGCAAACACAATTAGCACGCTTTCCGCGCCACGTCGATGCCCCTATTTGCATAATGCATCGATCGGCGGTCATTATAATCTTAAAATGCTAATTGTTGCAATTAATTCTCGGCCTGTCTGCGGTCTCGTCGGACTGCCCGGAGCCGTGAAGGTCACTGTGAGACCGAGCCGAAGCGGCTAACTCCCCTCCATGGGGCAGCCTATGTTCCCGGGACAGTGCTGGTCTCCGCAAAGCAGCACCCCTGTAATGATTAGCATCATTCCTGGTGAGTAGCAGCTAATGGCTAAGAGATGCTGTGACCTCCCTTGCACTCCCGTTCATTACACGGACCCCCCTCTCCATCCAGTCGCACTCGTGGCTTTCGTCAGCTCATGAGCTGGATGACAAGTCACCCAGGGAAAGAGCACGTGCCCGGGACCGACTAACCCGCGGTCCGGCCGCCCCCTCCCGCCTCACGCGTGTCAGGGGCCGCTCTCGTCTCCTGGGAGTGTGACACCTCGGCCCGCAGAGGCCTGTCCGGGCTCCAGACACCCAGGACATGCATGGCGGTTTTCCAGGACTGCCCAGTGCTCCTTGAAGGACGGCATCTGTCTCATTAGCCTCGCGGCGTCTGAGGTCGGGCTCGGCACTTCAGCGGCTAAATTAGCTGCCTGTTTAGGAGGAACTTTTTGCAAGGTTACTCCCGCTTCTTTGATGTGAGAGGCACAAACACATGGCCGGGTTAATTCCGGACAGTGTGGCGGACGGCTATGCTGCCCACAGACCTGAGCATCTACACCCTTCTTTACCTTTGTAATTTAACATGTTGACAGCAACAAGGATTACTGAGTACTCTTCTACATAGTCCTTGAAGCTTATACATGGTTTCAACCTGGGGCGGAACTTAAGATTTTTTGCTACTAGCCAACTGGGCTAGTGTTACTTTTTTTTGTACTCGCCCTTCGTCTGAATTACTCGCCACAGGTGAGTGGGCGGGCTTAATTTCCAGATTTTCAGCCTTGGCGCCAACAAAACTGCAACCAACTCAAACTACCCCAACCCCAAGAACAAGCAAACCTACTTGTATAGTTTTGTCACACTGCCCTTCCGATAAAAGTGCGTGGGCTGTTTTTTTGTTGTCATTTTGTGTTGTTCCCGATTCCACTAAAGCAAATGGCCAACACAATGCCATGATTATGCTGGCATGATGAGGTTTGGCTTGCCTTCTTATATTTTTGTATTGGTGGGTAACTGCCACATTTTTTAAGAGGAAGGATTAACAAATGCAGCTGCGTTTTTTAAATACCTGCCTTGAATATGATGCATTTGTCTTTGCTGTCTAAAAAGTGTTTGAGAGGTGATTCCTTGAAGGTGAAACCTTCAAGCCCCTTCTCTGTCAGCCATTCCTTCTAGAGTTTAATTTTTATTTGGTAAAATTAAAAAGAGGATGCTCTCTCACTCACAAAATGTCATAACATTAGAACATATGCAAATTAAGAGTAACACAATAAAAACTAGTAATAATTTCTTCTGTTTTCTAAAAAGTTAC
>JAODKF010000022.1:3394703-3430172 GCA_026779585.1 Mormyrus proboscirostris | reverse complement strand
CCCCACCGCCAACGCCGGGGGGGGGGGGGGGTTGGTGCACTCCAATAAATGGCATTCCGGCAACCACTGTGCCAGCATCCGCAGTCCACAACATTGCAATACTTTGGTTTGATCGTTCAAGGCTTGAGACATTTTTCATTTGGTACCCAGCCCCTCAGCCCCCCCTGGACTCTGATTAGAAAGATGTCTTTGGGAAAGCAACAGTGCAGTGCAGTGTAAAAGCCGCCCCCCACGAAAAAAGGCAGGCCACAGCCTATTAAATAGCGCACCCTGTCCTGCTTTCGGGAAGACGGGGAGTATTGCTTGGAAAGGCAGGCGTGGAGCCTAATTGAAAGTCTTTGAGCACATATAGCAGTGACTTTTAAGAGCACTGTACGTAGTGTTGATTTGTTTTTCTGAGTGAGTATGCAGAGAGCAATAAATCGAATGTGAATAAATTAAAAATGTACTCTAGCAGAAAATTGCTTGGAAACAACCTCCTCCCCATTAAAATATGTATAGTAATGCCTTTTATGTGTGGCAACATAGGATTAGATATCACTGTAAATTAACACGGCAGCCGGCCGTAGATGAGAACTTTTAACTTTTAACAAGGACTTATAAAAAAAGCATTTGCTCCAGTGTGCTCGCTAATTAATTTGATATTCAAATGAGCTGCGGAATTATAATTGCAAATATCCCGAATAAGAGTAGTCTGAGGAAAGGAGACGTGTCAGCAAAGATTGATGAGGCCGGCTTTGAAAACACCATGTGTAGCTAATGTTTACTCCAGGCCGCGATGTTTCCCGTCTGGAGGACGGCTCCGATTCCATTCCCGCTCGCCGTTTCAGCTGCGTTGGGTCACACAGTCAGATTCTTGATGCCTGCTTGGGACGGTGAAGGAGGTTGGGTCAGAAATATCTGCTGCGGAGCTGTTGAACTCATGTCAAATGCTGAGCTGGGATGGTGTTTGAATGACTGGAGACTATTCCTGCTTACAAATGGTGCATTGTGATATTCACCCTTCTCTGTCTGTCTACTCCCCGCAACCAGCCTCCTGCATCAGTCCAAGGCTGGCATTGCCCTTAAAACCCCCCCACTTTTATACATCGTCAAACTAACACTTCCCCGTTTCTCAGCTGGTCTTACCCTGCATGTATCCTCCTGAACGCCGCCCCCCCCATCCCCTGTTCTTGGATTCCTGAACATCACTGATTCACAAAATGCATCTGACTTTATATGGGGACAAAAAAGATTTGGCTTATTGTTAAAGCAGATGGGAGATTTTCAAAGTTGGGCAAATAACAGAATGTGGAAAAAGAAGACAGTCTTTGTCTCTTCTGAATAAACTTCTGTCACCTGCATTGTTTTTGAATTTATTGTATTTCCTGTTTCTTGAGAGAGAGGCAAAGGCTTCTGCATGTTTACTGGAGGTCACGGTGGCATCTCCTATCATGAATTAAAACTCCGGCTTTAGAAAATTAAGACCATATGTTGAAATACTATTTTCTACCCCAAGCAACATATTAGCTGAAGTCAAGGTTGTCACTACAGACTTTTGCAATGCAAATGCTGTTACATACCAGATGAATCATTGTTAAAGTTTTCTCTCTTAGGCTATTGTTTAATCACTTAGGCTATTGTTTAATCTCTATGGCGATTTATATTCTTCTGATTTGTTGATTGCCGATTGTTTAGATATTTATTTAATATTCAGGAAAAAATACACAAGAGAATACATAGAGTCTGTTCAGTAACAGTAAAAATTAAATGAATCAAAAGCAACAGTAAATTACCATTTGCTTTGGATATTCACTCTTAAAAAACTCTTGACAGTCCAAGTTCTGATTGACTCTCGATCATAATGCGATTTCCTACACGGGCACCTCTCTCTAGCCCCATCTAGTGGAGCACATATTTTTTTAAAAGCCATTTAAGATCTTTTTACTGTTATGATGTCTGTGTGGTTCTGTAATAGTAATTTAAAAAACTCATAATGAAATACAAAAAAAGTTAAGTGATTAAATTCTTGTTTGCAAGTTTTACAAGTGCTGAGCTGGATTAACGGATATGAAGAGGCCAGATCAAAAACTGGAGTTTCTAATCTGTGTTGGCTGAGATGAACCCGTTATTCCTTCTTTAAAATCCTCTGGGTAGTTTCTCTTGTCACCATAGATGTAAGATGCGACGTAGCTCCTCCAAGACCCAATGTCTTTTTCATTTGTCTGTATTTTCTCTTGCTGGAAACCAAATGGTATCGCATCCCGTGTCAAATGGCCCTGTTCAACATCCTGCCCAGAGCACGACTTGTGAGATATTAGTGTAGAACCCTGTACGTGTCCTGTTCACTTTCTCCTGGTGAAACCCGCAGGCGGTGAGTCCTGTCAGTGTAAGGCGTGTGGTACTGACCTGTAGTACTGGCCCGCATGATTACCCAACTTTCCCAACATCCCATTTATATGCAATCACCTCTGCAGGGGCTCTCAGGTCCCTTCTCTGCTACAGTATGATGCAGGTGTGCATGAAGGATTGTTCTCCCTGAAACACCCAGGCCTGTATTAGAATGACTGAGTAGCAGCCTCCACTCATATTCTGTTGCCTGGGTTGTAGTTAAAACCGAGGGCCCTGTGGTTTAATGCTGCATTCTTCTCAACTGGAACTGATGTTTAATTTCGGCGGTTTGCAGATTTCGCAGAAAGAATCAGAGTCCGGGGAATGTCAACAATTAAAATGTAACATTTATTGTGGTGTTTCAAAGCTCTTTGTAAATTAAACATGGCTATTCCCCATGCATTTGGTGGCATGCGTTAACTCAGTCCTCAGTGTGGTTTAGTTCAAAGAAGTCTTCAACTCAAGCTATTAACATTAAATATTTTGTTCCAGCTTAAAAACAAAACAAACAAAAAAAATGACTTGGTCCCACTTCACAGCATTCATGGGAATTTTCCATTTAGACTTTGACATTGCTGTGATGTCTGATGTCACTTTCCTTTCCTGCTGCTTAAACTAACAGGGAAAAACAAAGGAAATCGCCGGCGAGCTCTCGGAGCAGCTCACGAAGCGCCGCTCTTGGTCTGGAGAACTCTGGAGATGTGTATGCTGAAGACAAAGCACCATGGAGTTCTCTGGTCTGCCTCGCTACTCCGCCTGGGGAAAATAGACGTTATTAATGGCAAACGGAGAGTGCAGTGTTTGTGCTGGAGAACAATGCATGTCCAGGTCCTCCTCTGCTTTGCCTCATTTATCAGTAATTTTGTAACTTTTAGCAGGTTAACACAGGTATAAACGATTGCTCTTATAAACACACGTGCACTAATCTCAGGATTCTATTTGGAAACCATTAACTAAAGGACTGGATATGCAAATATACATACGCTCCTGTACTTATGAATGAGTTACGTTCCGAACAGCAGTTCGTAACTTGAAATGCTCGTAAGTCGTTATTCAATAGCATTTTAAGGGTATACCCAAGTACAAAGAACTAGGATGCTGGGAGTACGTACGGTACACGGGAGTAGCGGCCAGAAGACATACTAGATGGAATTGGCGCACAGAAAAAGGAATTGATGTGACAGGCAGGAAACGGGAGCCCAATAAACACAATTTGGACTTACAGTCATCTTCATTTGTATGTCTTAAAGTTCGTAAGTTGAAAGTTTGTAAGCAGAGGAGAGTCTGTACTCATTTTAATGAACACGCACCTTTTGAGCTAACAGTAAAGGTGTTGCAGACATAGCCAGCTTGTGGCCTTCATTTTACAATTTTTCATTTTATTCATTTTATTGTCTTTATCCCAGATTCAGATCCCTTTACTGAAACAAAGCTCATATTATCTCTCTACAGTCATTAAGTTGGAAGCTAACTTGTGGCATATTACGGACATTCCTAAGGACGTGACACTGTCGAACAGCACCCCCCGCAGGTCATGTGATGTCAGCACCAGGCATCCCATGTTTCCTGCACTGCTGTGTGAGAGAGTGTCTCAATCCATGTGGTCATTTGGTGACTAGGGCTCCTCTTGAAGGCAGCAGTGACTCACGCCAGTTGGGGTCAAGCTGGCCTGCCGTCATCGCAAACTTTGGTTCTGGCTGGTTTCGTTTACACAGCAACACACGGTGCTGATGACAGCGAGTTCCACTCTGTGTCACGCACAAAAGACATTGTTTATCATGCATTTCCATTCACTACAAGCTGATTTCTTATAATTCAGAGACACTATTGGCTCCCTCTAGGGGCCAAAATGAAACAGAAAACACATGAAGATTTGTTGTTTTAGTGAGTCGTTTAGTATGGAAAAAAAAATTGACAATTCAATTGTTGACTGACCCGTAAAACTTAATTTGGATGATTACCCTGTAGTGCATCAAAATACCCAATGACTACTGTATAAACAGACTGAAACAGATTGTGTAGTTATCAGGAGTCTTTTTAGATTTGGAAATTTCATTGCTGACATGCAACATGTGACCTGTGATGTGGATTATGTCTTGTCAGAAGTGGTTAATGACAGTTAGCGCACCCTTGTTTGTTCAAGCTTATTCAGAGTCGAAAGATGTTACATTTATGTGTGTCTGCAGAGTTGCAAACATCCATTTTACTAGACAGAGTATTATGCATGAGGGTGTTTATGACTGGATGGAATGACTACATTTAAACACTATGACATATGGACTGACTCCTTTCTGCTCACAATAGACACTACAGTCTACTTACCATTACACATGGACTCACTATTGTCTGCTCACACACAGACAAACACACACACACTCATTCACTACGGTGTGCTCACCATTACCAATGAACTCACTATGTTCTACTTACCATTAAAAACTCACTTAAGTCTTCTCGCTGTTACATATGAACTCACCATAGTCTGCTCACCATTACAAATGGACTTATTGCAATCTGCTGACCATTACACACATTGTTTGTTCACCATGACATATGGACTCAGTGCAGCAGGATCACCTTTACACACAAATGTATGCTGGCCATTACACACACTCTCACCACAGTCTGCTCACCATTACACATGTGCTCAGTGCTGTCTGCACACTTTATGCACATGATGCACTTGCTCCCATCCCATCTTCTGGCCCATCATTACAGTGCACATTCACCAATATTTTTCCATTCACTCCTAAATTTTGATGACATTGTCATCCTAGGTTTGGCACATGTTTCCTGCTTTAGTTATCTCACCTGCCATGTCCTTGTTCCGCTTTAGCATTATGGGCTGTTTCATTAAGGTCTTTTAGTTGCTCTCACACTGTTGCTGGACTAGCCTGATGGATGACTGTTAGTTAGCCCATGGTGAATTTCCTTCACCCAGCCTTAGTGATAATCAGCCCTGAGTTTGGCACAACCTACAGAAGGAGTTCAGGATGAGCTGTCTTCCAGGACAGGTGTGTGAAGCTGGGGATGTCCAGGGATGGCTGTCCCACACCCATATAACTGTCCAAATGTGACCATTTCACATGTATCTGTCCCAGGGAAGGCCTCCCCTCTCATACCAACAACGTAAACAAGGGAAAAGTACCAGGAGAGGAAGAGACAGTCTCATGAAACAGCCACTCTGCCTTAAAACTCAACTTAGGGGGACTGATGTCCCTAAATTGGCCAGTGTAGGGCTGTTTGTGTGTGTGCATGTGTGTGCCATGCGACCCCATTCAGAGTCTCTCCAGTCTTCCTGTGATATCCCCCATGTTCACCAGTACCCTGTACTGAATGAATGGCTGGAGGATGAATGGATGGATGGATGGATGGATGGATGGATGGATGGATGGATGGATGGACGGATGGATGGATGGAAGAATGGAAATTACTATATACATACACTTACACAAACAGTACCTATCAAAAGTCTGGACATGTCAAGCTGTCTACTAAGGAGAATCATAGAATATCACATGACATGACCTGGACATCTGACCTAAACACAGGTTTTGGAGGAGTTTCACCAGAGAGTGAAGGAAAAGTGGCCAATGAGTGCTCAGTCTAAACATGGGACCTCCTTCAGGAGAGCTGGAAAAGCATGCCAGGAGGGGATCTCATGAGACGGGCGTAGAGGAGAATGTAGGACCAGCCAGTCCCTGGAGCAATTGGGGTTAAGGGGCCCAATGGTGGGATCACTCTGCTGACCATGGGATTTAAACCAACAACCTTCTGAGTCACAACCCACAGAGCTGCTCTCACATTACTATTTATTGTTTATTACTTTTTCGGCATAATTTCATATATGTTATTTTATCATCTTGATGTCTTTATAATTATTCAAAAATGTAGAGAATAGCACAAATAAATCCTTTCGAATTTGACTGGTGCTGTATATATAAATGAACTTTGTTGTGTGTGTGTGTGTATATATACACACACACACACACACAACATAGAGGATAAATAAAACTGGCACAAAAATCAGGCTGTTTCTGAAACGCCGCGTGTGATATACCCTGCTGGCCGCCATCTTCCATACCACGTATATTTATGCTTGAATTTACTCATGTCCCTGGACAGAAGAGGTTTTCCAGAACTGCCTGTCAGTTCCTTTGATGTAATGTCACAGGGGTACACCTTACCAGCTGCACCAGTAGACTGGCAATGCTGAAAGCAGGGATCAGACATAACAACATAGTGGTTGAGGAGCCCTCGTTTAAGTTTCACAGCTTTGTGGACCTCCTCTTTTTCATACTGGGTGTTTATTCTCACTGGCCTCGCCCCAACTAACCTGAACCACTTTAAAACGTTACCTCAACACGGCACGGCAGAAATGGCTTCCACCTGTGACCCTCTATAGCCCCCTCCTAAAGGTACTTTTACAGTTCTGTTACTGGAAAAACTGCCCACAGGCAGGTGAAGAGTCTCCGAGTGCATTTAGCAGCCCAACTTGGAACAGGACTCTCCGCCGAGAGACTGACTCGCTCAGCAGCTCTGAGAGCCGATATGCAGGAGCCAGACTTATTAATTAATCATCATATCTCTAAAAAGCCATTAACCTTAATATGTTCATAGTATCAAGACGCCTCTCCTGACAAAGGATTATTTCTTTCTATCCACCTGTGTCTCACATGTGAGGCCTGGTGATGCGGCACAGGTGTCAACAGCCTCACAGCATGAAAGCTGTGTTCATTTAAGCGTTTACGTCCATTATAACTACTCTGTAACTCTGTAGGCTGGTGGAGATTGATCTTTCTCCCTTATCCCCAAACAAACAGGGTATAAAAATATCACTAATATTACCTGTAGCCTCAAGCCCAATGGGAGAAACCCCTTAGGAGAAATCAGAGCACACATTCTACTACCGTCTGTCCATAATTTGTTCGCCAAAACCCCCCGGTAACACAGTTCCAATTATCTAATAAGACTCTGAGAAATTGATAACAACCCCTGCACATTTTCCCTGCTTAGCGCATATGGCAAAAAAAGCAAAAATATTCATAATTGGTGGATATAAATATTTCATCAGCAGGCACACAAGCGCCGGGACTCAGTGTGAAAACACACCTATTAATGAGGACGCACAGCCCACGTTCTGTAAATGACTCATTAGCCGTGCGTTTGCGCTCTTCGTGCAGAGCAGCATCCTAAACGACCAACCGCTATCTGAAGGAAACTGAGCTGTGGTTACTCGTTATCGCCCGGTTGTCAAAATAATCGTAATTTCATAGCGGCCGGGAGCCATCGAGGATGGTCAGGACTGCAAAATACGCCCGTTTGTGAAGCTGGCATTGTGCAATATGCCTCAGTGGTGACATTATGCTTCCTCTGGCTTTTTATGTATTTATTGAAAAAAAGGGAAAATATTTTTTTAAAAGGCAAAAAAAACAGGCAGTGGAATCCAGTTCTGAGGGATCTTTTATTTCTGTCAGCTGCCTGATTGCGGAAGGCTGGGCAGTGGGTATACTTGATATATTGAGTTTGAATGTCTGACTGTATTGCTGTCCAGGATGTTAGGTGCAAGGTTCCCCGTCGCATTATTTACTGAGTGTGTTTTTTTCCTTTTTTTCGCATTTCTCTTTTGTGCTGTTGGGCAATTCTCAGCCCCTAAATGTACTCCGCACATGACCTGAATCCTAAACTAGATCTTAATTTACAAGTGCTCTAAAAAGGAGGACCTGCCGCTCGCAGGAGCTGCGGAATTTACTGTATCTAATCAGGATCCCAGTGATTAAGTTACAGTTTCAGTTCAGTCACTTTCTGGTCTAATTAACTAGATCATTATCTCGGCTCTCGCAAAGTTGAGCACAGCATGGTGCGGGTCTGGCACGGGGGCGGACGGAAACCACCGTCATCGTCCGATTCAAGCGGTCCAGGTGAGAACCCCCCCCCACCACCCCTCAACCCCGAAGGCTGAGGCTGCACCGCAAGGCGGTGTCGGGACGGCGTGCAGCTATCTATCTGTGGGGGGGCTTCTGACTGTTCTGAGCGGGGGGGGGAGCATTTTCATGCCAACTGTATCTAATGATGAGAGGCAGTGCTGCTGAGTGAATCACGCACAGGAAACGGGCCAGAAATGACCTTAGCTGTGAGACCAGGGGAGGACATGGAGGGGGAGAACGCTGAGATCGCAGCCCGACCCGCGGAAGAACAGCGACCCGGTCACGCACAGAGTGATTGTTAACTTTTGCATTTTACTATATTTTCTTCTGCATTTTATTATATTTTCTTCTGCATTTCTTAAAATTGTATGATTATATGTAGCCCATATGATGGCCCACCATTTGGTCCAATGTGTCCCCTGACTTGTGTAATATACTTCCTGTGGCCTGGTACAGGATAAGCACTGGAAGATGGATGGATGGATGGATGGATGGATGGGTTGATACTGAATATTTCAGTTTAGATATACCTACATATATTCTTTCAAATTCAGGAAGTCCATGAAGTGCAGTGACAAGGGATGCATGATAAAAACAGGCACTAATAAAGAGATTAAACAAAGTACCGAATTGCGTGTGTGTGGTTTTTTTTTTACCATTGTTACAATTACGCCATTGGTTTATGAGAAGAATGGCCTCTCAACTATAGAATTCATAATACAACGAGTAGAACTCCCACTTCCGCTGAGGCATTAGCCCAGAGAGCCGGCCTTCCGCTGGTCGCACGGAGGAGCCGACTCTCCACACTTAATATATTGGATTTGTACCAAAGTGTGTCCATCTAGTTCACAGCAGTTTAACCCAGGTGACCCCAGCAAGGGAATCGATAGGGAAGCGCCTCCATAAGAGCTCCTCCAGCATCACCGTGGCGACACGACTGCAGCATGTGGGTAATTGGGGCTCTTTTGACCCCCCCACTGTTTACCGTAACGCTGGATTCCTAGAATGAGAGGGAGACACCACCCATTCTTGATTAACAGTATTGCTATCTCAGTTATAGAGCTAGAATATTTACAATATTTAGAGTACTGAGACTGTTGTGATAGGATACAGAAGCAATATACAGGGGTTGGACAATGAAAATGAAAATACCACAATAATTTATTAGTATGGTGCAGGGCCTCCTTTTACAGCCAATACAGCATCAGTTTGTCTTAGGAATAACAGATACAAGTCCTGCACAGTAGTCAAAGAGATTTTGAGCCATTCCTCTTGCAGAACAGTAGCCAAGTCGCTACGTGATGTTGGTGGAGAAAAACTGACTCACTGACTCAAAGCTAATGTTTCCTGACTCACTCCTCCAAAACACCCCAAAAGTAGCTCAATGATATCCAGATCTGGTGACTTTGCAGGCCATGAGAGATGTTCAAGTTCACTATCAGGTTCATCAAACCACTCTGTCATCAGTCTTGCTGTGTGTATTGGTGCATTATCATCCTGATACACAGCACCACCTACAGGAGACCATGTTTTAATCACTGGGTGAACATGGTCCTCCTGATTGGTTTGGTAATCCTTGGCAGTGATGCGCCCATCTAGACCAAGTAGTGGGCCATGGTATTGCAGCCCAAGCCATCACTGATCCACCTCCGTGCTGCACTCCGGGCACAGAAACTTTCCAGGTGGTAAAGCCTCTTTGGACTGCCGGTACCATTGAAACTGACATTTGACACTGGGATGGATGGCAAAGGGTTTGGCTATAGCATCCTGAGCATGAATATTTACCCTGCGGAGTTTCTAACTAACAGTTTTGGTGGAAATAGGAAAATCAAGGTGTGCTTTTAATTCTGCAGCAAGTTGGACGGCTGTACTTTTATGCTTTTTGGATAAAATCCAGGTTAGTGCCTGGACATCTTCTTGCGTCCATAGTTACTCCTGTTGGATGTGGTCCTTCCTTCATGGTGATATGTCGACATTACCCAGGATACTGTGGCTCTCGATGCACCACAAAGACTTGAGCCAGCGAGACGTGCATCAATTTGCCCTCTTTTAAACCCCGTTATGTCTCCCATTATGTTGTGTTTATTGCATTATTTTATGTACAGCTGTGCTATTGCTCTGCTAATTCAACCTTCACACTCTGCTCTTACTAATGGGATAAGCAATCAGTGAAGATTGGCTACCAGGCCACACATATATAGACGTGAAACCTCAAACACTATTTTTGCCAGTGTTTCAGTTCATTGTGCAACCCCTGTGCACATAACCTTAAAGCAAATTCTGTGAGAAACATATCAAAATTCCTAATAATTTCTTACAAATTTTATATTTTCTGATTGTTTACATATTAAGTTTGAAAATATTAATGCCAAATCCTATAGTTGTAATGATTTCTGGTTTCACGGGCACAGCTGATAAAACTAAAAGTTCATTATAGTAGTATTTCCTAGATGTTGATATCCATAAATCCATAAATATATAAAACTTTATTATTTAAATATGGCCTCTGAGGAATTTTAGACCCCCTGGTCTGCTTTTTAATTATCTAGTAATTTACATAAAAATACTAAGTTGAGACGCTTCAGATATTGCAGTTGAACTGCACAGATGGCTTTCTGCTTTGGCACAGGGGTTGTTTTCATAATTGCAGGAACATAAGCCCTTAATGTAAACTACTTCCTTAAAAAAATATTCCGTCTCCAGCTGGCAGTATGGGTGGTCTAACCAGCAATGTTATCCTTCTTTTTTTCTGCTTTTTTCCTGCTTTTTTGTGCCTGGCCTCATCTCTAAAGAGTCTTCAGTTTCAAAAACACATTTCAAAGCCAAATTAAATGTGAGGTAATTATCAAGTCACGACGCAGCGTGGCAGAGTGGGCTCACAATACAGATAGCGATTAATTATCGACGGGGAAAATGGTGTCGCTGACCTTATTGCACTGCCGTGTATTCTCAGCGCTGACAGGGCTCTCACAACAGGCCTATTTCCCCTTGACATGGTGGTCGACTTCCAGAAAACTTATAGGTCTTCTGCTCTTATGTGGCAGCCATCTTGACTAGGAAGCCATGTTTTTTTTCATCTAAAAGTATAGTTGCTATGGGGCTGTTGTGTTTTTTAAGGTCTGAAATGTTCGTTGGTGCCTCACAAAGTAAAAGCTGTGAGGCCTGCTGTAACTATGGGACCTGGCGGATATTAATTGCGAAGTAAATTAGCGGGACAAATGGTGTATACAGATGAGTCAGAGGCACTGCTCGTCCGACGTAATCCCTCGCAGACTGTCGAGCGCTCAGGAACTGCACGTCCTGTGACGGACATATTTCGAGTGCCGTGGAAACTGGGGCTAATTGGCTACGTTCCTGAAGGCTGTCGTATGATTGGCCAGAAGCCCCCCGCTGAAGGATCAGCATGGAAGAGCAAATCCTAACGTCACTGTTACAGTCAGGAAGATCTCCGTGGTGTATTTAACCAGGGAATATTGTTTTGGGAGGAGAACCGCAAGATATTCATATCTGACGGATGGCTTAATACAAATAACATTTTACATGCTGAATATTTAATGAAAACGGTGAAAAAAACAAAATCCAATTATTCACACTGGATTTATGACACTTGCAGATACTCATTGGCTTTAATGTGCTGGTAAACTGGTCACAACATCTGGGGGGGGTACAGTACCTAACAGATGTGCTCTAGTAGTATATTTCAGCAGCACTCGTTTTTTGTTTTTGCCTGTTTTCATTTACAGAGTAACTATTCTGGATTTTTCTCCATCTTCACTATTTGACTCTTTTGGACATTTGATGTATGCTGTGTATCCTGTGTTAGCATTTATTCTGAATTGTGTTTTTCTGTGGTCTTGTTGTGTATCATACGTGCATTATAAGTGCGCTGCTTGTACCCTGTTATCTTAATCTGCGTTATGTTGTCACTTGATTCAGTGATCTGTACCACTGGCCTTAGTGGTAATATGTGGCAATAAGGATGCTGTTCTATTCTATTCTCATTTCTACTGTTCCCTTGTCTTTCTGACTTCATTGCTAAGCACCATCATACAATTGCACTGAGAGCTGCTTTACACTAACTGAGAATTTTCGACTGAGAATTTTAGTAGGCAAAAGTAAGATCGACGAGGGTAAAATATATAAATGTGTTTTCTTCAACAAAACTCTGTGCTCTTCAGTAGCTCTTTGATTTAAGCGCTTAGGAAGTAATTGCATATGACAGGAAGTAACTTGCGGATCACCCGTCATCTTTTCTCCCTTCGTTCATGTAAGGTAACTGTCATAATAAAAAACCCGCTTAACGTTTATATTGCGGGTCTATGTAGCGAGACGGTTGCCGTGTTTCAGCATGAAACATAAATTTCACTGGAATAATGCTTGACCACACAAAGATTATTCTACCTTTTGGGTGGGGCTTTTTTCCCCTGTCATCTCTCTTACTCTCCTTCTTTCTACCCTAGCCTGGCCTGACCCCCCCACAGGGCTCCTGTGTGCTTGTCAGTCTTTGTAGAAACAGAGAGGTGTTAACAGTGGTGTCTGCCATATGGCAAATTAATTTTATTACTTCTATTATTAAGCTTGGCGTAATGAAATTGTGAGGGCCCTATCGCTTTCAAACTCGCCGAGCTGAGAGCACTTAGAGATTTACATTTTTAAGTGCTAATTAAATGGATGGAGCCCAGTAATGGAGCAGGACTCGGTGAGTTTGTGTGTTTTTTATAGTGTGAGGATGACTGCGGTGAGAGATGTGCTAGGAGGAAGCATGAGGCTGGCTGACAGTGAAACCCACATAGGCTCCATCTCAGTGTTCACAGAAACAAAGATACACTTTCATCCTAGATGGTGGCAGTTTACTTATGAGTAAAAATTCACCCGTCAACCGTTTCACTTCAGACGTGTTTCATACGTCGTTCTTCTTTGTCTCTCAGTCATGCTGATTGGTCGTCCAGCTCAGCTGTTTAGACTTATTACATAGTCTTATTATAAGAACTGACTCAGTTGACCTTGGACTGCCAGAGGTTTCTGGCATTTGGGAGTTTTTGATTCCTTTCCTCTGTTTATCTATCTATCTATCTATCTATCTATCTATCTATCTATCTATCTATCTATCCCTCTGTCTGTGTCATCCCCTGTTCTTGTATAATTCACTATATATGATGCATCAATGTACATATGTGTCTTGGGGGGGTGTTAACTACAAAAAAATACATCGAATTGAGCTGAATTCAGTTATCGCCACGCCTTACATTGTTATGTCATGAAGCTTTTCCACAAAAACAATAAAACCCCAAATTAAAAATATATAAAATGCATTTCTTTTATGAAACATTACCTCTTGTCTAGGCTTCCATCAAATAATCCTCAAAAGCTTCATTTAAACCAGAATACCCTCACCAAAAAAAAAGTATACTTAAAGTTCATCTTATTAAGTACTGTACACTTCTTGGGACTAAATTGGCCCACTTTTGGTTTGTGTGTATATATAATTATAAAAGATTTTTGCGACACAAATGAGCAGAAACGCAGCACTAACGAACGAGCCTGGTCTCACGTCCGGATGCCTTTGTAGGGGGGCGGCCTGAACTTTTGACCTTTACAAAAAACCTTTAATATCTCATAAAGTATAAAAGTATAAAAGATAAAACACTGATTTGTGCTGCACAAACTTGCAAAAATTGCTGTCCTATCTTTCATAGGTTTAAATCCTACTATATATACTTTAATAAACTAAAAGTGGACCAATTTAGTCCCAAGAAGTATACATAATAAAATGAACTGTAAGTATACTTTTTTTGGCAAGGGGATGCTTACGCATGCTGACTCTGCCCTGCTGGGAGATCACGTCCTTCAAAGCTTTATTAGCAGCCTCTGCCATTCCTGATGAAAGCGGTTTACTCCGGTGGACAAAGAATGAAAACAATTGAAAAATTAACAAAACGAAGATTAAAGTACATTCCTACTGCTCAGTACATACAGGTAACACTTTACTTAAAGCACCCATGTATAATGCATCATCGATAGCTTGTTAATGCATCGTACGAAGCGTTATAATCATAGCTATAACTATTTATAAAAAGGCATAACAGCCATGTTTATTGTGCATTATGACTGATTCATGATGCTCTCATCTATAATGTACTATAGATTCCACTACAATGTGTTATATTGGGTCATGCCGACCATTTTAATGCATTATAAAGGTATCTATAATGCATTATGATGACAGCATTCAGTAAAGTGTTACCAAAATCTATCTTCTATCCGCCGGGGGGCTCAGAGCTAATCTTTGGTGTTAATGCCTGTCTGATAGGTAGGATGCATGTTCCTTGCTGCTTTCTGATTGAACGCATTTGTTGCTCATGCTGTTTGTGCCATAGCTGGAGATACTGAAAGCTGTCAGCTGACTTCACACCACATAAACTGCTCTCAGGTTTTTTGGGGACTGCTAATCCATTCCTGTGATCACATACAGCATTTCTGTGGTATATTTTTTGATTTACAAATGGTGATTTCGTATTTTGTTTTCCCTCCTTCCCCAGTAAACTACGGACGCATTTTTCAAGCCAGGACGCATTGCTTTCGCGTGACATAACTCATAGTGACATGTAATTACCTCAGATTTCCTCAGGACAGTCTCTTTTGGCTTGGCAGCCGCCTCGCACTAGTGAGAATCTACTTGATTTTGTGTGAAATGCTTGCACAGCTTCCTCGAGCACAACACGAAATGCCTTTCAGTTCATGAGGAAACTGCACGTCTGAACTACACAGGTTCTCTTTTTTTATAATTATGCACACTCTGATAAAAATAAAACATTTACAGGTGCTTAAACCAATATATGCTGTAGAATCTGTTGAATTGATCACGAAGCCCTCGACAATGATGATACTGAAACTCCTCACCTGACAACCTGCCTATTTACTGAGCTGCTCTCCAGCCAGTTGGTGTGCAGTACACTACTGTATATACATTTATATATACTCTAAATGTGTTATAAATGGTGCAGAGGCGACATTAAAACAATATCGAAAAATAGTTGACACGAACCCACTACAGTATGCTTGAAACATCAGTACGGAGTGGATCCTCACTTACTGACCAATTTAGTTTCCTGGTCGTACTGTAGGAGCGGCACTTGCTCGGTAAGTGAGGAGAATCTGTACTTTATCGATCCCCATGTGGAGATTCTCTTTCACCTGGCTTGTCTTTCTCTCCATGACACACAGACAGGTGAGAACAAGCTCAGCAGCAAAGGGCAGCCACCTGTAGCAGAACATTAAGGGCCTTTGCTCAAGCGCCCACAGACATGACTATTCTGCCAACGCCAGGTACGAACCAGCGAACTGCTCATCGCAGGCACAGAGGCTTAGCCCACTGTGCTACACACATCAAACACAGAGAATATTTCAGTACCAGAATACTAGCCACAATACTGAACTCCAACTTGTATCAGCAAGGACTAACATTTTAAAACTGAAACAGAAGCCAAATTTACAGATTTGACAACCAGGGATTTTTTTCTGTGATATACACAGCTGCTTGTGTCTTATAATATTTTAAACCACAGACAAGCAACAGTTAACACCATGTGACCTGTTCTAACACATATAATTACCTGGCAAGGGACCTGCATAATATTGGAAGGTCTGATGCGCTTTAATGTTTCCAACACTCAATATTTTTTCTGCTGAGGTACATAAATGAAATGTACTAGTAAGAACTAAAATGTTCTGCCACTGAATTTAAAACTTTGAAACTGTGTATCCTCCCATAAACCAGCAATTCAAACAGCCAGATTTATCTAATGATTTTAAGAGGATGTTAAGAATGTTATACTGAATTTCTTCTAAAGGTTTGCTTCGTCCATAAACTTTACAAAGACTGTCTATTGATATCAATGAGTCAAAAGACATTTTAGGCCAAAAATGGTATTTCTGTTATACTTTGACTGCTTAGCTTTAGAAACATGCTTTACCCTTTGTGATTGTGCATTATCTTAGAAAACCACACTTAAGAATGAATTATAGCAAATAAAGTCCAATGAGTAATTTTGACTCCCCAAGGAGTTGTGAATCCCTGTGGTTTATAAAAGCCAATATATACCAAGTGCAATATATACCAGGTGACCTATTTTAACATTCTGCAAATGAATGCTCCATTGTTAACGGTATGGCAGGGCGACCATTTTTATTTATTTTTTTTACATGGGCAACATTGTGTTTTTATAACATAACACTATTTCATTTCTCAGAGTTTTGGAATAGTAATGAAAAATGTCATACATCAATACATGTCTCATTATGTAAATTTACTATGTAGCTGTACACAGCTTTACGGTACATCTATCCATTTGCTACAGGATGCATTTGTTATAAAATTTGGCCCGATTGTAGTTCCGTCGTGTTCTACCGAGCTACTGTATAGCACTTAATGTAACATTTATGAGCGGAGCTGCATAATGTATTCAAAACCGTACGCAAAGAGCTGAACGCGCCATAGAGCACAGCCGTACAAGGCTAATTCATGCAGGATTTTCCAGGAAAGGCCTCAGCCTTAAATCCGGCTCCTCCTCAAAATAGGGCGATGAACTAGTTCAAAAGCAAAGATCAGGTCAAAGCAGAGCTTCTCCCCATAACTGACAGAATGCTTCGATTCACTTCATTGATTCATTCGCTCATTTTCTATTTCACCCATCCAGTTGAGGGCTGCGCTGATTTTGATTTATATATAACGAGTAAATTAGATTTTCCCACTTTTCTTACAGCAATGAAGAAAATTACAATGCAGTCGCTTTGTCTTTTCGCATTTTTTTTTTTTTAGTTTACAGTAAATGAGTGTAATGTTGTTGTGGTGCCCAAGTCCCCAAATGCTGCCAGTACTATGTATGACGAATGTTTAATTCCAAGCTTTAGAAGCAAGAATGCTGTTTAATGTGATACACAATCCTCAGAGGTTATGTCAGTGATTAAGCGCCAGCCCAGCTAACAACGATCACATTTTACGTTCTTTTTTTAAAAAAATCATCATGAGGTTTTCTAGTTCTGTGGTGCTGTAACAAACAACTTTAAATGGATGCTGGTGTGTGAAAGTTTTGGCCAGACTGTTTCTTTGTTGTTGTTTTTTTGTATTTGCTCATGGGGTGGAAACCTGAGCAAGTGTCCTGTCATTTTTGCTGGTTTTAAACGGAAACGCCAACAGAGGAAATGCAATAATCCTTTTATTTGTGTTTTACAAATGTGTGCTCAGCTGGGATGGCAAAGATTAATCGTTTTTAAAGCAAATTTACCCAATGTAGTTATTTTGATGTAGTGATTGCTTTTGAAAAGCCAGCTGGCCGCTGCTGTCAGCATCCCCTGTAAGCTTGGCGCGGCCTTTGCCTTTAAATGGGGTGTTTTCTTTGAAATTCCATTGTCTTGAGACTCTTTGGCCTTATTCCTGATAAGGAATACACAAAACCAAACTGATGTGTGGGTCTTATTCATTGATTTTTCATAAAAACAATTAAAATGAAATTGCATTGAATTTTTAATTTTTTAATCCTTGTTCAGCATATCAGTCCAATTTGCTCCCCATGTGAGGTACTATAACTCCATTCGTCCATTTTCCAACTGGGGGGGGGGCAGGACACAAGTGACATGGGCACAAGGTGCGTCCTGGAAGGGCTGCCAGTCCATTGCAGGGCACACATGTGCATAGACCCACACACATTTATGCGCTAAAACCAATTTAGAGCTGACAATTAGCCTAACTGTACAGAGGAGAGAAACTGGAGAACTTATTGGGAGACCCACATAACATGTGGAGAACATGCAAATGGCACACACAGAGGTCAGAGGTGGCCATGAACTCCTAATTGTGGAGATCTGAGGCTGCAGAATTAAAGCCTCTCTTTAAGAAGGGGAGCGTATTCTTACTCGATGCATAATGAATTGAGCTCCAACATTATTCAGAAAATTATACCATTCTTTTTGCCAGTGGGCTACTGTGGCTGCAACTTTGTCTTCTGTTTTGTCATTGGCTCAATGTCCTTCATGTATATTATATTCATAATACAGGTCAATAGCTGTTGTGTTGCTATGGTTACATTGCTTTGGGTCATTTATGTCACTTCCAGGTCCCTTAGGCCACATCTCAGTGTCATGTGAGGGTCATGAGAAACCCGGCTGTCACAGTGAATTGTTCCATAACAAAAATCGCACCGTGCAGGATGTTCAGACAGGAAGTTTGCCCTGATACCGAGGGCTTCTTCCATTCATTGTGCAAATACACCAGCGTTGGTGCCCATCTGTCTGGACACCGTGACGACCCCATCCCAACACCTGTCAGACATGCCAAAGGTCGAGCCAGGATGAGTGCTGTTGTGGCGAGTAGGAGCAATGAGGAGAGAGGTCTGGGATGGACGATACGTGGACAGAGGGAATTAGAAAGGACTAAGGACAAAATGCCAGGGAAAGAGGACAAATCTGGGGATGAGAAACAGACCAGTACATACAGCCATGGGACACAGAGTACCATACTTGTGGTTTGGCTTTTCGTGTTTAAATGTCCTGCTGTACATGATGAGTAACCGGTCATGATTATTGCTATCTGCCGCCATCTAGTGGGCAGTTCGGCTTGCATTTCTTATTTAATCAGTGATTGCCATGATGTGTTTCTTTTGTACAAAATATGTTGATTTCTTTGTTATACAATTCACACCTGGTCCTGTGTTTTGGAAAATGGCATTAAAAACTTTGAACACCCTCTGTCTCGACTGAGCTTGTAAACCGTGCGGAGCCAATATAGCGCAAATAGCACGGAAACTGTCTTTGGACCTGAAGGCATCAAAGCACTGATGAACAAAATATTGTTTTAATAAATGTAGCTTGGAAAGAGTGAGTTGGAAGGATTAGCGGTCCATATTTTGTGTGCTTTTTACTTGTATCGGAATTTAGAAATCGTTGGAGTGTATTCAAGCCTTCTTGTGTGAAAGTGAGGAATAACACGAAGAGATTTGTGTGTTTTGATGCTTATCTTGGCACAGCTCTCCTTTGACTCTGTCAGGATAAAAATTAAACCTTGCTAGCTCTGCTGTTAGATGCAAAAATCTCATCAAAAGAGCAGCATGGGATGCAGAGGTGGAAAGTTCAGGTCTATAAAGTACAAATCCAGACCAAGGTTTTGTTTCAACGACCAGTTGAGTACTCTGTGATTTTGACTCTTTGTACGCAACTGGTTGGTTGAAACAAAATCTTGGTCTGGATTTGTACTTTCTGGACTTGAACTTTCCACCTCGTATGGGATATAGCTTCTGCAGGAGCTTCTTATGGAAAAACCTCAACAGACATCCTCTTAACGTCTACATCAACCCCAGTCATCATCTAATTCATTATTCCTGCCAGCACAAAGACAGCCAACAATTGTGAATCTCTAATAAACTGTAGAAATAAATCCTACATCATCTAGTACAACAGGCTGCCACTCATCTGCTAGCTTCTAGCAAACTTCTGAAACCCAAGTTTCTGATTCTGCTTGCTCTTCACTCTTCTCCCTTCTCCAAAGCCAGTCCTTACTCCAAACTTGTCTGCATTCGCTTTGCACTCTTTGGGAATTTCGGAGTAGTTTAGCGTCTGACACGTCACGCTCCCCTTCCTCGCCGTATTCACTGTCAGCAGCGTTTGCATGTGTTTTGAATTCTATTTAAATGGCTTTAGCTCTTGAATTCCTTCCCTCTTGTTCTCAGTGAGGGTAAAGAGCAGCCTGTCACGCAGCACATGTACAGGTCTTGGACGTGCCAGCTATAATGAGGTCCAAGCTTTTACTCTCAACATGCTGCACGGCTCTGTCATTGTTATATGGTCGAGCTGGCAGGGATGAGATGCTCTTCTCTTCCTATCCAGCAGTGCCGACCTTACACTGTGACCACATCATTGTTAATATGCCCCTTCTTTATTCTGGTTCCATAACCCATGTAAGGTAATTGAGGCAGTCTTCCATTTGATGTATCCCACAATTCTATTCTGTTTATGGTCTATCAGTCCTCGGAATCAAAAAAGCTTATATACCACAAAAAAAATGTCATTGGTCCTAACAGCTGCTTTCTGTTTGACACACTGCTTCATATATTGTTGTGTCCTTCCAGTGCAGGGTTGCCTCATATACTTGGCCCTTTATGCCACCATGTGGTATCAGAGTCAAAAAAGACCACACTGTGCCGCACTGAAACCCTTCGACATCTGAGGAATCTGGCAGCTGCATCACAGCAACCATAAGGGTGAATCCACCCCAGTGGGCAGGGACCCAGTTATTTCACCCTCCTGGGCCTGACTGGGAGGCTTTATGTAGATCCTCTGGAGCAGGTTTTCCCTGCGGCCATCCAGCTGCTGCAGCGGGTCGACCGAGAACTGGCAACCGTGCGTTCGAACACTCTGCACCAGGAGGTGAAACAGATTGAGGAGGGGAACTGATCTCCATTCCTGACCTCTGTCGGCTGCCTTCTGCCATGTAGCCTGTGAAATCCCTGCCGGGGGGGGGGGGGGAGTTACCAGCCGGCGTCATTTTGTAGCACAGTCAAGGGGAACCCGCAAATGTAACTGCGGTACCCGACTCGGCCTGGGAGAAACCGCTGCCTGCTCACCTGCAGCTGTCGCTCCCTCGTCAGCCCTGCTCAACCCCGGTCCGGGGGCCCCCAGGTGGGGGTTGTCGGGGGAGGGGTGCTGCAGGGTCCTGTGAGGCGAGCTCTGCTTCCACACCAAGCCCCACACAGGTGTAAGGCCCGCCTCAGATGGACTCTGCGCCAGGGTCACCACGTCATATACATGTTTTATATATGATTTGACAAAATTTTCATTTATGCACAACAGAAGACTAATATGCATGCATGTTTACTTGTACACACACATTTTTTTGACAGCTATCTTACGCCATAGAAGTGATGTCTTAGTTGATTTCAAAACTTTATAGAGTGTATCAGTGTGAAGCTAGAAATCGAATGAGGTAACTTGGCATATAATTTCGAAATAAAAAGTGTAGATATAATAGATTCCCTTTCTATATTTACCCAGTTAGGGACATTAGTGTCACCTCAAATCCAGTACAACACTGGTCTTATATTGGATCAACCACAATAGCATAAGAAGTTTGGGAGAGTCGTACCTACGGATTTACAAGGTCTCTGTAAAACTTCCCCCGTTATCCAGGGCTGTTTTTAATTCCGATTAAAAGTTGCAATTTGACTGTTTAGGTCCTTAAAGGATTTAGTAAGAATGGGAAGGCACTGAAACAAATATAGAAACTTTGGTAAAACAGTCATTTTAATGATATTGATGCTTCCACCAAGAGATACTGAAAGCAAGTACCACCGTTGAAAATCTAATTTAAAATGAGGGAACAATGGCAAAACATTTGCCTTATAAAGGTCTTTAAATTTAGATGCAATCCAGATCCCCAGATAATCTCCAGGTAATTTTAAAATGGGTTGAAGAGACAGAAGCACAAAGATTTGCTGTGCCAAGTGACATCAGTTCACTTTCTTGAGAGTTAACTTTATAACCAGATACGTTACCAAATTCAGTGAGTATTTTAAGTAGATGCAGAATACTTGACGCCTGGTCAGATATATACAATGACATATCATCCGCATAGAGTGACACTTCCAAGGACCGTCGATAAATTAGCTACCTTTAATACTGTAGATAACGGACATCCCTGCCTTATCCCACACTGTAGCGGAAAAAAGGGTGAAATGTTGTCATTGGTTCTCACAGCGGCTACCGGTGATGTGTACAGCACCTCAATCCATGATATAAATCTAGAACCAAATCCAAATTTTTTATGAGTGTAGGAGAGAAAGTCTCATTTCAGCCAATCAAAACCTTTTCAGCATCAAGTGAAAGAACAATTACTGAAGTGCTGGGTGAAAGGGAACCATACAGAACATTCATAAAGTGTCTTATACTGTATTAAAGAAAGCCTCATCAAAGCCTTTCATTAACTGCCAATAACGAGCCACCGACATGCAGAAGTGAAACGACAATAAGCGCCGAGACAATGTAACGTTGTAAAAATGTGCTGTATAAATAATATTTAATTGAACTGAATATTTATGTAATCCTGTACTGTATTATAGTGTATTTGAATTGTAAAGTTCAGTCATTTTATTTGTACAGGACTGTACTTCGGAAAATTTGAAACAGCTATACTGTATTTTGATATTGTCAATAAAATTAAGTAAATAGCGACGCTGTCTGTTTTAGTACCATATATTAATGCAATAAACATGTACAAATGTCAATTAGATGGTATTGTGCCGCAGACATAAAGAAGAAAAAAAAAATCAGGCATAATGCTCAACCACTTACAGCGATCAACATGAATCACCCATACAGATGTGATCACTATAAACAATTTCCACTGTATTTATAATATTTTCTTGTAATAAAAGTTTGAAAAAGCAGTGAATCGTTTATTTATTTATTTTTTTAAAAAAAAGGGTAGCCCGAAACTTCTGGTCAGTAGTTTATGGTTGAGAGAGTAAGTCAGGTAATGATTACAGGTTGGGTATGCCATATACCATTTTGGGAAGCTGGAGTACAGTATGTAAGCTTGTGAATTGCTTTGTTTGGTGTGTCACCACACTGGGACGGGCACAAACCACTTCTTTCTGCTCTTCTGCTCATTATAAAAAACTTTACCTTATGAAGTCTCAAATAAAATTCTTTTCAATAACTTCAGCAAAAAGGAAAATACTCGTTTGAGAAGTACTTTTATCTTCCACACTTGCAGACCGCAGAGATGGCAGGGACATCAGTGCAAATAATCATTTTTCTTAGTGATCACTTACAACCACCAAGATAAAAAAAAAAAACATTTCATTCATGTGTTCTTTATTTCAAGCACATAAAAGTGACACACATAAACTTCTTTTTCATATCACATGAATTAAGAGTCATCCATCTTTTCACAGCTTTCCATCTTTTGTGAGTTTCAGCACACCAATACATTTTGAAAAATTCTATGCTTCTAACTTTGTGGGAACAGTTTGCGGAAGGGTCCTTTTCTGTTCCGGCATGACTGGGTCCCAGTGCATAAAGCAAAGTCCATAAAGACATGATTGGGTGAATTTGGCGTGGAAGAACTTCAGACCACTGTCACGTTGCGGAGCGGGCAAGCCGGAAAGCAGGCGAATGGAGCTGGACGAACGAAGAAAACGGGGTTTATTTTGGACAGGTCGGGTACTCTCACAAGCGATGAAGACAATACAATGACGGATCTGGGGAAACTAACCGAGACACGGACTAAATACAAAAGACAGAGCAAACTGAACAAGGCACAGGCAACTTTTATAACTGCAAGGGGTGGGACCAACAATATTGGTGCCTATGTATTTACAGTGGGGTGTCATTAAAGTTCCTGTATGTGTAATGGCCAGGTGTCCCAATACTTTTGTCCATGGTGTTTATACAATGACCACCATTTTAAATATGAAACGTCCACTAGTGGGTGCTCTCACCACTATGTAAGACTTACAGCCCAATTTCTAGCAGTCATTGTTTTCTGTAATTTTTGCAAAACTGGTTAACAGTTGTTTCCATTATTGACAAGCTATTCAGAGGGGGAGGGTCTGTTTTAATTTAGTGCTGGGGAAATGAGGGACCGTCAGATCAAGCCAGATGCACTGACGCATTCAATAAGCCATGCAGTACGAGTCCCACACAGTTTCAAGATTTATTGTGTTGTGTTCAAAGGAATACAGTGAAATTCTTATGTTGCAATTGCAGGGTAGGGCATCAGGAGATGGAACAAACAGCAGTGCAATACAAGAAGACAGTGCAAGACAAAACAGTGCAGTATAAGAATGAGTTAACAAATAAGTAATAAATATGTGCATTGGGAACACAGTATAGAAAAGCAAATAAAGATATAGTGCAGGATGGAATATTAACAATGGCAATAAAATGCAACGGAGGATAAATGCAGGTCAGGGGATAATCAGCCTGATACTTTGGGGAAGGAAACCAGGTGACGCAGGCAGTTATGCCTTACTGGTGCTTTCCAAAGGGCAGTAGTGCAGAGGTGGAAAGTTCAGGTTCAGAAAATACAAATCCAGCCCAAGATTTTGTTTCAACCCAGCAGTTAAGTATAAAGAGTCACAGTCAAAGGGTTCTCAACTGAAAGTACAAACCTTGGTCTGGTGTGAGCTGGGTGGATGGCATCCCTGATGATGGAACCATATCACTTCTGGGAGCAGGAGAGGCAGATCGATTGGCGTGTGAAATATCTGTGCCAATGATCTTTGAAGCCGTCTGTACAGCCCTTTTAGAAGTTTGAGGTCCTGAGAAGTTAAGATACCTAACCACACCACGATGCATCCAGCCATGATGCTTCAAATTGTGGACCAGTAGAAGGTGAACATGAGTTTAGGTTCCTAACTCAAAGCTCTTTAGCCTCCTTGAGAAGAACAGCCTTCACTGAGCATTCTTGAGGATGCAGCTGGTGATTACAGACCATGATATGGATTAGTGATCTGGATGCACTGGAACCTGAAGCTGCTGACGGTCTTAACAGGAGATCCATCGATGAATAGTGGGGAGTGAAGGCCTCTGGTCTTTCATTAGTCAATGATGATCTCCTTTGCCTTGTCGACATTCAGGGAGAGGATGTTGTAAATACATAGGCACATCCTGTCTGCGCTCCTCACTGATAGTATCTATTTAATATGCCTTATAATGTCAATACAGTCTCCTGGAGACTAACTTTGTCGATGAACAGAATACCGTATCTACAGACATGCCAATAACTTAGAAGCAAACACTGATGACTTCTTGATACATATCACTGTCCTATGTCTATTACTGTATTTTATCCAGCTGTCTCACATAGCATCTTTAAAATGCCTCAAAAGCTTTTCATTTGTTTAAAAAACAGGCAGCATGCTGGCTTGTTGGGTGGCACTGATGTTGAGCATTGGGGGTTTAATGCTGAATAATCTGACCAAGCCCTGTGTTTCCTGGGTTTCTTGCTGCAGTCTAAAGACATGCAGTCAGGCTGATTGTCATCTCTAAATTGGCCTTAGTGCACGTTTGCCTATATGTTCCTTGTGATGGATCAGAATCCCATGGAGGGTTGTACCCCACCCGTGTCCCCTGCTACCTGGGGCAGGTGAACCCGAGCATGATAAGTGGTTGGTTAGAAAGACATCAGACTGCTTGTTAAGTAAAACATGACAGCAATGGGTTAAAAGCTATGATGTAATATCTACATGGAAGGCTACGTCAGCTAGAAAAGCAGAACTAAGACTTTCTGCTATAGAAACACGGCCTGATGTAACAACATTTTAATATTTGCAGGCACGGACTTAAAATTTAATAGCTTGTGAATCACATCCTCTGGTACAGATTTGAAACAGTGAGACATATTAGGGAAGCGTGCCGTTTTGTACTGCATTGTTTTATTAGATTTAATGGTAATATGATGATGAGTCAACAGTAAGTGCAAGAGTGTTGTGCCTATAGAGACTCCCGTTGTTTTGTGTTTATAACCCTTTGGCACATTGCTTAAAAATGGGCAATAATCCAATAGGAAAAATGGGCAATAGTCCAATCAGTAAGTGTTGTTGTATCAAGATTAACAGGGAAAATGGCATAAAATCACATTATGTTCGGCCAATCAATTGCTTTTCCCATGAATTCAGGTAATACATACAGTACATATGATATCTCATATCAGTGTCATAGTTCATCCCATCAAAAACAAAAATTGCAACATTGATATTCCTTGAGCTAGTATGACATGCATTTGATATTATTCAGCTATTTACTGGGTAAATATAATAGAAATGCTTCTTTTATATCCTGATGAAGACAGATGAATGTGTCATAGTGTAATATATAAGCGAGTCCTATGGTGGACCTTTTGTTTTTGACCCAGATTGATGAGTTTCTGCAGACTCTATGGTTTGGTGTATGGCCCAGTGAGTCATACAGCCATCATTTCATCTGTATCATTAACAGATTTATGGGATTGATTGACTGATTTATTGACCAATTGTTCAATCTATCCCAGGGTAAGATTGAATGGGGCATACATGTACTGCTTTCCTGTAGCTGTCTGCTTGTGTATGTAGATAGATAGATAGACAAATTTAGAGCAATGGTCTCACTGAGACAGTTAAAATTACAGTGCTTAATTGTCACTCTAATCATTTTCATCAGTCAGGGTTATATTAGTCTTTACTTAATCGATTTACTTAATTAACGGCACTCACAGTTTAAGACTCTCATGCTCACACAAGAAATCGTATCTATATGATTCCATTATAAACTAAAATTAGTTACAAGCGTTGGGGTAGTTTACGAAGGTAATAATACAAGGCAATAAAATTCTTACATACATGTAAATGTGTGTTCAGACTTGTCTCAAATTGAAAATCTCACTCCGGTCAGCTTATTAAAGTTGGTAACCCAGTATATATATATATTTTGATTGGCAGAATTTCAAAGGTTTGTAGCCTATCAATCAAACTAATGTAGCAGTAGCACAATGACATTAACCTGTGCTTTCTTAATGTTGTTTATCAGCCTTAGTAAAGACTGGTCACTAACAAAGCCGTCCACATTTGTATAATCATCGCGTGACAGCGCCTCTGGCGGCACATAGGACACCCGTGGTCGATTCAAACGGTATTTGTACACCGCGGTCTAAAGGCCATATGGAACCCTGCTCTGCCAGCAAGCGTTCTAGGTGGGAACGGAATCCAGGGGCACCAGGAAGTGTCCGTGAGAAGAAAGCTCCAGCAACTATATCGATATCCGGCCGCTAGATGTCGCTGTTCGGTCTTACTTGATTTTTCAGGAAAGTCCTCTTCCGAATCTCAAGATAACGGTTCGTTATGCAAGTTTTTTGTACGTTAGTTTGGTATTTTTCCTCTCTATTTCGGTAGTTTCTGATGGTTTTTTGAGTAGCTGAGTTGTTGCATGTTACCATATAACCGTTGTTCGATCATTTACGCCGGTCCCGGGGTTTTGTGTTTTCCCTCCACGTCGGGGTCGGTTTCCACACGTCTCTTTCCCAGGTTTTGGAGCTTGTTATTCTGGACCATGTGACCGAACCAACTCTTGTGGGTAACAGGTTATTTTGTCATTTGTGATTATGTTGCTGGCATGACCTGTAGACCATACCTGAGTGGTGAATTCATTGGTGCAGTATCAGAAAATTAGGGGTTAGAGAAAACAGCCTGGAGGTGCTAAGGAACAGAGTGCAGGATGTCCAGTTATTTATCTAAAAATTGCCTCTTTCGAAGACGGTTCTCACATCGTTCTCTTGCATTTTGAACGGTGGGGGGTGTGGTTAAGCTTATCTGGGATTGTAGCATCAGCATCTGGTGGGGAGAAGGGGCGTGTTTTTAGTCGATGATTTCCTGTAGGCAGTAAAATTCTAGTGATTACATCTCAAGGTCAGTCTAAGATCCTGAAGACTTGAGAGTCTATTTCAGTCAGAGCCTGGTTTCCTGAACTGCCCTACGATATTATGAAAATGAGACTTTGCTTGGCAAAATCCTGGATTTATCTTTAATCATACCCAGCCAGCAGCACGATTGATGGCCTAATGACTTGTAGCCAAACAACGCATTAAGATGTGCATGTTTACATCTGTGTCAGCACACACCCCTGACAATCTGTTTGCATATTATAATTGCACACTGCATGCAATGCATGTTAAGTGCAATACATGTAGAAGTCTGGTGTCTGTATTGCACCTTAGTCAACTACTACTTGAATTTGCATTAACTGCTGTATGTATCACATAAATAGAGTTTACTGCTCACTGCTCTGTCTGCATTATGCCCTAATTGTTGTTTGTCTTTTGACATGGCATCTCCAAAAGTAGCCAGCTATGCCCACAAAAATTTCTGCCGCCCTTGGTTGTTTGGTGTCCTTGCCGAAAACTGTTGGTGCCAATATTGTTTTCAGGCAAGAATTTAAAATTAGAAAAGAAGACATGATAGCTAAAAAAAAAACAGGGCAGAAACTGTTATTCCTGTGTGCGCCGTAAGGGTGCTGAAGTCCCTTCATCGTGAGGATAAACCCAGATAACTGCTGTCAGGTTATTTTTTCAGGATGGAATGTCATTTGTCTTTGATCACTTTTAGACACACCTGAAAATGATGTGTGCTGGAGAAGGACTGTGGGAGGCAGCTGTTAAGGGCACATCTGACAAGTGGAAATGCAAGCTGATGTCTCATTACCTTCAACTGCCTTGTTTATCAGTTTTGCTGGGTTACAAGGTGGAATGTGTGTGTGGTAGTTTGAATGGACCTTTCTACAGGTATGGAAAATTAATTTGTACCATCCACTGGACTTTATTTGTAATATTTACTCAAAAGACACAGCGATAGATTTACAACCAAAGATGTTAAGAGAAATACAGACGATGTTCTCTCTTTGTTGTAGGAGGGAGAGTCAAGTGATTGGGCCTTTGTGGAATTTTTATATTTCAGTCATTACTATAAATGCTTTTTATAATCTTTTCTATAGAGAACAGACATGTTTCAACTACATTCAACCAGTTGTTTTTTTTGAAAACAAATCCAATAACAAGACAATAGTCAATTCCTCCATCTTCTAACCACTTACCCTGACCAAGGTCGTGGGGGTCCCATATAAGCTGCCCTGGGTGGGATGCCTGTCCGTCACAGAGTAACCAAAGTACTCTTTGGAGACCTACACGACACACGCCGAACATTTACACACAGAGTGAGTGCGAGATTCAAAACGCCCAACCCGGGGCATGATAGACAACAATGATACCTGCTAAGACACCGTAACGATAACAGTAGTATTTTAAAATGACTTGCCTAATCAGTACTTTTCAGTTAGTCTTTTCAGTTCGAGGATTCAAGGGATGGCACTCTGTGTAAAGATACCAATGCAACAGCACAAGAACAAGAAACAGATTGTACTTTTAAAACCTCAGTCATAGGTTTTAATTTTTCTGTAATTCGATGGGAACGTTTCATTTCATCGTTAATGGATACACTGAACGAACTAGCGATATAATTTCATATTGCCCTGCTTAAAGATGCATTTAAGCACCACTTGCATTAAAACAAAGATGATAAGAAAGACGTGTTAAATAACCGCATATCTTAAAGCCGCGGGATTAAGTAATTAACCCAATTTGGTTTCTTGACTAGCAAGTACTTTATGATCTAAAGTCTTATCGTAAGCCTGCGTATAATAAACAGCGTGTCACATTCTGGACGTTGCCACGTGAGTGGAAGCGGGGGGTCCCCGTATCTCAGCGATGTCCTCCAGGTATGTCATGTGACGCAAGCAGGCACGCAGCCTTATTCACCGACTGCGAGGAGCAGCAGCCGGACCGCCCTGCTCCTGGAGTCGGAGACATCGCAGTTCTCGGAGACATGAAAAGGAAAATAATACGATCTCGCGGGATCTCCCCACCGCAATCCGATAAAGTAGACTCCTTCGGCTTTCCTCCTACGTTGGCATCTATAAGAAACCCATCCACACGCTATCTGTTCTCTGAATAATAATTTTTTAAAAAACAAAACATACTGATTGCTGTTCCAGGTTCTATCATTGTCCTCTTCTGATTGACAAGGGACACGATTCTGGGGGAACAATATAGATTACTTGGTCCTTGGGTTCATATCCACCTCTTGGTCTTCTCCTCCGTTGAATTTCCCCCGCTCGATATTTCTCCTCCCACATCCGCGATCTGAGTACCTGGTTTTTCGACCCGCCGAAGCCTCAGGAACGATGTCTTCCTCGGTGATGCTTGCGGTCCTCCAATTTATGGTGTTAATGAAGTCAGCCTCGACGCAGAGCGGTAAGGATCGCGTAGTTTTTGCACGGCTTTATACCAGACTTGGGCATCTTGACAAGGTACTGCCCGTGACAGCTGATTCCCGACGCCGACCGATCTGGTTTTTATTGCCACTCATGACAAAAATAAAGGTCACCGTTGTTAAAGAGCGCTTTGGTTCGTTTAAATTTCTGTATTTTGGCAATATTGCATGTGCATTATGTATCCCATTGGGCAGTAGCCTAAGTATATGTTTTTATATAACATTAAGAATATACAATTATGAAATATATGTTTAAATGACATAATTCAGTGTATGCATATAATGCATATACACATGCGTGCGATAGACCTTATTACAATGTTAGAAGTGAGAAAAGGGACGCGGCGACAATTTCATATATATATAAAAAATGTTCTATTCGTAGTGATTGACTGGCTACTTTGTGCACTTACGTGTGCCATAGTTCAAAAGTGATGCTTAATTGTCCAAGATGAAATGCCCTAAAGCATGGAAGGTCTATTTTGACACATGATATGGGTAAATATTTTCTAAACTCTGACAAATGATGTTATATATGTATACTGGCCGGCAGATTAGTGCCCTGACTGCAGCCCCATGCACTGTTGCGTCTTAATGCCCGTGATCCAAGGTGTCTGGTTTCTGTTTCACACTCAGGATGTGCAGATCACTCTTAATGAATGAAATGTGGAGCGTACCGTTTTCTGAGTAACCTGCTGTTACCGAGTGTTACCCTCTTACACCGTTCATCTTGCAGTTTACTACTGCACGTTTACTCTCCCAAGTGCACATAAATAAAACACTTTAGGTTGTTGATGCTCTTTGGCTGGCGTATCCAAAGTGTCAGCCGTAGGACTCCTATCAAAAGCCGATTTACTATACTTGGTTTTTATTGGTCGTGGCATCTCTCGTGCCTGCTAGCTGCTCCATCCTTAGGATGAATAATTAATTGGTATACAAATTGCCTGCACATTCTCAATCTGCTGCACCAAAAATAATTTCCCTTGCTTTGCAAATGATCAGCGGTGTCAAATACACACTCCTGTGCTGTGTTTTTGCGACTTGCTGTATCACAGCGCTTGTTTGAGGCACAGAGACGCGCAATCGGGGTTCCTCTCCTTTTTTTGCGATGTGTGGATTCAGTGCCACCGGTGCCACAAATAAATTCTCCCAAAGATTAAAAAAGCGAACAGTCATTACAGTTTCCCGACTCTGTCATTGCGATTTATTTCAAGGAGCCTTGAGTAATGCTGAACTGTGATTTAAATGCCCTGTAAGATTGTACGGCAGAGATATATAAATGAAAATACGACTTAAGTTTTTGTTTCTTGTCAGCTGTGATTTACAGCATTCTAAATGGCATATGTGTCTATATATAATGCAATATTACAAATGTGTTGATGGGTGAAAGCAGGCAGTGGGATTTGCATGACGATGTGAGCACAGATGTGTTAAAATTAGTCGTCCTCGAAGATAAGCGTAGGTGGGCAGATTCCGGAGCACATACCTGCTGCACTGTAAATAGTGCCAGTTTGCTCTGCAGCGAGCGTCTATTTATAGAGCCGAGACCAACGCGTGTAATCGCGGGTTCGGTGTCCTTTTGTCAAAGTGAATCCATTAACTCCTGGTGCAGGGCGCCACTGAGCAGCACCGTGTCCCGATGGAAGTCGGCCTGCTGAAATGTAATCCCTCATTCCGCACAACAAACTGAGCAATTTCACCATTTTACTGCGATTTATTATTATTTTAAAGTGTGTGTTTATCTTTCTTTTTCTTTTTTTTTACCTTTATCGTGCATTTTTCCCGAGGGGACATAAGTTACATAAAAAAGACATACATATCGTAAATGTAATATGTGCTGCTGGCTGACGCCGCGAGGTATTGGGTGTAGTATCTGTCAGCGAGTCAGGCTTTCTTCCGTAGCGCCTGTCTATCCGATTTTGCAATCGCCACCTTAGCGACTACCGCGGACTGAGTCACAGGTGTGGGTCTGTGATTACCCGGGATGCATTTGCCCTGTTCTAATTTGTTGTGGGTGCACAAGCTGGATAATTCTAGCAACAGTGGAATATTATCCAGTGACTTTGTTACGATCATTACTTTGGTATTTTAAAATGTCAAAACATCTTCTGGGTGCAGTGAACTATGATTAAATGAGTCTGGTACTGACTGTACTTATGAGTCCTGCGTGCAGCTGGAAGTGGGGGCATTTTTATGAGGTGGTGACACACACAGGAAGGTTATGCCACAGCAGTGACTCCTGAAGGGGTTAATGAGACGGGAGCTCCCGTAGCCGAATGGGATTAAAGCATCCGGGTTGAGTCTCCTTTGCCGGGATTCAGATGTCATTAAGTAAGGGTGCCCCTTCATTTGTAAGTTGGCAGGCAGCACTTTCAATCAGAGATCCCCGGTCCAGCGTTCTGAATGCTGACTCTTTAGCGGCGGAGCTTATCCTGCTGTGGACCCCTAATATCCATTATGTGTGCACTGAGCTTTGGGATGTGATACATTTATTATTCTGTTAAATCAATGGAGTTACCTTTTTCAGAGAGTCCTGTCCAGAGACAATGTTATGAAGCGACGTGACGATGGTTTAGGCCACAGCTCTTCAGCCTTTTTTAAACCACAGAATAACAAGGCAAAAAGCGAGCAGAACGAGGGATCCCCCACTGCTAATACGTGATGTCATAAACAGCTAAGAACTAAGGATGGCGGGGTTTCCCCTCGAATGTCGAAGTGAATGACACTTTGTTTTGTTGAGAGAAGGATATAAAAGACTGGAGGCAGCTGTGTGCTTTTTAATTGGTGGTTACGTGTGTTATGTAGGTTGGATGAGTCGATAGTTGATAGCATCTTGTAGGCTTTACCAAATGTTTTGGTTGCCTACCTGCACCTGCTCTGCCGGCCCCTGAAGCAGGGGTGCATTAGGGCCTTGGATGCCCTGATGGGGTCACAGGGGCCCTTGTGCTTTACAGGGGTCCTTGGTTATGAAATCCTATAAAAGTATGAGATATCAGGGAGTGGGGGGGGAGGGGGGCGGTCTCAAAGTGACATTTTGTCAGGGGGCCAGAATTTCTAGCTATAGCCCTGACCATAGAGCAGTGTTTCCCAATCCGGATTCTGGGGACCGGCCACGTTTTTGCTCCCTCCCAGGTAGGGAACTCAGAAGGAGCAAAAACATGGACTGGCTGTGGGTCCCCAAGGATCGGATTGGGAAACCCTGTCCTAGAGAGTTTTGGGCTCCAAGTTTAGACAGCTCACTCTTGGTTTAGATGTTTAATGGTAGTATAACAGCATTATGGGTAGCCATGTCGCTCTCTGATGTCAGTGAGCTGACTCAGAGTTGCCCATACAGGGATGCCGAGTCATCCCTGGTGTGCTCCATGTGGGAGGGGCCTCCCTAAGGTGCACGCGGCTCATGACCTCCAGAGGCAGTGAGGCGAGGCGGCCGCTCTGCCTCGCACACCTGCACGCCTTGCCTAGCTCACGCTCGCTCAGCATCACACCTGACGGTGTTCGGCGAGGCAGCCAGCCTGCAGAGGCTCTGTGCTGAGTGATGTCAGCCTGGATCCTGGGGGGGAGGGGGGGTGGGTAGGATCGGGAGGGAGTGGCTTACCTCAGCAGCGGCATGCGTACTCGAGAAGGGGTCACACATTACCAAATAAGGGTGCCTCACCCCTGCTTGCTCCTTTTTCCACAGCAACCCCCCCGTTAAGCTTGCTGTGCATGCGCCTTCGTGCTGAAGCACTCTGTTTCCATATTTATCGTCATTTCTGCTGGCTGATTCTGTGGATGTGCTTGCCTGGATTTCAGCGAATGGTTATGTCCTCAGATTTAGGTGGGCGTTTTGGTGGGAGCGCAGGAGATGACTACAAGCTGTGTTCAGAAACGCAGATGTTGTCCTAACTGCAGACAATAAATGTTATTTTGTTTATGTTATTAGTTTATTTGTTTTCTAAGGGCCGGTCCAGTATTTTTTTAAATGTTCAATTCCTCATTGTCTCGTTTTAGGAATTGTTGTTTGACTATAGTTGTAAGTAGGACTGCGACAACTAATCGATAACATCGACAATAATCGGTAATGAAAATAGTCGATAATGAATTTTGTCATTGAGTAAATGCATTTTTGCACTTTGCTGTGTAAATTATGTACATCACCACTAGCAATACTAACGTTGGTTTGTTAAGTCTGTTTTATATTTCAGTTTTCCACATGCCGTTAAGGTCTGCGCATGGTCATGTACATGTGTACATAATAAATATGACCAGCGCCCTCGTACAGCAATGATCTTCCACCAGACCAGCAGAGGGCAGATGTATTGCAACAAACACACATACAAACAGTGTAGTTCATTGTGTAAGCGTTTCTGAACAATTTAAAAGTTGCTAAAAGCTTGGGCAGTATTAGGGCAAGAATTACGGTTTGTAGTTTGCACCCCCACCTCCCCACCTGGTGAATTTTATCATTAGTATTTGAAAATACTAGAGTAGTCTTTTTCTTTGAAAGTTGATCAAATTCACCCTCAGTACTCTCTCTCATAGAAGCTTACAAAAACACCCCAATTGAACTAGATACCAAAATAAAAGTTCAAGGAGATTCATAGTGAAATCTACAATCAATGCTGTGTAAATGAAAGTGAGATCCTCACTCGCGGGTCAGGGGGCACCCCAAAAACTGTTAAAGATAACGACTTAATCTTTCTAGCTTTATTTGGTACCAAAATAGAACATTCTGTACTGGACCAATTGTCAATTTTTACCTGCCAGTGCCTCCTGTAAGCATGTCCCTTAGGTGCATTTTGTTCCAAGTCCAGAAATACATCCTAAAGCTTGGTCCCATATTGGTTTTATATATAAAAATAAAGTCCATAACAGACAGAAGAGCACTTTGAGTAATTCTAGCCCAGAGCTGGCAAGTACTAATTATTAAAGAGTGATTTTTGCTGGTAAAGCGTGTGAAAAGCCTGCAGCCATGGCTGAATGAGCGGCAGTGTTGTACGGAGATAAATTCACAAAGTGCGTGTGATGTATAGAGTACGAAGGACCCAGGGCGTATGCACAGTGGCCACATGCCAGGCAGCGCTGTACTGCACGATGCATCAGTGCTTTTTTTGGAAAGTAAGAGGTGCTGCTATGCTATAAGCTACTGTAAGCTGTGATTCTCACTCCATTTTCCAACGAGCAGTAGCATTACCTGTTCGTAATTTTGTGACAACGCGGATTCACTACGAATGAACAACAGCATATGATGGTTTTTATTTTTATATTAAAGAGTCGGGACCCCGAGGCCGGTGGCTGCGACGCCCCCTGGGCATTCTACTCCGAGCGGGGCCGTGACGGAGGCCCGG
>JAODKF010000022.1:3327532-3379098 GCA_026779585.1 Mormyrus proboscirostris | reverse complement strand
GCCTGAGTCCCCCCCGCTCCCCACCCCGGCGGTCCCCATGCCGCAGTGTCCTTGGCACGTCCATCTCCCCGCTTCTCGCCACAGTGGCATTGTGCCACCCGCCCCCCCTTCCCTCCACTGCCCTGCTCAGAAACAGCAGATGGCAGCTTGTTTGATGGCTCAGGATTATGCCACCAAATCCGGTCCCAAACGGCAGGACCCGCCCGTCTGTGATAGTAATCTGCACTGAGCAGGAGCTTCCTGCAGCATCGAGCTGCATTCTCTGGCGTTTTCTCAGGAATTTTTTTTTTTTCCAGATTGAATCTCATACCTGTGACAAAATGGGCTGTGATGCGTGATGTGTTAAATAAAGCATCATGCCTCAATTCTGACCCAGAGTCAAACGTTTCCCTTTCGTTCCTCTAGTTAATCTCAGTTTCCCTTTTGGCTTCACGTTGAGCATGTACCATGAATCACACTATTGTGAAATCTAAAATGAATGCAAAATAACCCTGATAGGAAATAAACCAAACGACAATGACCGCCATCATTTCCTAACATAATGAACGATGTCATGGCGGAATGTAATTAAAATGTCTTTTGCTGTAAAAAATATTACGTAGCAAATGTAATACAAATAGACCACTGTAATAATGAAATAAATAATAATATGAAATAATTCTAGCAATTTTAACAAAAGGAGTGTTGTCTGTTTAGCTCTCAAAGGCAAAGCCAGGTGAATGGACATATGCACACACACACACACACACACACACACAAAAGCATCAGGCCAGATTCAGCTGCTGGCTCCAGTAGGGAGTGAAACGTGCTTGACATAACATTGAGAAAGGAAAACACGACAGCTGCATTCTTCCTGCGTGTGGTGCTATAATTAGATGGCGGTGACGTCACTGGGGCGCTAGTGACACACACACACAACAGAGGCTAACTGCTTTCTGGCTCTCTCCCCACCCTGCCAGATCAGTCAGATAGAATAACCACATAGTAGGATCAGGAAATGACACATGCACTCTGCTAATTCAGGGGGGCGTTCGAACCCACTTTCCCTTCCCTTTGACTCGAGCTCAGTGGGAACTGAGACTATTGTATTTAAAAGCGTGTGCTTTTATTTAATTATTATCCACAAAGATTTCATCAAGCGGTCTGTAACTGGAGACATTGCCGCAAGTTTTATGAGTAATTACACTAGATTTATATGAGATCTTACTGACATCCATCTGCATTCAAATATTAAAATTAATGTTTTGTGAATATTTATGTGCAAGCTGCAGATTAACCACCTGATGATAGATTACTTATCACTGCTTTACTTATCTTCCTAGGACAATTGCAGATTATTAGATTAGTTCATAGATTACTGCGTTTTTTGTGTAGTGCTGTAAACAGGAGACCTGAATAGCGTTCTGCACATTTAATTTGTGTGGAAAGGCACCAGCTAAATAAGAGAAAATGAAACGTAAACATGATGAGATGAGTTGTACTCTGCAGTGTCGGTGTCAGAACAAATCATGGGGGGCAGTGGTGTTACCAGAATGCCATCAGGGGGGCGGGGCAGGCAGTGGCTACAGTTAAATTTGTCGAGCAACAATACAGAAAGCAAAAGCCACGTGACCTGTGCTTACACCGTATATCCTAATCATTCTTTTTTAGCATCCTTGGGTTTGACGCCCCCCTCCCCCCACACTAACCCTGCTACTCTGTTTTATTAAAGTACAGTACCAGTCAAAAGTCTGGACACACCTGCTTTTAAAGGATTTGTCTCTATTTCAGCTGTGTTATTCACCTCATAGTAAAAGGCCTCGAGGTAGTGAAGAAATGCATATCAAATACTGTAATGCATATCAAATACTTTAATGCATATCAAATACTGAAGTGTTCGACATCTCAAACTTCTCAAATTTGAGATCCTTCAAAACAGCCTCCTTTTGCGGCAATGACAGCATCACAGACTTGGCATTCTGTCAGCCAGCTTCCAAATGTAGACACCTGGAATGCTTCTCCAACAGTCCTGAAGGAGTTTCCACAAGTTCTGAGCACAGGTTGACTCCCTTGTTCTTACTTTTTGATCCAACTCATCCCAAACTAGCTCTATAGGATTTAGGTTGGGGGGTTGTGGGGGGCGGGTCATCTGTCACAGCACTCCAGCACTGCACTGTGTCCAGATTATTACTGGTACTATAAATAACCATTCCAGCCACACCGTGCATGCTGTGCTATGCTATGCTGTGCTGTGCTGTGCAGGGGAGGCTGTGAAGGGGCTCTGTGTGTCTTCTCTGTAACCTTGCTCCTTTTCTGTCCAGCTGCTCCTCACATCACCGGCCACAAGCGCAGCGAGAACCAGAACGAGGGCCAGAGCGCCATGCTGTACTGCAAGTCCGTGGGCTACCCCCACCCGACGTGGATCTGGCGGAAGCTGGACAGGGGGGCTTACGTGGTGCGCGGCAGCATGGGGGGGGGGGTAGCATGTTGTTTCAGGCCTGCAGGAACTTGGCGTGCCGCTTGATACGCATTACTACTTATAACTGCGGGATGGTTGATGAGCTGGGGGTCGGCTTCCGAAGTACGAGCTTGAAGTGGCTTCCTCCCTGGACTTGGCAGCTCCATTACTGCTGGGGGCATGCTGTGATCTGTGCAGTATGTGTGTGTTTAAGCATAGGGAACACTATAGGGTCTGTTTGTGTCATTACCAGTTCCTAGAAAAGAAAATGTTACTGATAAGCTCTACACTGCCCCACAAAGGCAAAACACTGTAACTGCACTGACACTGAAACTGTGAAAACGGGTGTTTTGCTTTGGTTTTAATGTGGATTTTGCAGTTACTGTAATTTTCACACTCTGTTCTCATCAAAACCAAGCATAGTTGGACTAAGATATTTTGTCACAAGATAAAACAGTAATAACTGTAAATGCAGTTACAGTGATTTGCCTTTATGGGGCAGTATAAAAACACAGAATGCACTTGAAGGTCAATTGCGTTTTCTCTTCCTTTCTAGGACATCGACAACTCCTCTGGCCGTTTTTATGTTAACAGCAGAGAAAATTATTCAGAACTTAACATTGTGAACCTGGACATCAAAACCGATGCGGGTCAGTACCAGTGCAATGCCACCAACGTCTTGGGGACAACGATGCAGTTCTCCATCTTGCGGGTACGCAGCCACTTGGCACCCCTCTGGCCCTTCCTGGGAGTCCTGGCGGAGATCTTCATCCTCTTCATCATCATTGTGGTGTACGAGAAGCGCAAGAGACCAGAGGAGGAGATGGACGGTGAGGCCCTTCCCCCCGCCATTATTACACCTCCCCAGGGAAAGGCTCCGAATTAAGTCATGTAAGAGGCTTGAGTCAGAATTCACTTAAATGGCCAGATACACCCGCATGTACTAGGAATTGTATTGGTGCATGCAGTACCAGTCTAAAGTTTGGACACACTTACTGAAAACCATTTCTTTTCGCACAAGATAACGACCCTAAGCACACCTCAAGGTTATGTAATGCTGCGTTGAACTGTGAAGTCAGAATTTCCAAGTTTCTAGTCGGAATTGCAACTCTCGGAGAATCTCGGAGGAACCTCTGCAACCCCAACCTCAGAACTCAACATGGCTGCACTCTTCATCAACAGAAGTGAAAGCTGTAGTTATTATACCGTTTATTAGCAGTTACGTCTATGTGGGTCTGTCGTACATGCAGCGCTGTCCCACTGCTATCTGTGGACATGTTGCTATGGTGTTTGTATGCACAAAATAGCAACGTGTACCAATGTATTGTTATCAAGTGGTATTGCTAACAATGGCTAACAATGAACCTGGCTGGAACTGGGGCCTGTTTCTGAAGGCAGGAGACCTTGCTTAGCCAGACAACTTGTCGGATTTAAGGTAGTCAGACTTAAATGTAAGTGAATGAAGAAAAAGGCGATTTAAACTGGGGTACCTTAAATCCGACAAGTTATCTGGCTAAGCAAGAAATCTTGCTTTGTGAAACAGGTTATTAAATGGCTATCCGACTTGTATTGGAATGAGGTTTAACTTGTGTGTGACACCATTCCCAGGTCCAACTTCTGAAGTAAATGTAACACAGCACAAGTACAGAATTATCTTGTGAAGAAGGAAAGACATGGAGTAACTGTAATAGACGACCCGGCCCCCACAGTCCCCCGACTGACATGCTAGAGAGCTGGTTTGGGATGAAGTGGATCAAAGAGTAAGAGCAAATAGCCAACTTGTGCCCAGAACTTATGGAAACTCCATCAGGACTGTTGGAGAAGCATTCCAGGTGGCTACATCTGGACGCTGGTTGAAAGAATGCCGAGAGTCTGTGATGCTGTCATCAAAGCAAAAGGGGGCTCGTTTGAAGAATGTAAAATCTGAGAAAATTTTGAGATGTTGAACACTTCTCTTGCTCATATCTTTATTTAATATGCATTACTCCATTGCCTCAAGGTCTTTTACTATAAGTAACTATACATAACAGCTAAAATAGAGACAAATGCATTAAAAGCAAAAGTGTCCAGACTTTTGACTGCTACTGTACGTTCACAAACAACATAGAACTTAAATTAAGGAAAATTATGAAAAAACAGAAATACAATACTCAGTCAGTGCTTTTTCTTCTGACTGGTGAAGTTCAGTAAACCCTTAAGTATTTTCTATATATGTGCTCAGTCCCATTACTGATGTGAATGACCGTCCATAATTTACTGTGAGAGATGTTGCTTGGGAGTCTTCCATCACGAGGTCGATGGCTCTGCTATTTCTGAGCCAAAGTGTGGGCAGCTGTGACCTTAATTATTCATGCCTTTGAAGTGACACCCCCCCAAACCGATCGGTCACGTTCACGGGCCGTACCTCTCCAGCACGAGGGGCTGTGGCACAGCGTGGATTCGGCATCGACTCTTCAGCTTCGGTGCTTTGTTTTGCAATCTCCAAAAACGTCAGTGAAGGTTGTGGTAAATCACCGTGTCTGCTAAAGACGGGGCTGTGCGGTTTTCTGGATTTGTCTCACTGTAGATCCGCCAAAACGTCCATGTATTCCTGAATGCCTTGAACACATATAAAGGCAGCAGTGTTCCAGAAACACTTCAGGCTATTGACCCTGCTGAGTTAACCCTAATGAGTTTGTTTTTTATGGTTATCTGGAACACATTTGTGACCTTTTAATGGCTGCACATTGTCCCCGTGGTCCATTTTTTTCCAAACATGCTGTCTTGTGATGTAGAAGAACCGGTCCCTGACTCGGTTAGATGTTCTGCAGATTTATACACAAGGATGAAGCTGAAGCTTTGGGTCAAGGTTGTGTCGGAGGGTTACTAAGACTTTTTTTCCCCTTTTCCAAATCGCCTCATAACCTTTAAAATGGGTGGTAAGTGTGAGCTCCTGCATGCCTTCAGTCTGTTACCCTGCCATACCTGCCTTCCTACACAGCTCATTCAGGCCATGATCTCAGTGCTTACCCAGTTAATGCCTTTTATCGCTATACAAACCTGTCTAAATGTACGCCTTTCCATTTGCCATTCATAGCTGGGTTTGGATGTAAGCCTCCCATTTCCAATTTCCAATTTGTTTGTTTGCATTTCCTTGCCCTGAATTAATTTCCTTCGGAACTGCTTCCCAGTTTTCATAAATTCCTTTTTTTTTTTCCCTGATTGACATGCGAATCCTGGGGATTGTTACACAAGCGCACTATGAGTTGGTGGCTCCGGGGCCTGAAGTTTTAGCTGTCAGCCTGTTACAGATCTCATCATTTATCTTTTTTGCTAATTAGGCTCACCTTCCGTTTACCTGACAAGTGCTGAGGAAACGAGCGACTGGGTCCTGCCAGGCTTTTAAATTAAATCACATTCCTAAACGTAAGGGAAGTGATGTGATTTGAGGACACACTTTTAGACTGTAAGAATGCGATATAAATCGAGTTGCACAGTATAGGCCAGCAACCCACTCTGAATATCAGAAGGCAGCGGGGAGGGAAATTCACATTTTCTGTTTTTAATGAGGTGCTTGCTCCCTTCGTATAGTCTGAAATGTGTCCTGGTTATGGCTCTGCATGTGGACCGTTAATCGCTGCGGCAAACATGAGTTAGGCCTCTGTGTGTGCACACGGCTTCGGTCGTGATTCGGCGGATAGATTAAGGCTGCTTAAGCAGTCCTACTAATGGGATCGGGATGGAGGATGACGTGTACCACACAGTCGCAGCATGCAGACACTCTGGATCGCACAGAATGTCCAGGAACTCTCCGGAATTCCAGCCACATCATAGCATAATTGTCGTTCGGAAGTGCGGCCGATTTGTGAATGGTTTATTCATGATACGTTAGTTCAGCTCTTTTTTTTAAAAAATGGTTCACATTGTACTGTGAAAAATCTTTTCCACTAGCTGCCATGTTGTGGTGGGGGCCTGGTTGTTAATGGTGTAGTACCGTGTAATCAGATGGGTGGGTGTAGGTAAGCAGGGTTGCCGCGAGCCTTTAACACCAATTTCTGAAGTGTTCCTTTTAACCAGAATGAGGTGACTCAAGCTGTCAACCTGCCTGACTTCTTCTCTCCTGTTTTCATTCATCTCGCCCCTCCTGAAGACGATGAGGCAGCTGGACCAATGTAAGTGGGCGGTGAATCACTCCGCGTGCCCCACAGCGGCCTCCGGATCCCGTGCCCCGCTTATCGCGGCTGTGCTGTAGGGCCGATCGCCTCGGTTACTGCGGAGGCGTGTTTGAGAGCTCGACCATGTGCCTCGGTGTGTGACTGTAGTAAGCTGGCGCCATCCGTCAGGCCTAATCACAGAGCTGCCCTCACTGGCTCTGAGTAGCTACCGGCAAGTAAACGCATGAACTAGACCAAAGTGTAAAAACTGGCTCCAAAAGCTTCAGATTCAACTTGTTTTTCTGTCCAAGTTACACATTGAAATATTTTTTGATAAAAGATTTTTCTTACTCTCTTTGCCAGCCTTGTTATTTCTTTTAAATTTCTTTCAGAAGCCACACTAAAAATACCTGTTGAAATGCAGAAATTTTTCCACATTTTTCAGCTAAGCTAATGATCTAGTAGTGATTCTGAGGCCAGGGATCTGTGCTGCCAATTAGAAGGTTGCCGGTTTGAATCTTGCGAATACCAGGAGTGATTCTACTCCGCTTGGCCCCTGAGCAAGGCCCTTAACCTGCAATTGCTTCATTCTGTATATGACATTAATCTACATCCAGCCCTGCAAGCCAGTCCTCCAACTTACAGGGAAAATTTTGGGGTTGGCGGCAGGATTCGCACTCCAGCCACTGGAAAAAACTCACTGGTCCTTTCGGACTGGCGCAGTGCTGAGGTATCGCCTGCCGCACGGCTACACTCGGGTTGTCATCCCTGATGCGGTTTGTTGTGTGGTGGGTGCAATGGTATCAGAATGAAACATTTTGAGGTATTAAATCAAACATGGCCCAATTTTAAGCTTTTATCTGCCGGTAATTACTCTGAAGGCTTTGTATGTGTTGTAGCTCTTTCCGGATTGTGAGAATAATGCCCCCCCCCCGCCTTTTCTGTTAGGAAAACAAACTCCACCAACAATCACAAGGAGAAGAATCTGCGCCAAAGGAACACCAACTGAGCGGGGGGAGCCTGTCTACAGTGAGTACTCCAGCGCCCCCTCCAGGCGGGGTCATGAAGCCACACATTACCCAAGCCTGACAGCAACACCCCCCTCCCCTAATTTCTTATTCACAGACAATGGCGTGACTTTCGCAAGGTGAAGATGGAAGGAGCCCTTGGCTTGTCAATCAAACAAACCTGGTTTCATTTGGAGTCTGATGAGAGCTGAACATTAGGGGGAAACAGACAAAACGGCTGTGTTAAGCATCCCTTGTGAAGATATTATAATAGATGTACATATATTTATGTATATATTTTTCCATTGTGTATGATTTTATTTTTTATTTTATTTGTACTTGGGCATTATAATTATTTTCCTTTTTTATGCATGGTATGCAGATTTCATTACGCTTGTAGTACTCTACAGTAATAGTATAGTACTATACATACTTGGTTCTTTTTGATGGTTTACAAATCAATGGACTACCTTTGTATTTCTTGTAAATCCTTGACACAATGAGTCACTGAGAGTTTTGTACAGTTTCTCCCTTGACTTAGATATGGCTCGGTGCAGCAGCAATCGGCCCGCAAGGCCGTACGTCACAGGTGGGGGGCGCCACCTTGCCAAGCAGTATTTCAGCAACAAAAATTCAAATTCTCAAACGTATAGGCAGCCGGAGGAAAACGGGGATTTAAACGTTGTCCATTTTCTTTAGTATCTCAAATGGCTTCATGTCTTGTATATGCTGCACTTAAGTGTTAATAATTACAGTAGAAAGTGTGTAAAATTTGTTTTTATATAAAAAAACACTCATTCTATTTTAAAATATTTATGTACAGCATGGCTATTATTCTATGCAATATTTGCTGATATATACATAAAAATATATGTGTATATATACATATATAGACACATCTATACATATTTACATAAATACATATATATTCACAATCTGAAGGTAAGCAATAGCAGTGTGTTTTGAAGCTTTAATGTAACTGTGTGGGATCATGTTTACTGAATCTGGTATGTAATGCACTAACTCACACACCTTCTCTGCATGACGTTTCAACAGTTTGTGTGCGTGTCGCTTAACTGCAGAAGGACTTCCACTATAGTAGCCAGTGTGCAGAGGTAGCGGTTCACGACTGTCATTTTTATGAATAAAAGAGTGAAAAACTGACCCTTGCAAAGTGTCGCTGCTTTCCCTGGGGCTAAAGGATGCATGCGGGGCCGCAAAGTTCATTTGCAGGTTAACCCTCCTCGCTGCCCCAGTCCTCTCGAACCCACCACTTACGCTGCTCGAGCCGATTTAATTTGCTTTTAAAAATCGAGGCTGAAAGCCCCATGAGGTGGCGCCCCAACAAAGACAGAGGGTGTTCTGAAGACTGGGTAAAGAAAATGACCCCAGCAACCCGTAATGGTGGTCGTTTCTTCATGCCCTGAGACAGGCTGTCAAGACCTACCTGGTTTTTCTGTGTCCCAGAATCCACCGAAATCTGGTCATTGTTTGGGCAGAAAAATAAGCCAACTGGACTTGACCTGCAGGTGCAAACTGAAGACAGACTGGAACGCAGTTAGTAAGTAACAGGAAGACCCCACTGCACTCCTAATTTTATGCATCTGTAGCGCAGTGACAGTGTTAATCAGAAGCAGTTAAGACGGGCACATTTCGAAAATACTGATGCTGCAAACAGATCAGTCTCATCATTGTTCATGATGCAGCTGTATCTAAGTGGCAATAGCATCCAAAGTTAGCATGAGATACTTTTGTATTTTAAACTTAGCCGACTAATTAATCAGACAAAAGTTAATTAATGTAGCAACAAAAAAATGTCTTCGGCAGATTGAGAGCCACCTGTTCAGTGTTTACTAACACAGAAGAAAGATATAGATTGTGGCGTCTATAGGATTTTTCCAAACTTAGGTGTAAAGGAAAAGGAACTGATCTCCAGAAGATGGAAGAACATCCAACACACCCTGATCTTTGCCAAGCAAAGGATGTCTGATTGATTATACACAAGGTTAGTAGGCCTGAAAAGCTACTTATCTGCTCCGTTCTGTCTTTCATACTGAAGAATGGAGGACATTGCTTGTGTCCCCCATTGAGATCTGTCTTTGCAATTTGCAAATGCTGCCATCTAGTGGAACTTGTGCTGCCCATCCATCCATTTCCTGAAACCACTTGTCCTATTCAGGGTCGCAGGTGGTCTGGGGGCCCACAGGGCATGAAGCAGCCCAGGATGGGGTGCCAACCCATCACAGGGTAAACTCACACACCATTTACACTTAAGGGCAATTTGGCAACTCCAATTAACCTTTTTGGAGTGTGTGTGTGTGTGTGTGTGTGTGTGTGTGTGTGTGTGGGTGGTGGTGGGTGGGAGCTAGAGTGCCCTGGGGAACCCCCATGGTGAGAACACGCAAACTCCACACACGGAGTCATGGCAAAGACTCCAAAGCTTGTCCCAGAGGTGTGAGGCAGCAGTGGTAACCGCTGCACTACTGTGCCACCTCTTCTGCTGTGCAAACCCTTTAAAACACTCCACAGAAGCATGAGCCACAGTACTGTTTATCACAATAATGTATACAGGGGAGTAGTAGGGGCATCGATACTCTGGCAGATCCTGAGGGACCAGAACTTTACACGGGCCCTGGAATACTGGAAATTATATCAAAAATTGGGTGTCGGGTAAGCCTGAATTTGTAGCTGACTACTGGGCTGCCAGTCAGGGTGACCTTGATCATGCAGCTCTGACGCATTTGCAGATTCTAGCACCTTTATAGAACAAAATAAACACACTACCTCTGTCCCTTTCATAAACAGTCACATTCCATCTGAGTTTTAGCAGTTATGCAGGTGTGCCAGCAATGTAATTGCAACCATCAGGACCAGCATTAAGATATGAAGACCTGCCATTTTTGGGTTGCAAACATTATTATTATTATTATTATTATTATTATTATTATTATTATTATTATTATTCATTGCCCTTATTGCTCTTCCTTCTATCAACGAAGTATGTGACGCAAAAAGGCCACGAGGGGGCTCCACTTTGTCAGCAATGAAATTAAATTAATAAATATATAAAACGTAGAAATAAAGAATTGGTTAAAAGTTATTGCAATAATTGGCTCCTCTTTATAGCATAAACGTTTTAAACCTATATGTATTTTTAATGTTTGGGATTAAATGTAATTTGAATCCTTGCAAAGGACTGAGTAACCACCACATTGCATCATCATGACCATGTATGTAGCGAATGGTTCAGTTTCAGGTTGACGGTTTATTCCGCACTGCACGCATAGCTGATTGAATCATTAGCCTGTCGGTTAACACGCAGACGGATATATATTAGAAGCAGACGTACAGTTCTACCGTGACCTATATAAATGACCACTATTTTAGTTGAACCTGTTATTTTCCTGCTCCCATAAATCCACTCCGTGTCTCTTCTCCCGCCCTCGTCGGAACGAGCCACCAAGAATCAGAATTCCCAGAAGGGACTCACATGTTTTCCCTACAGGCTCTCTGCGTTGAAAGATATTTGTAAGCATTCAGATTAGAGCCTGCAATTTATCACCGAGCGCTAACGTTCCCTTTTAAACCCCTTTATTCCCTGACCTAAATATCTATGTGTCCCTGATGGAAAGCATAGTCCTTGACCACGGCCGCGTGGCTGTCTCTTCGGCGTGTCACTTAGCTGCCGTGATTCTCTGAGGGAACTCCAAGAGGTGGGTGGAGGTCTGGGGTGAGACATGGAGTATTACCCAGAGTGCGTCTCCATATACTGAAACTAAGCATTAATGTGATTTCTGTTCAGCCTTCGGGTATCCTTTCATTCATGAACAGAGAAGGAAGCTAGGATGGAAATGCATTATGCAAAGTTAAGCTTTTAGCTAAAGGTTTATGTTTTTTTTAAAGAGTGCTAGATCTAGATTATAACGTATGAAAGAAGTTCTACATGAATGTGAAAGTCTTTCAGGTAATATTTGCGTCTTCATCAGGTAACTAATGACTTCAAACTTAATTCAAACACACACACAAACACACACACACACACACACACACACACACAACTAAACCATATGCTTCCCCACATTCTTTAAAGTCCTAATACTTCTAGATGAATTCACAGAGCTTATGATGTTACTGTAGCGCTTCTGAAGGACAATCACCGGCATAAACATTAAATCCGAGGCTGTCCCTTTGATAAGCAGAAACCTTTTCAGGGAAGAAAACCCTTTTTTTCAAGGAGGATTTGAAATCAATACAGATGCATTTAGATTTTATGGCGAATGATGATTCAGACTTCAATGATTCAGAAACACTTCAAAATATAAAAAGCACTTTATCATACAATAATTACGGTTGTACAGTAGTGTCCACTATAGCTCACAATTAAACGTTACATCAAGAAACTGACCATACTACTGCTGTCACTACTGTCATTCAAGAAAAAAGAGAACAGAAACAACTATACAATCAATTCTTCATGCCGCGCATTAAAGTAATCCAGAGTCACTTAAAGTTATTAATTAAGGCATTATTGTTTCCGTAGCCCAGTATTTGGAAGACGGTATATAGCCTAGTAATTCTTGCTGTGTCAAAACTGGCCGTTTATCCTGACGGACAGTTATTGGACTTGCTCACGGATTTACCTGGATGTAAAAATTTGGCACAACGATATGTTTATGTGCAGCCTACCTTGACACATGCTGAACGAAATTAGAATGTAACCATAGTAGTCAAAAGTTCAGAAAAGCTTTACAAGTACTGTTTTACACATATTTTAAATATACTCATATATTTTAAATATATGAGTAAACATAGGTAGCCATTCGGTTGCGCACGCCCATTGAAATTACAACTTTCAAAACAAATGTATTGTCTTTGTGATAACCCAGTATTATTTTTACCCAAATACCAAATATGGCAATTAAACCAAAGAGAATCACAAATCATAATCAGCATTATTTTATTAATATTGACTTATGAAAGCTCAAAAAAGCGCGTGCGCATGCACCATCTATAGGACATTCAAACGTGTTCGATTCGACACCCATTCCCCATTTAAACTAGCAATAGTTAAACTTACATGCTGCTATTATACTGCGCGATCAAAAAAAGATGCAACATCTGGCTGCCCACGTATAGTAACGTTATAGTAATATCCTATTAAAAATCGATTTATTTAAGCAGAAACATTTTAAGTGCATGGGCGCTGAGCCAGTGTAAGACTGCGGTCACTTAAAACAAATATTTTGTGTGGATATCAGCCTCATTTGTGTGAACAGAAAGGGCTAGACAACGATGTCGTTTGTGCGCATCTGTAATTTATATCCTGTCTTCTGGGGTTCCGTTTATCTGCGGTTCTATTTTACGGTAGAGGATTAGTTTTAAAAAATATATATTGAAGATTTTAGAAGCCAAAGGGGCGATATGGTGTCAACAACCCTTGGATGCTGGTAGGAGGTGAGCGGGTGCCATGATTTAATTTAATTGTTTATTACTGACAGCAAGCACAGTCTGGGGTGAAGAGAGCATGCCCCGTTACTAAAGCACTAATGAAAGGCACGCGTGTCCCTGCACCTCCCACTGCCTGCAGATCGCATCCTCTCGCACGTCTCTCACCTGACACGCCGGGCTCGGCACTTTACGTCTGCGCTACTTTGATCTCGGGCTCTCTGGATTTCTGAGCTTTTTTCAGTGCCTTGCAACAGGAGTGCGCGGACGACGAAGGACGGACTATGAAGGCTGCAAGGGGAGCATATTTTTAAATGTCAGGTAATATTGGATGCGTTCCAGATCCTGCAAACGCAGCACAGCCACCCATGTCATGTGCATCAGTATAAGGCTTGCACGGTTCGTGATTAGCTCCAGACAGTGCGCTCACAGCCACAGATAGGGAGCTGGATGGTTCGTGGTACCGTGGCAATAATAATAATTATTTAAACAATACTAAGGATCCGCTTTCCGATTTTAAGAAATTGATCTTCCGCATCTTTTAATTTAATAATGGACAGGCTACATTCTTCCATGCGCAAAAGGCTCTACAGTTTGCCACAACACATTGGACAGAAACCCTCGATCATTGGCGAGGGAGAAGACGGCGACAAGGACACTCAAAGGAAAGGTATCAGGATGAAGCCCTTGCCCTCGCCGTCCTCCACGGGAAGCTGCAAGAACATCGGAGAGACCAAAAGCGGAGACCTAGTGATCATGGAGACGGACATGGGGAAACCGGTGAAGACCAGCTCGAACGGGGACTGCCGGAGGTTCAGGGGTAGTCTCTCCTCCATCACCAGCCGGCACGTCCACGACTCGGACTCGGCCGAGCAAAGGCGCCTCATCACGGAAGGCGATGCGAGCCCCAGTGAGGAGAGCACCCCCGAAGCGGACGGGGCTCAAGGCGGCGCCGGTGCCCAACAGGCGCCTCAAGATGAGCCATCGGGCTTCGTAAAGTTGGACGGCATCGATCAGATCATGCCGGACGATGAAAGACTGTACCAGGCGGGATTCATGCACAGGCAGTTTGGGGCAATGCTGCAACCCGGAGTCAACAAGTTTTCCTTAAGGATGTTTGGCAGTGAAAAGGCAGTGGAAAGGGAGCAGGAGCGGGTTAAATCCGCCGGATTTTGGATAATTCACCCTTACAGTGACTTCAGGTAACCCAGCATTCGTTGATCTTTAACGACAAACATTACATTCACTGAAACGACATTATGGCAAACAAACACACAAAACCGTTACGCAACGTGGTCTTCTCAGCCGTAATACCGATTACGCAGATGAGTCTTTAAAATCACCACTTGAGTATTTCCATAATATATGGAATTATGAAAATAACAAGGAATAATAAATTTAATAAGTGGATCATAGTGGTATACAGTACAATATTCACGCTTAAACGCTTTAGGAGCTGGCCTGGAAGTTTTAAGTACGAAACACATCAGATATATCAAGGTGTTACGTGCCGGTATGGGCAAACTTAGCGGTCTTCGCCTCTATATGGTTGTCTCGTCACGTTTTCATTCAGTCTGAAGTGGACATCCATTTAAAGCACCACGTAAAGTAACCGGAATTTGCCGACTCCAGTGCTTTAAAATAGTAATTTTTGACATTTCCTTCTTCATTGCCCACAGGACACAGTCCATATCTTATGCTGCAGGTGAAAATGATTGTTGGTTATGGGTTTTCCTTAATTTGAATCTTAACATGGCAAGCTGAATATCTGTAAATGTGAGAAACCATCAGTTAATAAGACATACTGTGAATGAACTGCTGTAGGATTTTAAAAAAATCTTTATATTCTTGATAAGCAGTGGGACAACTTTAAAATTCTGAAAACAACCTTAACTGTGAACATTGACTCATCTTGTACTTTCCATAATATGTTTTACCTTGTGCTTGGTTTAGCACGAGCTCTCACAGCTAGCAACTTAAATCTGCTCCAAATGTTGCATTTTACGTGCGAAACACGCTCCGTGTTATTAATTACGCCCCTGCCCTTGAGAGTGACATTGATTTTACATAACTAATGTGGGACAAAGAAGATGCATGAAAGCACTGAGGGTGAATTTCAGGTTGCACGGCATTGTGGGAAATCCTCCGCCTGGTGCATGTGACCCAATGCCCGGGGACTGTGAAGTTGATGTCTGGTGTCAGGGCGATGAAGCTCTTTCTGCTTTCAATAACCAAAGCATTAGTGTCTTATCGCCTACCCCTGAGCAAGCACTTAAATACACATGTTCCCTCCGCAATTTTGAAAATCTGGGGCCACATACTGTTGTTTCAGCCAAGGGTGAAGATTTTATTAACTGTCCACAAAACTTTAGCATCTAATGAATGTTTAAGTTCTAGAAAATCTTGTGTCCTACAGGTCTCTTGTTTTTTTTCCCTCAGAAAGTTACAAAACTCCAGAACATCCTCATTTGTGTGTTTTGAAGTGTTAATGTGTTCACCACTGTCATTTTATGCAACTGCGTAAATGGTCTCATTATCTGGTGTGGAAGTGGAGCCTGATCTATGATAGCAGCTGAAAGGTCGGGGTTGCAGGGGGGTGGGGGGCTTTGAAAAATGGTACGACTTGTTTATTTGTTGGGCCAGAAAACTCAGAGGGATTTTTGTTGATGACAATCATATTTGTGCAGTATGCAGTTGTTCCTTGTTTAGTAGGTGACTGGATTGATTCGGACATGTGCATCCTGCTTTGTCCATCCAGGGGAATGGAGGGAGTGTTTTCTTTGAGCAGTGATCTGCTGCCGACGTTCTCTGGAGGATAAGACTGCAGGCTTGGTATCCCCTGCTAATGCCCATTGCCGTTTCCCACTATCCCATCGGACGGTCCTGCCATCCTTACCCGCCTGTCACGCAGGAGAGATTAAATCTCGGGTTTCTGTTGACGTCACAAAGGCGAAAATCATAGGTGCCACCCGTGGTGCTTCCATGGGAGTTAGACTGAGGGTGTGATCCCAGATATGCCCACATCAGGGCACCGCAGAGCTTGGCTCTGAGACAGGAAGTGTCACATCCTAGGGGAAAGGTGAACGATGGAGATCAAGGCTCAGCGTTTCGTTCTGCATGCACACAGGTTTGATTCTCTTTCTCTCGCTCTGCTGCAGCGGCTCCTCTCCCCCACCTGCTCATGGCCGTTCCATAGGTTTTCTTTAATTCTCTCACATTTCATTACTTGATCCTTAAGCCTAATCCCCCACTGCCCACGATACGACAGAGAATCTGTCGGCGATGCGGCCGTGTTTTTAAAGTAAAATGTCTAACAAAAGAGGACATCTGTGACATCCTGGCCCCAGAAGTGTTCTGCAAGTTAAGCAGCTTGAGCAGACACCTGCACTGCGTCGCCAGGCCGCCCCGTGTTGACAAACTTCACTCTTCCGTGAGACTGTGTCCAAGGTGGGACCACCATCCCTGGCTGCTTGCCATCCATTATTCCAGTAGACATGTTCATAAAAGACAGGCTCACATGGAGTCGGCGTCATAATACTGAAATACTTTGAAAGTGGAAAGAAGGTCTTGCGGAATGTGTTGGACGAATGAAGCTTGAAGAGGCATTGCAGAAGGTACCAGGGTCCTCACTGACATTAGAGCCAGATCACATCACTGTTCACACAGTTCCTGCCTCATATTTACCAGGCAGCCCTGCGGAAAATTTTCTTCCTTATTGAAATATAGATACTATTGTGGCTGCCAATTTTTTTTTTGTACCTATGAGTGTTTTAAAAAGCTGTATATTATGCTGCTGGGGCAAATTTGGATTGTGATATTGATTAATTGGCAGCAATTCATAATGCATTTTCTTTACAGAGTCCTCCACTGTTATCATCATATAATTAAAGCTAAACTGAATCTAATTACCATATTAAAGACAATAAAAACTATTAAGGATGTTAAAAAGTTCAAATATAGAAAAACCTGAAAACAAAGATAAATAGTGGCTTTTAAATATACAGAACAGTGAAGCAGTACGGATATTGATTCTTGTTCACAGGCTTGGCGGAATTTATCATCATTTATCATAGAGGTTTTTTTTTCCAGGAATTTAAACAGCTAAAAACTCCAATATGGGGGGAATTAATGGTTCATTAATTTAGTGTAGGAGAAAAGGGACTTTAATGCTGCACTTACAGTGATAACTTGGCTTGAACCAACCCCCCCTCCCCACCCCGCCCCACCCCAGCGGGCTGGGACCCCTATAGGGAACTAACAAACAAGCGATGAGCTTCGCAGCAAGATGGCGACTGCGTGTTCAGCATTATGCTGGGGTCTGTCACTCGCAGTTTAATAATTGGAACAGAGGGTACAGGGGTGGTCTTCTGAAGGGAAAAGGTGGCATTAAAAATGACATCATAATCCAACCTATTGCTGCAATCCCAGATATAGGAGAAGTATTGCAGCTTATTTTCTGCAAAATTAAAAATAAATGTCCTCCAGTGGGATTCTGTTATAAGCAACCCAGAAAAGCTGAGATACCCTTTGACTCCAGTGTGAGAAGGTCCCTATAAACATAGAGAAGGTTAATGCCTGACCCACCCCTCGCTGGACCCCTGCACTCCTGGATTCACTAATACTCCCTTTAACTGACCTGCTGTTCAGTGTCAGTTTGCCTCTTCTGGTACCGTCCTCCATTTAACAGCTCCTCACCCCTCGATTGAGAGAAAATGAGAAAAAGATGAAAGTGTTACATTTACATTAGTGCCCGATTATGTGGCTGACGCTCTCACCATGAGTGGCTGTGGGGCCATTGAGGACAATTGCATATTTAAATACACAATTCATCTGAAACTTTTCATCTTCCTAAAGAGGCCCAGCTCTGGAAAAAAAAAGTAATAACAGAAACATATCTGGCTAGTAAACATATTGTTTCAGGTTGATGGCTGCACACACAAACAGGCTAAGCGGAAACAGCTTTGTGCCCTGTCTAAAAAATTAATACCCAGTTGTCAGAATGTGGCTGTTATTAGTGGACAGCTACGTGTCAGGCATCTGGAAAGACCTTATTCTGCAGTGAGGTCCTTCATGTTGAGTCCTCAGATGCGTAATCTGGATCTCAGGATGCAAAAAATAGACAAACTTCTTGGGACAATTTAATTAAATCAAAATGTTAACACAACAGAAATGATTATTATAATAATTAATAACCAAAAACAGACCTACAAAGTACTTAGAAAATCATCCATGCAGAATATGAGCACATTGTTTTAAGAAATGTACAACTGCTGATGCAATTATTTTACATAAATTGAATATCAGAAGCTGAATTGCAACATTTATATTGACAGCCCTGAGGCTGCCATATCTCCCTACTGGTTGACCCAAGTGAGATGTTTTCTTTTAACTCTCTCTCATGTGTTTCCCTCCATTGTGGACATTTTTTCATTTAGTGCAGGTAATGCACAGGATTAAGCAAATGTGCCAGCGGGACTCAAAAGTGGGGTAATCAGAAAAGCCTGGTACGCTCATCTGAGAATATTAGAAGCACACATCAGAGGAGATTACTACTGTGCAATTTATTTAATGGAGGGGGGATGGGCCAGGAGTGGGGGGTGACTGACAGAGAGCGACTGAATGTGCCACGTGGTCTCCGGCGGTCATGTGTGGGAGCAACAGACCAGGAAGCAGGACACACATAAAACACAGGCAGTGCAAGACTGTCAGTGCATCTGTGCTCCTGTGTATTATCATACCCTCCTCTCCTGTATTTAATTACTTGTGGTGCACGTCTCCCCCACCGGGTGGAGTAGCATCGCTGGAATAGCCAGTAGCATTAATGCCATGTGATGGCCTTCTGGGAGCTCAGGTTTCCTGGCCATGAGTTTGCGCCAACTGGTATGACATTTAGATTTTATTCCGGCAAGAGCATCTTCAGCTGCGCATGGCCAAATACCAGTGTGAGTTTTCCTCACCGTCTTCCATTGTCTTATCTCGCTGTCCTAGTTGTGTTCCGGCAAACCGTAAAATCTTAGCAACAGATGAAGTTATTCCTGTATGTTATGATTCTAAAAGCAATCCCTTTCTCCCATTTGTGCTCTCGCCCACCTGGCCACCTTGAGATTATTTTGCCAAACACTACAGACTAATAGGTGTATTTTTGGCACAATTCAGATAGAGGTAAAAAGGCAGTTTACAGTACTTGATATTTCAGGTTCTTCAGTTTGCATTGGATGAAAAATCAGTGATGCGGAGGTGGAGGACCAAGCAAGTTTAAACTGCTTTATCAATGCTTTGGATTTCCTTTCATAATGCCAGTCTATAGTCTTAATGGTGTAGGTGTCTGTGTAAGTCCAGGGCATGATGCAAACTTTGTACAACAGGAAAAAATAATCTGTCCTGAAGTTAACAAAAGAAGAAGTAAAAAAAAAAATCTTAATTAATCTCTTGTCACACTTCAGTACTTTTTTAATCTTCAGTTTGATTTCTAATCAACGAAGGCAGCAGCGGTAATTAGCGGAGCCGAAGCTTCCAGTCGCGATCTGCTTCAGCGTACAGTAGGTCCTTTTCTCCGTTCCTCTCCTCAGCAGCTCATACCTACCTCCTTTTCGCAGTGTGGAACAGCTGTTCAAATGAGCCAATCTCCTTTGGCTAAAGGCTCCGAATGGCAAGGGCAGTAGCCAATAATCTGACAGTATTGGTTTCTAGGACCACCCTACTCTGATTTCCTTTCATCCCATGTCTCAGCTGGATACTGGGAGATCAGCCATCTCTGATGTAAAGGAGGAAACTGGTCCTCTTCTAGGTATGGGTGTGTCAAAAGCGTTACCGGTTGGGAAAATTGTTCCACAGATTCATCTTTGGCAAAAACTTCTGGCAGTTTAGCTTGTGTCAACCCTACCTTTTCTGACAATGATAAAAGCCTGCTGCTTCGACTCACGTCGAAACAAGTGAGCAAAGCCTAACTAAGGAATGTTCAGTAATTAGTCGCGCAGCTTCAATGAAAATCCAAACGCATAAATAAGCAAATGTGCAAAATGCAAAGACTCGGCGAACGAGGTCACGCCGTTACGCTCGTTTTCCGATGCTCCGCGATCACGGGGAGTACCGGGTCGCGAGCGGCTGCACGGGGCTCCCCTCGCGCCGCCAGGAAGCGCGACGCGTGCCCGTGGAGCCGCCGTGACTGGCGGGAAGAACGAGCATAGATCGATGTGTTCGGCTGGCTCCCCCCATGCCGGCTGTCTGGGAACCTCTGACTAATTGCAGGATACAGAGACACGCAGTCTTCAAAAATAGATCGCACGCCGCTCTCCAGCCGCAATAGGGAAGTCCCCATTTTATTATTCTTTCATTCTCAGGCTATTATAGGGCTACTTACCCCCTTTGAAAATCGGGTGTTTTTATTTCTGTTTCTATACATTCATATTTTTCCACGCTGAGCAGTGAATCATTTTATTATTAACGCAGCAGACATTTTATTCAAACAAACTTTAAGAAAATACTAAAACGGCATAGATATTAAATAAACATAAATGCCAGTTAAATAAGTGCCCCACATTCATGTCCCTTTTTTGTTGAAAATAACATCCCACATAGGTTTTACCATAAACAGCTTGCTTTTAAGCCACATTAATCTGAGATATGTGCTTTGCTTCTTCTGTGAGTGTTCCTTGGGCTGGAAGGGGCCACAGGGCCAAACATAAAATGTCCCAAGTTGATTTTGAGGCTTTAAGCTACGTGGCTCTCTATGAAAGGTAGGGCATGGATTATACCAAGTTAGCAGGGATTTCCCCCCTCAATTACACCACTTCCTGTTGCTTATGCTGTCACTTATCTCTCTCTTCACTCCATCCCAGCCATTTTGAGGTCCAGATCAGCGTTCAAGGAGGCTGGTGGCATGGCTGGACATAACACAGGGTGGGGAAGGTGTGCAGGGTAGGTGTACTGAGGTCTGAAATAAACGTATTATTATTACTATTATCGTTATTTACGTGTATATATTTGGCCTAAAATTCTGTGCACTGGGCACAGGCAAAACACATGTAAGCACATTTTCTTGACAGACTTAGTGTGGGTGCGCCAAGGGGTCGAGTCACTTCAGTTGGCGAAAAGCAAAGTTAACGACGGGAAAAAAATAATTAAGTTGTGGATGCAAGAAATCAGAATGATTGTATGAAAGCATTGCATAAGTACCACTGGTTTTCAAAATTATGCTGGAAATCTAGTGTAAGTAATATTTGGAGGTCAAATGCATCTGCCCCCCCTAACAGAACAACTGCCCCCCCAGTTGAAATGATCTAGAAGTGCCCCAGCCTGATAGAACGCAGTAGCATATTGGGTTGGGGGTTGTGGGTAGGGGGAGATCCTGGCAAAAAGTTGTGTATGTCACTCCCTCATGCGGCGGTCTAAATCTGCGTGTCAGAGAAATCAGTAAGGAGTCTGATAATGATGAATGGGCCAATCAGGACAGTGATGCTCCCAGAACTGGGGGGGGGTGGTGGCAGCAGCAGGGGTGCATATGATGAGTGGTGTGGGATGGCGGAGAGCCGATTACAAGCAGAGCTGTCCTTGTCTGGTGTCTTGCATTCCTAAGTGCCGTCACTGTCCCTGCCAAGCTGAGATAGGGCAGTAACCTTTTTAACACAAGCAGTTATTTTGAAATAATGGGCACATAGTTAGGAAATGAACTGGTCGTTAGCTGTGCGTTAGCTTTTTTTTTTTTTCACTGAATGAAATTATGCATAATTGATTAGACAGTGGAGTTGGTGTGGTCCATTTACTGCTGCCTGCTACGGCTCCTATATCTCTGCTTCAGGGAAACTCATCTATAGACAGGTGAATTATTCTTCCCAATTGCCACATATTGTTAATAAAAAATACATACTAAACACCTTGAATACTGTCTCACCATCAAAGGGTTAAATTGTCGGATGGTCAGTGAGCATCAGTGCACTACTGATTGCACTGGTAAATGTTTTGCATTGTCACCATTCACAGTTGTGATGAAGGCAAGGCTGCTTACAGCCCCAAGGTGGAAAATTGGATTGGCTGTGAGCGAATGCAGACAGAGCATCAGCCTGGCTTCGAGCTACCATTCACAACAGAGTAAAGGCAGTAAATTTGTTCGGCATAAGCTGGTTTTGTTTTTGTCTTAAGCTGATGCAGGTTTGACTGGGCCAAAAGCTTCCTCATGCTGTGCCTTTGTACGCTGACATCATTAGCTCAATGATGTATTGTACACATACCTAACAACAGCACACACTGCGCAGGTAAACAACTGGCTGAACCAATTGTTTTCTTCCACGGGAACGATGGCCTTAACTCTAGTCAAGTAGAGTGAACGTTTCTTCATGGACTGTGGGAGAAAAGGCTCAGCCAAGACATGAGAGGAATCCCATGAGCTTCTATCTCCAATCAGCGGTTAATCTCAGGCAGAGTCTGATGATGTGTTTTCTTGGAGAGGTATTCTCAAGACCTGTGTCCTAAGAGTAACTTTCCTGTACCTAGGTATCATTCATTGTTTTCCTTCTCTACATTTTGCTGTGTGATTTACAGCATTCGATTCCTTGATCTACGTTGTGTTCGCATTTAGAAAGTATGTTGTTTCCCTGAGACTGAAATGTGCTTATTTAGCCTTCAGTCTGCGATGGTGTTCTGGAAAGATAAAACAGGGTCTCTTTCCTAAATATAGCTGTACTGCCAGGACCTCTTGCTTGCATGGATATCAATAATCATGGGAATTGCTGCATGGTCTTCCCGCTTACCTCTGTGGCAACAGCCTGGAGTCTGTTTGCTTGGCTGTCTACTTTGCTTTTGTTATGATTCATATTTACTGAAAACTAGCACAAATAAATATGAGCGCCTTCGTCTGCTGTCATTTCCGCTAATCCAAATCCTGGCATGCATTGAACAGAATACGATGCAGTCGCTGCTAACTTGATACCTTTTTTTTTGTTGCTGTTACCAGTAATTAAGGCATCGATTCACAATAGCTGTAGACAAGTTGGACTATTACACTTATTTGAATTTTTTTCTCTCTGCAAATATTAAAATTGCACATCACTTCAGATTTTTTAAAAGAACACCCCCACGTTCTTCGTAATATTACCGGTAAAAGACTAATTAATCTCTTTTTTTCTGCTTCCAAATCACACTGGGAGCATAAGCAGTGTTTTGTGGAGGGACCACTATTTCCCATCAGGACTCTGTGTTCCTGCCGGCACGTGGCAGCCTGCCTTTTGTTCCGATAGCGTATAGCTTCTAGTACAGTTGCATGAAATATGTAATTTTTTTTATCCACTGCCTCACTAATTTTTTAAAATAAAGTTGTTATATTTTGTTATATTTTTAATGTATTTTGGTGCTGGCATCTCATCCAAGGTTTACCTGAGCCATCTGCTCTATGCTCCCTGGGATAGACTCCAGGCCCAGTACCGACCCTGAGCAATATAACCAGCTGCAGTATGGATGAATGGATGGATGGATGATGCCTTTTTTGTATTTTTCTGGGGAAATGGGGCATGTCTTCGTTGCATGTTTGGGACCTGGAACAGACTGTAATGCTTTTAATGACACAAAAGGAGCCCTGCAATAGAAATTCTGTTTGCATGCATCTGTATGCATGCAGATATTAATCTAGTGAGTGCGTGACATCTTAATTTGCCAGGGCATGTGAATGGGGTCGGTCAGCAAACTGAAATGTGCATGTCAGGACATGCCAGGCAGTTTGAGGGGGATTACCTGTCCCAGGTGGCTGATAGCAGAGTACACACTGAGGTATGTGCTGCCATTCGCTACCGGTGGGCTGTCTGGTGCACCGTGCTCTTTGTGGTGTGGAGAAAATGCATTTAGGTATGTATTTATGCATATCAAGCACAGAATTACTAGTGGCGAGACCTGTTGATAGTATTCATGAAGAGAAAAAATGCAAAAAGAAAAAAGTTATAAATCAATTCCTGCATCGTTTGGGGAAATGGCGCAGCAGATATGGCGATGTGTGCAAAGCAGGGAAAATCAAATCAGGCCTGTAATTATTAAAGCGAGCCTTTGCCGGTGTGGGGATTGCTGTCGCCTGAGGGAAGGAATCACACGAGGACCACCACCTGCCGGCATGTTAAGACGGGGCTGTCCTGTCGCTTCCTATTGGCGGAGGGCTCACCCAGACGGCTCTGTGCGCCTCTGATCGCCAAGGCTTGTGCTTCTCCTGATGTGTATTTATAGAACCGTGTTCTCCCACGTCTTCCTTCCTGTGCATAACAAATGCAGCAAATGGATCCTGCAATGATAAGATGAGTTGGCAGCCACTACAGCTGTTTGTGGAAGAAGGCAAAGTGTCCATGTGTGTATGTGCACACACAAATACGAACACACAACCTCCGCCCCACATTTTCACACATGCATACATATTCACCTTTTGGGAAACACATACAAACATGCACATATATGCTGCCCTTCCCGCTTTTTCACGCACATGTGCACATTCACTTTTTCAAAAATACACACGCACAGACACACATGACCCCCTCTCCCTTTTTCACACATATTTACATTCTGCTTTTCTCTCTCTTTGAGAGAGAGAGATGAGTGCAGGGCTCCCTGCCGGTGTGCCATTCACAGGGACCCTGATGGTGGGGCTCGGTGTGCCCTTCACAGGGACCCTGATGGTGGGGCTCGGTGTGCCCTTCACAGGGACCCTGATGGTGGGGCTCCCTGCTGGTGTGCCCTTCACAGGGACCCTGATGGTGGGGCTCCCTGCCGGTGTGCCCTTCACAGGGACCCTGATGGTGGGACTCCCTGCCGGTGTGCCCTTCATAGGGACCCTGATGGTGGGGCTCGGTGTGCCCTTCACAGGGACCCTGATGGTGGGGCTCCCTGCTGGTGTGCCCTTCATAGGGACCCTGAGGGTGGGGCTCCCTGCCGGTGTGCCCTTCATAGGGACCCTGATGATGGGGCTCGGTGTGCCCTTCACAGGGACCCTGATGGTGGGGCTCCCTATTGGTGTGGCCCTCACAGAGACCCTGACGGCAGCTACTCCATCATACCATTTAAGGAGAATGGACAGCTCTCCTCTGCATGCTTGTTATCTCTCCACGAGGATCAGGAAGGCTACTGGCCGTGCACTCACCCCAGCGTACCTCCATCCGAGTAACGGCGACCCAGTTAAATGCCGCGGCAGCGCCACGGAGAGGCAGCCATACCAGGACATTGCTGGTCCTCAAACGTGACAGAAGACATCAAATTACTGCCTGTCTATGAATGTTTTAACCGCTTAATTCCCTGGGGCTTGTGTAGGATTTCAGTAGTGCATCGCTATTTTTAGCATGCTCTATGGTGCCATATAAGGATTTTAAACCAAGACAAAATATATCAATGCATAGCAGAGATGTATAATATTAACACTCTGAGGCATTCGGAGGGCTTGGATTTTTCTGGGGAGAGCTGATGTCATGAACCCTCTGCTCACCTGTAATCCATTGGACATTGTATTGTGTAAGTCTTCCAAGAAATAATTATTTTGTGCTAATTATGTACTAATAAACTTTCCCTCATCATCCATCAATTTCCATGCCCCTTGATCTGTTTTCCATCACAAAGATGGAGTTTGTCTCCTAATAATGCACTTTTGCTGTGTCACTGTTCACTAACTGTGGTTGAACATTTCTCCAGTGTCTTCCTGATTATTGATTTTTTTTTCTCCCTCCTGTAAAGCGACCTTGAGGTTGTGAAAGGTGCTGTATAAATGTAATTATTATTATTATTATTATTATTATTATTATTATTTGCAGTTAAATCTGTGTGTTTGTCTTAAATGCAATGTGTCCAATTTCGTCAGATAAGAGAATAAAATATCCTAAGTTGCTGAGCTTCTTGTCAGTAAGTTGTAAGCCGGAATATCCAGAGGGTCCAGGTTTCCCAGTTCCATCAGTATGTTTTCCAGTTTTACAAATCGGTGTAAAAAATAGGCAAAGCAGGGCTGGTTAAACTCGGATCACACGCTGTGTTGGAGCGTGACTAAAAATGCATGTATATAAACATGATGATGCTGAAGTTGCACAGCCTCTTATCCAGGATAGTGTTGTGTGCCTTGGGCCTCTCCCAAAAAACACAGCATTCAAGATGGGACATGCCCTGGACGGGATGTCGCTTCATTCTAGGGCAAACACAGTCACACATTAAGAGACACCGCTTTGGCTAACCGTGTCACACTGGTTTGTGGAAGGAGATCAGAGCACTTGGAAGGAATGCAGACACTGAGAGGACATGCAAATTTCTCAGAGATCTGGGGCATTGAGGAAAGGTGAATAATAATAATAATGACATTGATGACGATGACGTCAAAAGAAGATTTTGTAACAAAGTCACATTTTTTGTAAATATTTACAGAGTGCAATGTGTTTGTATAGCTTATTCACCTAGTTATTTGCTGAAGTTCTGGGTTAACGTTTGGTTCCCACATGTTCACCCTCAACCCTGTTTGATGGTCCCCTTGCAGGTTCTACTGGGATCTGACCATGCTGCTGCTAATGGTGGGCAACCTCATCATCATACCTGTGGGCATCACCTTCTTCAAGGATGAGCACACCCCGCCCTGGATCGTCTTCAACGTCGTGTCGGACACCTTCTTCCTCGTTGACCTGGTGCTCAACTTCCGCACGGGCATTGTGAAGGAGGACAACACCGAGATCATTCTGGACCCACAGCAGATCAAAGTAAAGTACCTGCGGAGCTGGTTCATTGTGGACTTCATCTCCTCCATCCCCGTGGACTACATCTTCCTCATTGTGGAGACACGTATTGACTCGGACTTCTATAAGACGGCCCGCGCACTGAGGATTGTCCGTTTCACTAAGATCCTGAGTCTGCTACGTTTGCTGCGTCTGTCCAGGCTCATTCGCTACATTCACCAATGGGAGGAGGTAAGAATCTCGCTCATATACCAATATCGATAAATAATAAAGGATTGCCAGCGACATTGAAGATCTTACAGCAGATTTTTTTTCCTTGTACCCTCAGTGTTTTGACTGATCTTTGCCTTTAATGCTTCGTTTTACTGGCCAGTTGAGAATATAAACAGGCTTTTATGCAGTTTTTTTCCCGAAAGTGAAAATAATTATGGTCCTTCCTGAATAGCTGGGATCACGGCAGATGGGCTTGATTGACACACCTGGAGCTAGGATGGGGACCTAGCTGTTTACCCTGCGGAGTCCAGCAAGTCTTGAGCTTAATTATGAGAGCTGCCGGGGATGCTGTACTGTAACAGAGGCTAACAGAGGGATGGAGGGAAAAATCCCACGAGAGTCACTCACATTCCAATAGGCCAAGGGGCAGAAGGGTAGGTCATATACACACGGGTGGGCTCCCCCTGATCTAGAAGGAATAGGCGACGTATTAATGTATTTAAGCTCTTATACTGCAAGCGTGTGCCACTTGTTACCAGTCTAACTCATTTAAAACCAACACCTGCAAAGTGTCTGATGACAATGAGCATAAAAATGATCAAATTTCCCTCAGACAGGTGATGATTTGCACGTCATATTGAAAGTAGGGATGGGCCAATCCACTTTTTTTCAGTTCCGATCCGATTCCGATACACAACTGCCGATACCGATGCAGATTCCGATACAAGAGCTCTTTTTACTTTGTTAAATACTATATATTATTTTTTTTAAGCTAGTAAGTACAGATGGGAAAATCGGATCGGTGCATCTCTAATTGAAAGTAAAGCGTATACAGTACAAAAATTAACATATTTCCCAGTATGCACCAGCACAAGAAGTGTCACCTTCCCCAAAGTAGTTATCTGATCACTGGTGGCTTAAGAGTAACGCGTCTTCTGTAAACTGCAAGGGCAGCAGCTTGGAATCACTCCGACTGGGTTCAGCTGGTGCCCTTGGTTGACCAGTGAACTCTTCCCATCAACGTTAAGCCTATACGTAGCAAATTATCGCCATTCCTGAGAGTATTGTGCGGGGGGGCACAGATCATAATGAGAAAAAACATCCTAAAATGCATTGGGGAGGCCACATACCTGCAGGCAGACAGTGCTGATTCGCTCCCCCGTGAGGAAGGCTCGCATCAGAAGGGGAAAGGATCCTATTGCTGACGCACCCAAAATTTGTGTCACCTTTGTTTCACTGCGAGCCAGCCTCTTGCAGTGCGCCTCGCTGTGAATGGCGGTGAGTCAGCCAGCCTACCAGGAGGGAGCCGGTGACACTCTCCGAGAGAATGTCACTTCGTCTGATTGCGAGGCAGAGCCAGCTGTCGGCAATGGGCATATGGCAGAGCTGAGACAGAAACTGATGCTGCACTTAGAGTAGTGGGTGAAATCGCTCTAACGGGTCGCCAGATTCTCCGTCTTGGCCTCTCTGTCACTTGGCTGATGTGGTGACAGTTTTGCTGATATTCATACCAAAGATTCTGTCGGTCTTGTCCGTCTGTCTTGTGTCATGCCGACAGACAAGTACGATGCATTTTCCTCATGCATTATTGACTGCTTGTTGGGAGTAACTTCACCAACAGAAATTTTTCTATGAGCTGTTTGAATTAGTTCCTACTCGTGTGCATATATGTGCGCATGTGTGTGTGTGTTTGTGGTTGCGGGTTTGTGCATGTCTGTGTGTGCACACGCACACGTGCCTGTGTATATAGCATGAATACATGTCTAAAATGACAGAATAACAAATTTGTGATGAGTATATTATTCTCTCAAAAATACACTAAAATAACTAAAAATAAGAAAAAAGAAAAGCATTGTGCAACAAAATGTCCTTAGCATGCCTGCAGTCACACGCTGTAGTCTTTCCGCCTGTTTACCTCTCAGTCTTCAGCGTTGTTTTGAATATGACATAAAATAACAGTACAGTAATCATTAAGTTGTGTGTATAAAAGGGTTAAATTAAGTATAAGAAATGTGTTGCAATTTTTTTTTCAAGAGTTACCCTAATTTATCTGGAAAATTACATTTTCTGCTGGATACGAGATCATTAAGGCTTACTGTATGTAGAATTTTTTAAATATAATTTTAATGGCAGTTAAATATAAGCATGAAAGTATCCTGCTGGAAAAATTCTGTGATTGAACTGAGAAAAACTGTATTGTCAGTCGTTCTGTTATCTGAGCACCCAAAGTCAAGAGGACACATGAAGGTCATCATAAACTGAACCGTGTAACATAGCAATGGGAGGAGTGGAGACAAATTTACCCAGAAAGGACAGAGTAGCTTTTCAAAGTGAGTGCAAGGAGAGACACACAGTGAAAAGGTCGCAGAAAGGCCTACATCTGCCAGTGGCATTGGGGTCCGGGTGCCTGTTCTGGGACAGAACCCAGCTATGAAGAACCTGGTTCTTCTGGAAGGCAGACAGACCCACGGGACAGGAGGACCGGAGCATGGAAGGGGGTGACTTTATCGGCACCCCCAGGATGAGACGGGCAGGATGAGACGGGCAGGTGACCCGCGTAGCGTTTATGATTATAGCCTCTCTCTCTCTCTCTCTCTCTCACACGATTAGACACAGTACAAACTCACAATGGCCATTGTTTCTGTTGTACACGGCAAACTTGCTTTGCGCTCAATACCATAACATCTCTCCTAACTTTCTCCTCAACCAGCTTCTACACCCTCCCCATGTGTTATAACAGCCCCATACTATCAGAAGTGGTGCACCGATACAGAAATTTTGGCCGATGCCAACAATTGATATTTCTTTGTCTAGTATTACTGATACCGGTAACCATATTACGTATAAGCGTATATTTTCTGGATATTTGTGTCTTTTTCCAGTGTTCTGAGTCTATCATCAAAGAAACAGACCAAACAGCAGCATGGGATAGAAAGATGAACAACACATTTATTTTAAACTCCCTGACCTTTAAATATACTTCTCTGTAAGACTGAACTGCCTGCTATCTGAATGTCTGACAAACGCTGGCAAAGCATGGCCCCTTTCTATACTGAAAACACTACAGGTCATAAACACAAACCTGCTTAATACTTGTTGGTCAAGTGTGACACTACAGAGTGTATTGCTGGCAATTTTAAACTAAATTGATGATTTAAACAATGCCAGCCTAACAGCAGATAGGAAAAACAACTGTTCTGCTAACTTTGAAAATCAATTAAATCAGCGGGCAATATTGACCAAGACTGACACATTGGCCCAAGCGGACGTTTCGGTTTGTAATGAGCATCAGCCGCTACCAATATGTTAATGGATATATTGTACGTCTCAGTACAGATGGAAGGCGAGACAGTGACGTCTCTGTCGGGAGTCTTTGTGAAATATCTTCCTGCGGTTATTGTGTCGGGCTGCGCCGTGCCCCGTTAATGCGGGCATCTGCAGGCAGGCAGAATTATGGCCCCGGGGTCCTTGTGGAAAAGAAGGGGGCCGGCGGGTGGCCGGGGCCTTGGGGAGGGACGATAAGGCCACGGCAGCGGGGGCCATGTTCCCGCGGAGGGGCCCCTTTCATTTCCGCCCAGGCGAATCGCCGTGGGTAAATAAATAAATAATGCAAATCGGCTAATCGGGCCCGGCTCCACAGGAGCACTCTTGGGCCAAGGACTGCGCTCTCGGAGATAAGGGTAAGGACAGAGAAAAGGCACGCTACGGTATTATTGAACGCACAATAAAGCGTGCCACCGTCGCTGACAGCTCCTCACGGGTGCAAATTCACTCGTGCGTTATTAATATCCACCGCTGGGTATCTTGGAAGACTTTTAAATGAAAATGTGTAATCCACCACCACACACGCACATTTGCATGCCCTGGCCGTCTTCTGGAAGCATCCATGGTGTATCTTTAAAAAAATAAATAAAAAAACAAAAAACAGGCTCATTGAAATGCATTAAAGTACACTGCCACCTGTGGATGGCGACTGCTAATGTTTCTGCATCGCCATGACAGTCAAAAGCAGGCATCGCATTTTATAACCTACTGTGCCACATTAGACACTACAAGGCTACTGGTTTTGGCTAGGCCTGGGGTCAGTTCCCCGTCCGATTGCAGACTTACATCCTCCGTATTTCCTGCTTGTTATTAACTGCCACGTGCGCGTTTGATTTCCGCGTGTTTCCATTCAGGAGTGATCTGTTTTCTGGCGGAAGCAGAACTGGCAGAGGGGCTTTAAAAACGTTTGTAAACGCTATTAGAAACATATAAAGCTCTCACAACCCACCGTTGCTAGTTTTGATCTATGTACTGAATAATCCTTGGGATTCATCGTCTGCCAAGTGCTGCTAATGGAAGGTCGTACCGTCGCTCAGTAAAAACAGCTTTGCAGGGTGCATGATACCACGTGGCCGCTGGAGAAGGCCTGAGGCAGGTAACTGGAACGGGGGGGGGCATTTTTCATCTGGCGTTTTACCATGCGGTGCAGGAAGACAGTTCCCCCCTTACGTTTGAAGCCGCAGTCAGAGAGACACCATGCATCCAACCGTGTTACTTTCCTGCTCAGCAAGTCAAGTGGAGTTGACAGCAGAGCGCGTGATTCCAGGGAGCTGCAGTGGTGACCTTAAGTTTGCATGTCCCGACGCGCCTGTGGGCTGTCGTTTATCAGGCCGATCGCCGTCCTGCTGATGGACTTCACTTTGCAGCACTGAGCATTTCCAGCAGCCAGATGTGCTGTGTGAAGCACAGGTCAAAGGAAAATGTTCTCAGAAATGTTCCCCAAATACCTTTGAGACCTCTCGGAAACACAGAGAGTCAGACGGGATAGTCTGCATGCTCTGAGGAAAACCTCCCTCTCTCTCGCTCTCCCTGCAGGTGCGGCCAGAATTAGCAAAGTCATCTCTGTTCTAGTTCATGACCACCCCGATAGTACCAGTCCCCTTTCTGATTCCTAAGGCACTCACCTGGTCAAGGTCATGGGGCGTCTTTGCATGGTGAGGCAAGAACCGAGAGGGGAGTCGTTCAGGGGTCTTGATTCTGCCCGCTGAACGAGGACCGCGGGAGAGCGATGACTCTGCCGTAGTCAAATGTGATGACATCATAAAGGGCGTGCAGATGAGGATGGTGATGGAGAGAGACCACAGGCATCTCTCGCTTACACCTCCCAGCCTAAATGGGTTTCGTCTGTTAAAAGAATTGTGAGAAAAATCATTCATTACTCATTGTAAATAAATTATATTCACGGTGGCAGTACTAGTTCTATATATGCCAGTAAATGTCTGTAGAAATGCAGCAAGAAGGAAAAAATGACCATGACGGATGTACATGAGACTCCATAAATATAGACATGTAGACAGTGGGTTAAGAATGAATCTCCTAGGTCATCGTTGGTAAGGAAAGGCACTCCGGCAGTTACCGGGCAGCCCGTCGTCACGGCTCCTGGTTAGTGGAGTGCACTTCAGCACCTCATCAGTAAAACAGCTCTGTTTACTTGGCTACAGATTCTGCCAGGGTTATGATGGTATCGGCGAGCGGCAGCGATCCATCCAGACCCATCTAGGCCCTGTGCAGGTGTGTGCGGGTATGCGATGGAAAACAAGAGATCCTGAGCCAGAGGGTTAGAGGTATTAACCAGGGTTTGTTAACCGTCAGTGCTTTTTCAAGCTGTCTGGATTCTGAAATGCATTTGACCAATCTTATAATAATTTAATCCATTTAGTATGTACTGCTGCTTTTTAGAACTTTTTCATTTGTTGCATCTTCTTCAATCTTTCCGCACATAAATGATTTCATCACCTGAATAGATTTGCATAAAGTAGGACATCCTTTCCCACGTGTTATGTTGCTAATGATGTCAATAAGATAGAAAGAGAGACCGAAACAGGAAAGCGTGGAGCAGAAATGTGTAATCTTTGGATAGCTCTGTGCTTGATTGACGAGCCAGTCGTGATTAAACTGAGTGGCGTTTATTTAATTATTTTCTGCATCTGTTAGAAACTCTGACCTAGACCTTCCTACACGCACTCCGATCTAATTTCAGGAGATGAAATTAAGTTCTGAGAGGCTTTGCTCGCAATGTTATTTTCAGTGCTATCGGTTTTGTCTGTTGTCAGTTGTTGCTAAGCAATTGACCATTATCTAGGCAAATAGTCATTGGTATTCAAGAAATATAACATTTCTCTGAATTAATTTAAAGTCACAGAAAATACCAGTATGTTTCCCTCCTGTGAGAAGCAAAATTGAACTATCTCTACCTCTATCATTCTGGTGACATCATTCTCCTGGTGACATCATTCTCCTGGTTACATCCCCGTCGATGAGATAAATTAAAACCTTAGAAACTGAGGAAAGAGTCATGTAAGTGAAATGAAACCTTGCTTCTCTGATGTAATAGCAGCATACTGTATTTCCTTCAAATAAAATTGGCTAATTGTGATTCTGTTTTTGCCGGATGTTAATTCAATCCAGAATATACAGTGACACAAATGAAATCCAGAAGATATTACTTGTTCATAAGGTATTTGTAATTCCCTTTACTGTGGTCGGGGATCGTGCTTCACGGGGAGATCTGCAGGAGGAGGCAGATGCATTGGCAGATGAGGGAGATCCCAGCCAAGGAAGGAGGGTCTCCTTTGGCTGCAGAAGTGTGCTGAGGAGCGAGGGCTTTGAAAAGGAGCCTGAAGGGCCGCACGCTTTGGGATTTTAGCTAAACCTTCCCGGGAAGCTCGCCACTTCTCCTAATCTCATCTGAGAGCTAACTTTCCATCCGTGAGCGAGCCCTGCATTCTCCATCTCCACAGAAAGAAGCCTGATCCCAATGGAAAGTGCTGTTTGCCCCTCTGCCATGGCCTGTTCCATGAATGTTTATGTTATTGAGGGACAGTCCTGACAGAGCCACACCTGCATTTTGCTCGTTCGGCGGGGCTGCACGCCAGCTGCATACCGGCCGGTGCCCCTGCGTCTCCCTGCGGCCCTTTTACCGCGGCCCCGTCAACACGTTTTCTGCCCGGACGTGGTAAATGCTGCATGTATTAATTAAGGAAGGCACAGGGCAAGCCGCAGACCCCAGCGGTATTATTCGGCTTTAAATTACAGAGGCCATTAAAATCCGCCAAGTCGCCGGCATCCAGGAGAATCCCAGGAGTGCACTTATCATAGGTCAAGCAAACACTGCCTCCGTCCCCTTGCCACGCAGGAAAAGGGGCTGTGCTTATTATTTTAGGAATTCTCATTAGGTTATTAGATTGCCTTAATGTTATCTCCTCTCTTTAAGCCAAATAATTATTCCCATTCGAAATCCCTTTAATGCAGGGGTCCTAGTCGTGGTTGCCCAATGCATATGCCAGCTTTAAAGTACCATTTCATCCACTTAGAACCCCAGCCCTGAGAACTAAATTAGCCCTACTGGGAAAATTAATGGTTCAGCCGGATGCTTAAGCGCCCTTTTGCAACAAAAACCTATATTTCAGGCAGCTTGCAGGGTCTATCATACTGTATATGTATCTAATTATGTCTTGTGATTTCACGAGGTTAAAGTATGTAATGTGTGAATTGTCATGTTTTCAGACATGTGAGCAGATGGCCTTGGGTATCAACGTATGAACGTGTTCCCTTCTGCTCCTCCGCAGATATTCCATATGACCTATGACCTGGCCAGCGCCATGGTGCGCATCGTCAACCTCATCGGCATGATGCTGCTACTGTGCCACTGGGACGGCTGCCTGCAGTTCCTGGTGCCCATGCTGCAGGACTTCCCCGCCGACTGCTGGGTCTCCAAGAACAAGATGGTGGTGAGCACTCAGGTTGCGAGTCCCCCGTCCTTCCCAGGCCTACAGTAGCTGTGGTGCTAACTGTAAATGTATTCCAGGCAGGGTTGCCCATAAGGAGGGAGAAAGGTGAAGACCTTCAGGGGTCCAGACACTACAGGAAGCCATGAGAGTGTGAATAAATGGTAGCTTTTCTTTGGGGTGGGGGGTAATATTTCAGGAGCCCAGCCATATTTTGTGCAGCCCTGCATGTCTGTCAGGCAAATTTGACTTGTTGTAGTATGACATGGTACTTATTTAGGTTCATAGGTTGTGCAACATGGAGTGATGTAGTCAATATGGTATAGTAAGTGGCAGAAGATGAGCTTCAGCTGTCTTTCAACATAATGACGTGGCGTTTACATATGCAAAAGAATGACCTTTAGGGTTTTAATTAATAAACCGAGTGGAGACGTTCAGGTGCCCAACAGCCCCCCCTTGATTATGGGAGGGCGGCTGTCTCATGGGGAAGCCTGCAAAGTAAGGCTTTTATGCCGTATTGATGGAAAGTGGGTTAGGTAGGTACCTTGCACCTTAGATAGATATCTGCTTGAATGCTGTTCTGTCCAGTTGTTGGAGTGAATAGCGGGATGTGTTTCATAGGAGCGATGCTGCCCATCTGAGAGACATCTCAGGTCTGTTATATAACTGACCGCTGGACCTGCGAGCTGCCTGCAGCGTACAGTAACCTGGCACATTACAAATTACCGCCGGTTCTTCAGAGACCTCATTTATTATGAGGACTTACCGGCAGGCCCACTGGGATCCTGACACATCAAAGAGGACACGTCTGCCATCTTTGAAGGCCCAGAGCCCAAGATGACAAACACGATCACGTCCAATTCAAATGACAACCTTTAACGGCGCCAAGGATGAAAAAAAATAAACAAAAAAAAAATGGATAAAAAATGGCAGCGTGCGCCCACAAAAAGGGTCGTGCAAAAGGCTGACAGCTCATTTGGATCTGTGTAATGGGTACAAATGGTAATCGGGTTAGCAACTGCCTGGAGTGGAGGCTATTACAGAGACGGCCTGTCTTATGCACAAATTGGCCCTCATCTGATAAATTGCTCCACAAACTACCCATTTTCCCACTCGCCTGAGCTCAGATAGTAATCGCTACCCGGTACGTTCACGTAGCTAAGGTCGCCTGCTCTTAAACGTATCATTACCTTGTCAGGTCAAGATATTGTTTTTACTCGAAACGATCGCAGGCGCTAATAACTGGTTAGTCCTGTAGCTTGAAAGCGATTCGATATCGATTCAGCCCTGCCGGGAGAATCGGAGAGAAGGGGGCCAATGACCATGCTCTGCGTAGCGCCGCTGACCCCTTGTGTCAGAGACATCCGAAGCCACTGTGATGATTCCTATAGAGAGAACTCAGCTGCCATATTATACATTATAACGAAGGGTTGGTTTCTCAGATGCTTACACATGCTCGTCCGTACTGAGGGGCACCAAGACTCGATAATTGACACCCCCCCCATCCTGTCTCTTTAACTACCACTTGATGGGCCACCTTACCCCCCCCCCTTGATGCCAATGTCACTACAGCATGCATGTGCCTTCTTTTATCCCTCCCCCATGTCACAGAACGACACCTGGGGCCAGCAGTACTCCTACGCGCTCTTCAAGGCCATGAGCCACATGCTGTGCATCGGCTACGGCATGTACCCCCCCGTGGGCATGACGGACGTCTGGCTCACCATCCTCAGCATGATCGTGGGCGCCACCTGCTACGCCATGTTTGTGGGACACGCCACTGCGCTCATCCAGTCTCTGGACTCCTCCCGCCGTCAGTACCAGGAGAAGGTGAGTCGGAGTGTGTGCGCGCGCGTATGTCTGTGTCTGTGTGTGTTTGGTGAGGAGGCCTCGGTAATGAGGACAGTGCTGTGTAGCATCCTGCCATCTTCAGCCAGCGGTGCAGTGCTTTCCATGGGCCTCCTGGGGCTGGTGAATACACTTTAAGCACTTTAGTGCATTTACATTGTTATTATGTCATAAAAGTGGGATAGCAGGGGTCAAGTGTGTTTTTCTGACATGAGTGTGAAAATGACCAGGTGCTCATGGAGTAGGAATGCTTAGACCGTATGAAGAGCACTCTGTAATACTACAGGATTGCCCATGTCCTGAGGTTCGGAGGCATAAAGTATCTCAAGGTACTTGAGATGCTCTCACTACAACGGGGCCTTGAGGCCCCTGCGACATTGACAGATAACAAGCTGTTGCTGCTGGGATCTCTTCTCCTTCTTCAAAAAGAGGCTGCTAGCTCTGCGTGAGCGTGGCTGCGGAGGTGAACGGCCGGAAATGGGCGGATCGGAGCAGGGGATCGATGCAATATCAATCAATCAGTCAGACAATCAGTCATTATTTATATACCGCTATTTTAACCGCAGGGTTTACAAAGTGCTTTACAGATATTTAAAAGAAAGGAATTAATTATAGCATAACAATAAGCACAGAAAAATTTTAAAAGAGAAAAAGTAAAATATATAGACAGACAGACAGACAGACAGATAGATAGATAGATCAGAATACTGGGGGGAGCGGCCCTTGGTCGACATTGACGATGATGGGACCCAAACCCCCCCTCTACTCGTGGAACACAACACTCCAGATGTTAATACCTCTCACAATTCACAGTACCACTGGACCACCCTCTTTGGTCCTCGCTTGGGGGGTCGGATGTTGCACACAAGGGCCCCCCTATTGCTCAGTTGTTTTTAGCGATTGTTCGAGGTTCAGCAGGAGTGCAGATGCACGCCATAAGTGGTGGAAGTCAGGCTGGGTGACGGCTGACAGTCCCCTCGTGCCACAGGCTTGCCCCAGATGCATTGCTGGGGATTCTGCCAGCTCCTCCCCCACTCTGGGTTGGGCTGTCCCTGGCAGTCTCTGTGGCGCTGATGGCAAGCTGTGCTGCCAGCCTGCTGCATGGCACTGCCGTGGCACTGCCCCCCCAAGGGGGAGCACAGACCTTGCCAGTGCCCACTGCTGTGTGCCCCCCATGGGAGCATCATAGGAGGCCCACGAAATTCTGCCATCTCTGCGTGGCAATACGGACCAGTGGGCACATTCATTGTCTCTCTTGTCTCTTGTGCCTTAAATGCTTGAGTGGGCATGCAGATATTTAATCCTACTCTCGAGCTAAGCGATAAGCTTTTTAAAAGTACTCCTAAGCATGCTTCTGCCAGCAGATGGCAGCCTTCCTAAGACAGAGATGGTGAGCATTAGCCTGTCATGGAAGAATAATTAATCAGTCAGGGCTTGACAACGGCGGGCTGGTTAGAAGATAGCTGGGAGGGATACTTTATGTGATGAATCTTTACGTTAATGATTAAAATAAAACTGTACATGATGGGATGGATAATACTAATTACTAAATATGAGATTTATTAGGTCGCTTTTATACCATGTATATCCAGTAGAGCCACATCTCACTGTGGGCTGGTCTCTCCATGATTTCATTTGGGTGTTTTTTCCCTGAAGGAGCTCTTCCCACCAAAACCATTGAAAGCTAGATTTTCCTGCCGGTTCTGCCTATCAGCGATCAAAAGGAACAACGGCACTCACCTCCATATCATTTATTAATTAAGACAACTGTATCTTTTGCCAATAAAATGAAAAAAATCAATTTGCTTTGCCCACTTATTGAAGATAAACACGCCCGCCTTAAATGTCGTTTCTGCGTCTGCTGAGGGGGGCAAATCATTGCACCCAGGTTCCTGCTTCTCAGGCACTTCAAATGATTAGATTTAGCAGACGGGAAGAACAGGGATGAGATCTTTCTTCAGAAACGGGGTGTTTTTTTCAGGCTTTCTTGCCCTCGGCTAGTTCAGATGCGTCCGTCGCCACGGTGCCGTGGCAGCCCTTGCGTTTTTTTTGCTCCCTTCCCCACAATGTCATGGAAAAAGGCCGCTGAGACTAATTAGGAGGAAACGGCCCTGCTTTGTATGTGTCAGCAGTCTCAAAGCGCACTTTGAAGTGGAACTAAAACTACTTTTTAATCCGCCTCTAATGCACTGTGTCTGTAATGCTGCGAGGTTTCACATCCAAGGGCCGAGACGTTAGCATCCTCAAATGGCGACAAGCAAGACGGGAGCGTGACGCAGGAACGACCGAGCGGCAAATATGAAACCGACGCGTGACTAATGACTGGTTAGCGGGCCTAGAGTGTTAAGAGCCTTCGAAGAGCTGTTTTCTAAAGACGCTGTTTTAATGAAAACTAAAAGCGGCATGAAAAGATTGCAGTTAGTGAGCTACATGTCCAAAAAAAACATTGACGGGACCTTCCTGGAGAGTCTGGCGGGGATGCGGCCTTCCCATAGGGTGACATCGGGCTGCGGCCGCATCGCAGTGTAAACATGTGGTGCGCTCCAGGGCTCGACACCTCCGGTGGCAGCGGAGGGTGCCATTAATATTTAAGGATGTGGATTTTTGGCGTGTCCCTGCATATGTATACATCATTACCTGCCAAACCATCACCCACCTCTGCCAATCAAAGGGAGCCGTAATGTTGTTAAAATCATGAAATATGTATAGATTTTAAATAGATTTTAAAATATGCATGCCACATAAAATATGCAGACGTGAATGTGCTTTATATAATGCTAATTGATTATTATTAATTCATTCGAACAAATGCTGAAACAGAGACGGTAAAGCCATCCGTTTCTCAGATTGGGCGTTCACGTTTGCGGATCACCCCCTCCCTCCCAAAGGCCCCTTTATGTCCACCGGGTCTACATAAGGACAGAGATCCTGTTTGTGTGAGAGACTGGTCTCCCCAGCAGGCACTGGCTACTCTATATAAAGGTGTGACGTTTTCAAACGCCTTTCAATTTCCCGGCAGACTCTCGGCACGCCGAGGCTTGTAGCACGCACACCCCTCAAAATCGTCCTTCGCATACACCGGGGAAGACGCATTACAAGCGGCCGCAGGAGGTGCAGCCAACGAAACCTACTTTTTCTTCCAAACTTTTATTCTTTTTATTTTTAACATCCCCCCAGTTTTGCCTTCGCACGCGGACAGAGCTCATAGGCACTTCTGTTTCTGTCGATTTGATGCGCTACTCCCACACACTTCCTCAGTGTCCAGTCCAGATCAGAAGATGGCACCTTTCTCCATTCTGGTGTAGTCCAATAGAATTAGCTCACCACCTGAAAGCTGTTGAAGGGAGGTCAGTCCAGATTTCCTAACTCACTGACCTCCCCATCCCGTTAACCCTGCCAATGAAACCCAAAGTGATCTCCAAGCCTGTAGATGGCAGCATCTCTGGTGGAAGTGAGTGTAGTTTCAGAAGCTACTCACATGGACCTGTGGTGGCAGTCAAAGCCTGTGGACGGCTGAGCCCTCATGGTACTGGCAGCTAGTAGATCTGGCACAGAGCGAACTTTCTCTCCTGCCTAAGTTTTTATCTTCTAATCCATTTTTTAATTAACACCCTCCAATTAAGCACAGGTCTGAGGGGTATAATTAATTGAGGCCCCGAAGCTGATTGTATATGGGAGATATCCTGAGGCTTCTTCACTCTCAGTTTTCAGCACTATTCCACAATTAAAGAAAAAAATCAGCAAATCAGTCTTTTACCAGAAGGCTGTTCACAGTTCACAAGTGGGACTACTCCCACTAGATGGGAGTGCAGTGTTGGGTTGAATGTTACAGGAAAATGCTTAAGATATGATGAGGAGAAATAAAAAAATACATATATTTCCCTGCTTTTGAGTACATACTACATGTGAATATATTTTAGTAGGTCAGGACCTGTATGTCCTGTGGGTGTGTTTACGATCCCAGTACAGGATGAATGTGAGATACATACAGATGGACATCAGCAGCAGAACTCTGAAGCATTGGTTTAGCGTTCCTGAGTGGCTCAGAAGGAGACGCTGTCCGTCGTGGCGGGGGACAAACCGGCAAACAGCACCAACAGAATACTGTCATCATGAACTCCTCTCATAAGCAAAAACTAGACAATAGACAATAAGCAGGATCAATGGTGCAAAATAAAAACATTCTTCAGATTTATATAACAATATAACAAGAATCATCCACACATCCATCTGTCCGTCTGTCTGACTGACAGTGGCTCATCCAATACAGGGTCTTTAGCAGTGAGGACACTGTAGTTACTGATCAGCTCTATCACAAGCTAAAGATTTATCTGCTGTTTTTAGTGGGCTGAACGATGCCGTTAATCTAGGGGCTGCCCTCTGCTTCATTTCCGCAGTGTCGGTATTACCTACAAGGGTCGCCAGTCAATAAGTCAGCCGCACTGATTCTCCTGCCTTTATTGTGGCCTTAGGCCACCTGGAGTCCAGAATTAAGCATGACCTTGTCAAGTACAGCCAAAAATGGACAGAAATATTAACTTCTTGTGCTTAATACTACCACCTTTCTCTCTGTCAGAATATTTCTTATCTTAAAGCACTCCCTCTCTTCCCTGGGGCAGAGGGCTCTCAGTCACACCGTATTAGAATATAGTTTGTCACCATCATTGGCTAGGCAAGAAATCACTTGAATCTCTGCAACAGGCACTCCAGAGAAGAGCTGGATCACAGACACACTGGCTTATGTTTGCCCAGTGGATTCACAGGCCTAGTATCCGTTTATCTCTTTATGCGTAGGTGTATTGTTGATCGCCATGTTTAACACCCTGCAAATTGAATCCGTCAGTGTGCAGATTGTTCTTAAATGATGTGGAGGAAGGAAAAAAAAACAACTTTCAACTTTGCTCTGGCAAAAGTGAACAGGAACCAAGCTTGAGCTATTGCTATGAAGGAGATGATGTTCTTGCCCTCTGACCTCAACAGTAGACACTTATTAATGGACTGGATGGACACGCAAGCACAATGGAGGGTTGCCATGACTTCATCTCCCATGTCAGGACTGAGGGTGGGTGAAGTAGGAAGGTGGGGGGGAGGGATGCAAAATGAATGTGTTCTGGGGGAAAGAGACCTGCTCACAATGGGGGGAGAAGGAGTAGAGTGCTGGGCTGACAGTGACTGAAGGCTGTTCGCATTTCAGGTGTGGGACCAGTGTTGGGTTGAATGTTGTAGGAACGTGCTCAGATTGCCATGAGTATAAATAAATAAACGAATAGACACACACACACACACACACACACTCATCCAGCTTCTTCCCAGGCTACAATGGAGTTACGTTTCTATAAACCTAAATCATAAGGTGAAAATGCATTTTAATACTGTACAACTGATCTAACACACATCATAGCCTAGTCTAGCCTACCTTAAACAGGCTAAGAATAATTACCTTAGCCTACAGTTGGGCGAAATATCATTAACACAAAGCCTATTTTATAATAAAATGTTGAATATCTCATGTAATTTATTGAATAATTCACTGAAAGTGAAAAACATTTACTCATCTTAAAGTCGAGATATAACTATATATATATATCATCTGCATAATACTACATGGGAATATATTTTAGTAGGTCTGGGCAAGCATTTCATAAAGACCTGTATGTCCTGTGGGTGTATTTATGATCCCAGTACAGGATGAATGTGAGATACATACAGATGGACATCAGCAGCAGAACTCTCAAGCATTGGTTTAGCGTTCCTGAGTGGCTCAAAAGGAGATGCTGTCCGTCGTGGCGGGGGACAAACCGACAAACAGCACCAACAGAATACTGTCATCATGAACTCCTCCTCTCATAAGCAAAAACTAGAGAGACAATAAGCAGGATCAATGGTGCAAAATAAATACATTCTTCAGATTTAGCACGTAATACATTTTGTTTGTATCGGGTAAACTCAAAGAATATTTATTTCAAAACCTAAAGCAAGAATCATCCATCCATTCATCTTCCAACAGTTCATCCATACAGGAGAGCCGTGAATAACATTGATCATTAAAAAAGCCAAGACTAAGATTAACAGCATGATATGTGGGAATCCTAATGAACAAGGAAGACAGTACAGATCGCTGACTGGCTGTGTGGATCTAAGTGGATTTAGGCTCTAGGTGTCAGAGGAGTGGCGAGGCTGCTTTGCTAAACCCCGGACTTTTTGAAGACCCCTTTGATCAAAACATTGGCTCCGGACATGACTGCCAGACATCTCCAGTAGCCGGGAAAACACCGGTGGCTCTGGGAAAGTATTTTGGTTGATTATCAGATGTCCAAATGATCCCTCAGATCAGTGCAGGAAGAATGTTTAAGTAGACTGCTTGATAAGAGATTCAAAGGCTTAGCCTAAGGCCCTTCACAGAGGCCCAGGGGGTGAATATAGATTTTTTTGTTCTTCATGTTCTTTGTTTAACTCTTTGTTTTAACAAATTCATGTTTTTTTCTTGTATTGCAATGCATCTTCCTAGATTAGCAGTAGTGCATGCAGGTAGAGTAATTTATGATAGTAAGGGCTTAGCTTTCTTCTGACTTGCATGGGGCTATAAATTCCCTTTCTTGCATCTGGAGCTCAAGCTCTTCAGCGTCTTCATTTAGTTTCACACGGTGTATCACCACACTGCCCCCCCCCCCCCGGCACTACACCTCGCTGCAGTACACCAGTATCACCGCTGAGGTGATAAGGAGAGGCACTGAGACTCAGCAGGGAGGGGGGAAATTCCTGGGGGAGGGGCGGGCAGTTTCGCCAGGGTGAGCGACACACTGCAGTGAGGGCCCCCGGTCTAGGGGGGGTAGTGATGTATGATGCCGATTGCCGGGTCAGCCAGTCCCCACAGCATACGGGGTCAAGGCCTTTGCACGTGGCCCGACAGTGACGTCACTCTGCCAGGCATTGGATTTAAACCAACGACCTTCTGATCACAGAGCCACACAACAAAATTCATATCACCACATTTGAACATCATACGTTCCGGTTGCAGGCTCGGCACCCTACAAGCTCCACTACTCTGCTGCAGTGTATATGTGTGTGCATGTCTGAAATAAGAAATTCACAAACGAGAGGAGGCCATCCGGCCCATCAAGCAAAAACACCGGTGGCTCCCATATTTACCATTCAGTAATTTCTGCATGTGAGGAGTAGAGCTCATATGTGCAGTTTTTGTCTTTATATCTGTTCATCTATTCTCCATAACCATCTTATCCTATTTTTATTTGCCTGGGAGAGAGCAGGATACCTGGAGGTCAACAAACATGCAACTACCTGATACCCTTTTCCCTTCCTTGTCACCTTTTGGGTGGGTCCACCTCTCCCCTAACCCCCTTTCCTGGATGGGGGTCACTTTTTCCATGAGGGAGTTTCAAGGACCGGGGTGCTCCTTACGGAGCTAGCGGTTGTGTTTAATCATCTTACTGTACTTTGCATCTTGCTCCTGCTTCTGAGGAAGGACTTTGGGGTAGATGCAATGTTCATGGGGCTTTTCATTCGGGCCTGTATGGGAGATGCAGGAGATGAGACATCACTTGCGGTATTAAAAGTCACAGCAGCCCCTGGATTAATAAGACCGGTGACCTGGAGAGATTCGTCGATTTACAGTGGCAGCATCGAATGGGCGGAGCTATAAAACACACAGGGGCTGACGTTTATTACCGCGAAGCGGTGCGGCCTGTAACTGCGGCATTTCTTCTTGGGGTTTCCAAGTGCTCCGAACATCGTGCCGCGTGCGATTTAACAGCCGGAACATGGTTTGCTCATCGGTAAAAATGAAACACTTTCACCGGCTGGTAGATTGTGTCTCTGGTCCTCTCCTCAACATGCCGCTTGACTTTTTCGTGGTGCTGGTGGCAGTCTGCCAGCGTAAAGAAAAAAATCAAGGTTAAAGTGAAGCCGGCTAGCCCACCAGAAGTGGGTCACCCACTGGATTGACCTGGCAGAGGTATTTACTCAGGATGTTTGTTTATTTTTCTGTGGTCTGCGTGTCCTCCATGGGATTACATTCCATGTCGGAATCATTAGTTACGAGTTCCACTGTCCAAGATCGGCATCATTCTGCCGTTTCTTAAATTTTTTTTTGACCTGCAGGCTTGATTTGAAATGTGGAAGATACATATGGGTCCTGACCACCATAATCTCAAGATGTTGTCATTCATCACATTTTTTCATCATTGGGATCCCTCTCGTACGTTTCACACTCAGTGACCCTCGTTAACGTTTCTGGAACATTCCTGCCTGTCGCCGATTAGTGGAAGCCCTTCTTTGCCAGCCGAGTCACTGCACGTCACTCCTGTGTGATGTTCACCTTGTCTCTTATCGAGTGTATCCTGCTAATGAGCAGCTTGTCTCCATACCGGTGGTGTCTCCTCCTACAGCCCCAAGGGGAAGTGCTTCTCTCCTGTTTGCCTTTTTCTCAGACAGAGTGCAGCGTGCATTAAACCCCAAGCACTTCATTTACCTGAAGACTCCACATAACACAGTGGGCTCAGGACGCTAAAGTCACTTCTACTATAGTGTGTATTTCCTAAACACAGTTTGTAAATAGATGAGTTGTCTGCATAATGTGACTCTGTCTGGCTTAGCTGATATTTCATCCCCACCGCGTTTACCATTTTGCATGCAGCGGTAACACGCCTGAACGTGTCGGACTGCGGAGGAGTATGCTTGATGCTCATTTAGCTCAGCTAGACCACAAGTTTTTTTTAACAAAATGCTAATTTTTAGGAGTGTGCCAAGAAACTGTTTTGAATCAAAAAGCCAATCCAAGTCTCTACATTGTGGCTAAAACGATTCAGATACACATTGCGTCACTATTACTGAATATTACTCGGATATATTTTCATGTTAAGATCTTATGATCTGTGACAGGTTGGCACCCCATCCTGGGTTGTTCCCCGCCTTGCACACGTAGCTTCCAGGATAGGCTACGGACCTCTACGAGCCAAGGATGGTTTGTGAAGAAAAAAAAAAGTAGGACACATTGGTACAATTCAGTACATTGAAATAAAACATATCCAGTTATAGCTGAATTGAATCAAACCAATTGTTACATCTCTTCTTATCTAGATACATATTGCATTCTCCGAGAAGGAGAGATACATACCCCTACAAAGCCCTTCAAAATCTACTCCACTGGTGTTCATATGAGTGATTAAATTTACAAGAAAGTATCTTGGGAGTATACAGGTGAAATTTCAGGTAAAAAAAAAATGACAGGCGAAGGCTTTAGCATTTGAGGTAAGACAAAAACAAAACTTTTAACATTTTAAGAGAAGTTTGAGCTTATAAAGCTTATAAAGCACTGAACATGAACCTGATTAATGCCTTGGTTAGGTTATGAGCAGGCTGTTTGTTGTATTGTGCGATTTTGCATAATGCAAGGTTAATAAAGGAATGGATCTGTCGCTGCGTGTCATGGCAGAAATGCCTTTATTCCTGATTTACTACAGTTTTCATGCCTGTATGATGTGTTTCTCATCAGTAAAATGTTCACAGAGTAAAAAAAAAGAGCAAAAACCTCCCCCAACCTTCTAACATCACTCGGGTTTTCTGTCCTCCTGTCTGTCCTCCTGTCTGCTCTCCTGTCTGTCCTCCTGTCTGCCCTTCTGTCTGCTCTCCTGTCTGCTATTCTGTCTGTCCTCCTGTCTGCTCTCCTGTCTGCTATCCTGTCTGTCTTCCTGTCTGCTCTCCTGTCTGTCCTCCTGTCTGCTCTCCTGTCTGTCCTCCTGTCTGTCCTTCTGTCTGCTCTCCTGTCTGCTATCCTGTCTGTCCTCCTGTCTGCTATCCTGTCTGTCCTCCTGTCTGCTCTCCTGTCTGCTATCCTGTCTGTCTTCCTGTCTGCTCTCCTGTCTGTCCTCCTGTCTGCTCTCCTGTCTGTCCTCCTGTCTGCTCTCCTGTCTGCTATCCTGTCTGTCCTCCTGTCTGTCCTCCAGTACAAACAAGTGGAGCAGTACATGTCCTTCCACAAGCTCCCGGCAGACATGAGACAGAGGATCCACGATTACTATGAGCACCGCTACCAGGGCAAGATGTTCGACGAGGAAAGCATCCTTGGAGAGCTCAACGAACCCCTCAGAGAGGTGATCATAAACAAATCATCACTTATGTACACTGCCAGTCAAAAGGTTTTGCACACACTGAGGTTTTCTGCATTTGCATGTTACTTAATATTTACATTAAAGATACACTCAATATTCTTTGCTAGCAAATAAATTTACAGTATGTTCACCATTTGAGTGCCTTTATTAGGAAGAGAATGTCATATACAGTATTTGATTCATCAGCGTAACCTCCTACAGCAGTTATAGCAGCAGACAAATCGCAAGGCATTCTTTCTACAAGGGACATTAAATACTGCTCTGTTTCATGGGATGAAACCGGTAACTAGTACATTTAAAGTTAAAGGACAGCCTAGAATTTGAATTTGCCATCACCACACAACCAGATAACAGGAGTTCAGACATAAACTGTTACATACGGACACGGTACTAATGTATTTTGAAAGCGAGAGATGGACAGAATCTCATAATTTGAAATCTTAAATTCCAGCTCATTAACTTCTTTCCATGTTATAAAGCAAACTTGTTTAATTTGACTTTTATGGCTGTTCACTGAACTTTCCAGTGCTTAACAAGAATAAATAATCTACAGTTCCTGAAAAATGGAAAACCAGTAAAAATCTGTTGTGCGCAAATCTTTTGACTGAGTGTATTTCTAGCTACAGAGTTTCCCTGTAAGCTGTAAGTGGGTACATATGCTCGCTCCAGGGACACCCCAACATAGGCAGTCACCATTTTTTAAAATATAATTTTCCGTGTGCAGGAGATCATCAACTTTAACTGTCGGAAGCTGGTGGCCTCCATGCCGCTGTTCGCCAACGCGGACCCCAACTTCGTGACCTCCATGCTGACCAAGCTGCGCTTCGAGGTCTTCCAGCCTGGCGACTACATCATCCGCGAAGGCACCATCGGCAAGAAGATGTACTTCATCCAGCACGGGGTGGTCAGCGTGCTCACCAAGGGCAACAAGGAGACCAAGCTCTCGGACGGCTCCTACTTTGGCGGTAAGGGTACCATCATAAATGATAATAAGCGGCAATTTATATCTGCGCGCTTTAATAGTGCTAAACTTGGCTCAACAGCAGGCACCGGAAATGCGGTTTTAGTGCAAAGTGGACATTGTGCTGTTTAAGATACCACTCAAGCAATTAAACACCACAGCAATGTATTTAAGAGGTGCCTGCACAAGTTTAATTATATGGCTCCTTTGTCACGTGATCAGAGGACCTGCTTTCAAAAAGCACCTACAGGCCAGAATGGGGGAAAGCGAACTGTCCTCGACCCTGAGTCACCGAGATTAATCAAGGCTACTCAACAGAACAACAGGACAGTGCTACAGTTTTTTTAGTCTCTCTTGCCCGTAGGACTAGATTGGATGCTGGATGTGATTTAGGCCTCTCCACAGATTGTGTCGCTGAGTTCAGAAAGCAAGAATCCCATTAATAAAATGTGATTACACATGCCCAACATAATAGCTTACTGTAATCGTTGTGGATTTATGTTTTAAGCGTCCAAGGCATTTACATTTGTATTTATTTGTTTAGCAGATGCTTTTGTGCAAAGAGATGTATGTAAAGAAAAGGCTCTGGTTTCATGTTGCTAAGTTACCGTTGCTGGCCTTGCTGCAATGCTGAGGGGAGTCTCTTCAGAAGGACACGGGGAATCTCGCTTTAGAAGTCTTTACGTCGCTTTCTGTAACTGTCAGATTCAAGGCTGCAGACCGCCAGTACTGGGTGTGCGGTATTTTCCAGGAAGACTTGCGGGGTTGTGAAGTGAACGTCACGCCGAATCAGATGGAGGGGGAGATGTTTGCCGGTCATATGGAGAAGCCGCACCCACCAAAGAAATGTAGTGGGTGTCATTTAAAAGGATTTTTAAAGGAAAATGAGGTGGTTCATTTGCCTCGTGAGAAGCGTCTTTGCGCTCCGTTGCTCGGCGTTCGGCGAGGTGCTCTGCATCACTGCTCCCGGAAAGCAGTGCATGTGGGCGGCCTGACTCCCGGCCCGGCTCAGAGCTGCGAGCACAGTAAGGCCCAGAAAGCCGTCAACATGTGCTGCGGGGGGGGTAATCCCCCTGGCGCTCAGAATGATCCCGTTTTGGCAGAGGCTCATATGCTGCTCGCTGCTCGTACTGTATAGGTAAAGTATGACAGGGAAGAAGGCATCCAAGAGCATCCTCTTTGCAAAACAACTGCACCAGGCAGTACCAGCCCAAATCCTATAATATCCATTTATTCCACATGTTTGAGTCTCTTTGAGCCTCAGCTCCTCATTAGGCTGATCTCGTTCCATTATTAAATGTCTATTTGCTCCCCAGCGTCCCCCCAATCCATTTGACTTCTGTGCAGCTCTCGGCCTGCTCCCCCCCTCCGATACAGGGTTTGCCCTTTTCAAGCACTCCCTGGCAACACCATTGCTTTCTTTACTCACCACAGATCACCTGGCACTGTGACGGCAGAGTGCAGCGCCCTGCCAGACCTGTAGGTGGCGCCTGGCATCCAGCCAGCAGGGCTGCCAGTCAGAAGTGACAGATAGAACCCCAGCCTAAAAACGTAGTCTCAGTTTTTGTTTTTTTAAAACACATATACAGCAGAATATTTACTGAGAAAATATGAGTTGACTCGCCATTACAAGGCACCTATTCACCCAGGCACCCAATTTTCTTTTAAATTCTTTTTTTTTTTAAACACTTTTTTAAACCTTTTATGCTGCAATCGTCTCACCTTTTTTGTCCCACCCAGAGCACAGTGTAGTGGGGTGGGCGGTGGGGGGGCATAAAGCCCAGTATGCCATGTTCAGTCACGCCCCACGTGGCTGATGAAGCACCTGAAAATGAACAGCATTCGCTCGTTTGCTTCATGAGTGACGCCAGCGAAGCTCCAGCGGGCATCAGGTGCGTGAGACAACAATGTGGGCGCAGACTGTGACATCAGTTTGTGACTTCACGCAGGATTCCTTTAGATGAGTCATTACAGGCCTACAAATCTGACCTTTTATGCATCATTTTAATGCAGATTAGCTACTGGCAGAAAAAATATGAGGATTCGGACAGAGGTCTTTGTGACATTTTAATGCATTTTGCCCTGGTTTAAGACGTACATGTGATGTCCATTTAAAAGAGGATGCTTTATTATGCAAAATTCTACTGCAAGGGAAATTAATATATTGTGACTGAAGCTGCGACTGATAATAAACTATCAGAAAGCAGTAAAGATTTTTATGGCATCCAGTATCTAGCTGTCAATGGTCAGAGTCCGTCTTTCAGCTTAAGCTCTGATTATGCTGCTACCAACATTACATTATACTTACCTGATCATTTTATCCAAAGCAACTTACAGTACAGGTGAGGGTTACAGTTCACATGTGCAACCTGGGATTGGAACCCATGATCTTTGTGTTGGTACCTGTGTTCATGTGCTTATCTCACGTCAGTCTTTCTCCTTCTCTCACCTTCCAGTCCCCTGCATTGAACCAGTGATATAAACACATACGCAGTGATGACAGGCTGCGAGTAGGCTGTGGAGATGTATTCCTGAGCTTGGATTAAGGGAAACACATCCTCACAAAGGCTGTTCTTAAAATGAACTTTCGAGTCTCATTTCATTGTGACAACGGTATAATTTCAATATAGCAGGTACAAAATTTGGTAAAATTGGATGTGGGTGGTGATGCTTCACCTTTTGTTTGTGTCACATAGCGCCCCCTGAAGGGGACACGTGTCCTATATCCCCAGCTAACCCGCAGACACGGATTCGTTGAAGCCAGTGAGAGCATTTGAGCACCCCTCCCCCCCACCTCGGACTGACCGCCCGAGTGGCTTGGGCCCTCCCTGCTAGAATAGTGCAGTCGGTGAGGAAATGAGGGGGGGGGGTGCGCTGGTGGATCCGGATAAAGGGGAGACAAAATAAGATGGCTCTGCACTCACCTCTGCTCCAAGAGATGCACGAGCTCATCACTTCACCTTACACATGCCTGTGAAGCCTGATTCCAGGACTCCATTTCCCATGATTCCCTGCTTCACACTCTCCATAGTGCAGCCCAGTGGCAGCACCAGGGTCTGGTTAGTGTGGCTTTAAGCCCCAAATGTTTTTAGTAAAGCCCTAAATCTTTTTTACCCACGCTTTGTTCGTTATGTGTATAATGGGGTTTAGTTGTCATGAAAAGCCAAACGCAGAGCTGCCATGGACACGGAACTAATGCATTTTGAAAGGAAGAGACGGGTAAAATTTCATAATTTGAAATCTTGAATTCCAGCTCATTGACTGAGTTCTGAATCTCCCCTTCTGTCGGTATGCTGCCGGTCACTGGGCCACACGTGTATTCCTCCATGACTGAATTGTAGCGGAGGCTTCTGGGGAAATGCAAGGAAAAAAAAAATCAGCATGGTCCTCACGTCACATTCAAATCCCGCTCTTTTTAAAGCTACTTAACGATGCAGCAGGTGTAGCGACGGACTAAATCCAGGTATTTTCGGGACGCTGTTAAATCGCTAAATGCCATTTTTAGGATGTCACACGTAATGTCATTCTGGAAACAAACGCTCAGAATCTGATGGCATAACACAGGAAGAACGGGTCCGCCTGCCATGTGGCTGAATGCAGACCGGCGTCTTCAAAGGCTTTGGGAAACCGAATAACAGACTGTAAGGATTTAAAAAAATTAAAAAATGAAGAGAATGTTTCATATCATTCGGCAAACAAAAGGCAGGCAGGGAAGATGCATCACTGTAATATTCAGCATTCTGCAGGATCTGTCAGGCTCCACAGCCCTGCCCTTTCTTACAGCTTCAGCCTGATTCCCACTCTCATCTCTCTCAGCGGACAGCCTTATTCAGAAAAGGCCTGCAATGTACCGTTTCTGTGCTCTTTCACGGGACACACAGGACCTTCATACAGCACATCACCAAGGACCTTCATACAGCACATCACCAAGGACCTTCATACAGCACATCACCAAG
>JAODKF010000022.1:3309759-3327432 GCA_026779585.1 Mormyrus proboscirostris | reverse complement strand
AGGACCTTCATACAGCACATCACCAAGGACCTTCATACAGCACATCACCAAGGACCTTCATACAGCACATCACCAAGCGCATGACATCCTTGTGTTCAATGCCTGGATGGGCACTATCTATCTATCTATCTATCTATCTATCTATCTATCTATCTATCTATCTATCTGTCTGAACGAAAGTACATATGTACATATTCATTCATTCATTCATTCATTCATTCCTCCAACGCTTCATTATAAAAGCCTTACAAGGCAATTCCTCTAACAAGGGTCAGCTAGGTCTCATAAACTGCATTACTTCATAGACCCTGGATGGTGATCAATTACCATAGCAACGGAGAAGCTCAGCTAGCCCCATGCCGTTTTCTTTGCCGTCCTGCGGGCTAAAGCTTCAATATCAACTGAAGGATATCAAATATTGTTCGGAGAAAACTGCATGTGGTCGTACCTGGTGTTTTATTAACATTAGATTTCAGTCTGTTAGGGAAACATCAAGTGCCTGGAACATCAGTATATCAGGATCAGCTGTTAGGATGTAACACTTATGCCGGTTAGGAGCTGATGTGAGTGGCGGTGATGTCATGTTCCCCTGCAGAGATCTGCCTGCTGACCCGGGGCAGGAGGACGGCCAGCGTGCGGGCGGACACCTACTGCCGGCTCTACTCGCTCTCCGTTGACAACTTCAACGAAGTGCTGGAGGAATACCCCATGATGCGGCGGGCCTTCGAGACCGTGGCGCTGGACCGCCTGGACCGCATCGGTGAGTCTGGCTAGTAGGCCGGCTGGTGTGGCGGCTCGCACGGGAAGCCTGCTTCTGATTATACAAACAAAGGGCATCTTCAGGAGGAATCAGAGCACGTCCTAGGGCTACTAATCGTACTGAGAGGTGCGTCCGTCTGACAGCGTGTGGAAATATGTAAACATTATTGGGAGGTGTGTGCTAATAGGGACCGGAAGAGGTAGGTACTGCATCTGCGCATCAATCAGTGGAACAACTGCTCACCAGGGCTGGCTGTCAGGCGAGCGACTCCAGGCCAGATGTGTGGCTCCGCCCACAGGAAGCTCCAAACATCTGTCTCCCCCTGAGGGTACCAGTGGAGGCCCATTTTGGGCCTGGAGGGAGGGAGAGAGTCTTCTCATGTCTCATTCTTTGTGAAAAAGGACAGCACCTTTCATGCAGGCATGAGCATCAGTGTGAGGCTGGGGGATTGCGAGTCCTGCTAAGGAAGGGACGGCCTCTGTAGGGCTGACCAGCAGCACAGCGATTAAAGTCTGCCACTTTCAAATGAAACATTACAAGGCTTTCCTGGTCTTAGTGAGGCTCTGCACTGCCTGAATAAATATCCAGTAGTATAAAAGTATAATTGCACTCTGTCAGCTAAATATGTCAATTTTACAACCAAGCGTATTATTATACACTACACAGCTTAACCCTCCCTGCCAGTTCTGTCGTGTTCCAGCTTTCAGTGACTCCGCAGCTGTGCTTACACTCGTGTATCCTGTATAATCTCACATAGCTCCCCAGTCCGCCCCCAAACATGCCAAAAACAAAACCCTAACACGCAGGGGTGGGGAGAGTCCTTCTCCAGTTCACGCTGTTGTCCCCTGAGGTGCTGCCTGTGTCCCGTTTCACCGTCGCCACCTGTGTTCCCAGGGAGCACGTCACAAGTAACTAATAGTTCCAACCCGCTAAATGCTCCAGTCCCGCTTTATCATTCCTTTTGAACCGCGTTAGTAGTTAATGCTGGTTTGAGTGCCGCATGCCACTGATCGGCAGTGGTGAATTAACCCAGGGCCTCGCTGCGGGTGAGTCCTGAGCACATGGCGATGTTCTGCTTAATTGGCCGTAATCATCTGTTTGCAGCCCTGCCGACTGTACATTGTGTGCTGGTGATTTCTTGGCTTATGGGCTTAGAAGTGGGGGAACCCAGTGATTTAACTGAACTTTTTCCACATGCAGACATGGACATACTGTACGATTGTTATACAATTGACATAAACGTGGTTCTCTGCAGTTGAACTTATGGGCCAAAGGGGTCTGGTTTATAAGATACCAGACAAAGAAGTCAATCAGTAGACCAGTCCTATCCTCTTGTCCCACTGGTAGTTGTGGTTTTATTGTTCCACCACTGGGAAATAATCAGTCGAAGGGATCATCGCTGTGGATTATAAGGTTGAGGCTCAATTATATGTCAATGTTGTCTTTTTAGGGAAGAAAAACTCCATCTTGCAACACAAAGTGCAGCATGACCTCAGCTCAGGAGTTCTGAACTACCAGGAGAACGAGATCATTCAGCAGATCGTGCAGCACGACCGGGACATGGCCCACACCGCCCACCTGCTGCAGGCTGCCCCGCCCCCCGTCCCGCCCTCACCCACCCCCGTCATATGGGCCCCACTCATCCAGGCGCCCCTTCAGGCGGCAGCCGCCACCACCTCCGTCGCCATAGCTCTGACGCACCACCCCCACCTGCCCGGCGCTCTCCTCCGCAACCCTTTGCTGGGCTCACTCAAGGACCCCCCTGGCCGCCTCAAGAAGTTCCACTTCCCGGCGTCGTCAGCCTCCCCGGGAGACTCCCCGTGTGACACCCCCTCCAAGCCGCACCCCGGCGTGGACAGCCCCCTGCTGGCTGCCTTCCGGGCCCATCACATGACCTCTACACCGGCGCAAGCCGGCCCCAGCCAGCAGCCCCCCATCAGCAGCCCGCGCCCCTGCCCCAGTGGCCTGGCCTCGCTCCGCCTCGGCTCCCTCCCCACCTCCGACTCCCTGTCCTCCAGCAGCTCGCAGCTGCACACGCAGCCACGGCAAAAGCTGACGGCTTCCTGTAGCACGCCGCCCACTGTGAGCCTCCCCCACAAGGGGGAAGCCGGGGGGACTTCAGGGGCCGCCGCCGCGGCCCTCACACCCCACATCAGCCCCCTGGCCTCCAGCTCCGCCAGCCCCAGCATGTGCCAGACGCAGGCCCCCGCCTCTGCACCCACGCAGGCAGGATCCCAGCAGCACCTCACAGGTAGGACTTCTAGCAGCCTGAACCTGTTCCACACGCCTTCCTGCGACTCCCTGTCATCCTGCCGGAGCCAGCACACGCTGCCCCCTGGCGGGTCCCCACTGTCACTAGTGCAGGAGAGTCTGGCTGGCCTGCAGTCCGGCTGCCTTCCCCAGCTTCACCAGGAGCGATCAGCGCTAGCCTCCCTAGCCCAGTATGGCTCAGGCAGTGCATCCCCCTGCTACACCCCGCTGGCCCCCAGCCCCACGGTCCAAAGCCCTGTGACCGGAAGGACGTTTCACTACAGTGACCCCTCAAGTGCCACTGGGTCCCATAGCTCTCTTCTCCTGCCACAAATCTCATGTCCTCCCCCGCTGTCCAGTCTGCCCCGAGCTGGCACGGAACCGGAGTCGGAGTCACTGCTTAGCTTCTTCTCCCCTGAAGCAAAAATGGTATCGACCTCGCACCCTTCCCTGCCCCAGGAGGTGGGCCGGGCCGCGAGCCGCTCCCCCAGGCTGCCCTCCCAGGAGCCAGACCCCTGCTTTACCCCCTTTTCCTCCCCAGTGCTGTCCAGCAGGCCCTGCAGCTCCATCTCGGGGAACGTGCCGCTCGTCAGACAGACGTCCCCCGGACCTATACCTCAGACTCATTCCCCAGGGACGTCCCCCACCCTGCCGCCACGACGGGGGCACACGTCCGAACTCGAGCCCATCCGCTCCAAACTGCCCTCCAATTTGTGAGGTTGGATCACACCCTCCTGTGGACCCTAGACTAGAAAAATAATCTCTGAGCGATGTTTTTCCCCCCTTCCATACTCTGCACTGTGTTTTGAGTTTCCTAAAATAACTGTGAATTCAAAGATTAACTGGGTGACTTAGTACTTAGATTACTTTTTTTTTTTCTTTTTGCTTTGCCATTTCCCGTTTTTTTACCCTGAAATATATATGTCACCTGATATTTAAAACATTCTAGGAGGGTGTGAGATACTATCCATTCAGACAAGGGCCATGATTTCGTTTGTTTTTACCTATGCCAAATGAACTGACAGGGACTGAGCCAGGTGGCTGACACAGCAACGTGACAGTATTCCGTGCAGGAGCCTATGCACTTTGTCCTGCGGCAGTAAGAAGAACTGTTTTTTGGTTACAGAGGTACAACCTTTATGAGCTTACGTGTTTCACCACGTCACACAGGATCACGTGATATGACAGTTGTGATTCTCCGGTGATTTGCGGTTCACTTATTTGCTATTTGCTCGTGTTGAAAACTTGAATTCTGTCGTTCTGATTAGCGAAACTTTTGGGGGACGCAAGCCAAATAGAGTATATTCTGGATCTGTTTTTCTCCCTTCGTCTTCCAGGGTCACACAGTGATGGTTTGGCTGCTTGTATCAGTATACCCTGTGTGTGTGTGTGTGTATGTGTGTGCGTGTTTGTGTGCAGGGCCAGATTAATGCATAGGCCAACCTAGGCAATAGCCTAGGGCCCCGGCAAACATCAGGGTCCCACACCGCCTTGGGAAAAGTGGAATGGTTAGTTAAATCGGCAACACCAGAGTGTCCATGCTGATGTCAGCCAAGGGCCCACAGATAAGATAATCTGCCCCCCTGTGTGTGTATTCATCTCTCAGCTTCCAGGCCAAATCAAGGGATGCCTTGATTGATCAAAAACAGAAGTGTTTTGATTTTGTGTGCATACATTAATATCCCCGTGTCCTTCTACACCCTCAGCGGGTAAAGAAAGGAGTCACCAGCACTGGCAATTAAGATGCAAATTTGCCCCATAGAGAAGAAACTGTCTGAGCCCATGGTTTGAGTTCAGTGGTAGTTGGAGGGTCCCGTACTAAAGAACAGCTCCAGTTCTTAGTTGGCGGGGTCATGCAAACGGCCTCTGGGTGATGGTGGACAGCTGACCACCCCAGCTTCGATCTTCCAGCATGATCTAACAGTCGAGCATCTAGTTAGTGGTTCACTGTTCCAAAAGGTGCTCTGCCAAAGCTGGATTTACACAGGTATGCGTTTGATTAAACATTTCTCTTAAGATTTCGCCAAGCTGCATATTTATTTTCCAGCTTTATTATTAGCCCCGCCCCTCGATTTCTGTGGATAGACTGAACACCAATGGAACACACAACTGTTGACAATTAGGAATTATGATTATTGACTTGGACAGCACTATTTGGAACATTTACTCTTCATATAGAACAGATATCATTTGCTGGATGATGTCAACCTAATCTTTTTTCTTCCTCCCATTTAAGCGATAGAATAGATGGTCATAATATTACAACAAAGGATGCAGGCGCCAATCAACATCAAGTTCTGTGTCGGGGATTAAGGAAACAATGGGATTCAGTAGCAATACGAAGACAGGATTGAGGTTTAGCATAATGCGGATGGTGTAAATCCTGGTGGAAACACTGTAACTGTCTGGAACCAACACTCAAAAGATATCAGACGACTGTTTCGAGCATTATATGAAAAAGCTGCTATGGGGCTATAAGGGGCACTCAGTTAGCAAAATGTCATATCGGATCGTGGCGAATATCGTTTCACCGGGTGATGTGATTCAAACAGAATGTGGAGGGAGCCCTCTAACCCCTCAGGATTGATCTGAAGTGTGCAGACCGTGATGGAGAAAGTGCCGCCATGGAAACCATTCGCAGGCAGAAACATAAATGGAGATGTTACAGATACATTCAGATATACAAACATCATAGAAATTTATTCTCAGCATGGATGGCATTGTCCTTCACAGAACTTAAAAAAATAGGTATTACATTAATTAAACTTTGATTATTAAAATATATTAAGCAAAGAGTAGGTTAAATATTTTAAGTAAATCTTAAAAAATGTTGAAACATTTTTGAATATGTAACAATGGCAACTTTTACAAAACAGGTGGGCATTCTTATTAAAAACATTAAAAAATGTCTTAATTTTTTAATTATTTTATGTCAGGCTGTTAAGTAAATGGCATTTTTCCAAATACACAAACACTGGGGAAATTTCGAGGATTTAAACTGACTTGTTTGTAGAGTTCTTTCTTAATTTTAAAAGTGAAAGCATTCTCGCACAGGGAGAGTTAACACGTTTTCTTAGTAAATAGCAGGTAGACCGCCATCTGTCCATATATAATCTCAGCAAACGACATGCCAAAACTTTGTAAGGCAGACCTTTATGAGAATGTTCGGCGGTTGCCATGGTGCTGTTTCACACCGATCAATTAATCATAGCATCACACTGCAGTGGTGTTTTCAAATGAGTAGACAGGACCTCTTTCTGCTTTTTCAACTCTCGCGTGACCGCAGGTGAATAATGTCCACCTAAAATAGTATTAAGAAGCCGAGGCATGATTTACGATTTCCGTTTGCTGACTGACACATTAATCAATAAATCAGAGGCAGCCCAGAGCAAGACCTGTCTTTCCTCACCCCCCATCACCAGGAATGGCACACAGAGCGCCCTGTACCCATTAGATTTGACTCGCGTATAATTCAAGGAAACCAGACACGTTTCGGTTGACCCTTGTCCTCTTCAGAAGCTTGGGCTTTTAGAATGGCCTATATGGTTTCCATGGATATAGTATTACAGACATTGGCATTTCGACTTCAGACAAGGGAATATCGTTGCTATGTCATGATTAGGAGCACAGCTGTTTACTTCTGTGCTGGAAATGTTTTCTGTTTTTCTGTGACTCTCTCTCGGGTAGCAGAGCCGCAAAAAAAAAAGTCGCCTAATTTATTCTCGATAGAAATCTGTTCTCCAAAAGAACATGAGAACAGCCGGCTTATTTAATCGCAGAGATGGCTGACCAGAATGTATCACGCGACAGTGAGATTCACATCACCATGTAGCGAGACAGTGACATATTAAAGGAGCAATGTAGTCGCCCAGGGTTGAGGGTTGCTGTTGAAGCAGGAGAGGAGAAGTGGGATGACTTGAGTGCACCTGAGACGACTCTCCTGCCTGGTGATTATTTGGAGGCTCCGACTGAAGTTTCCCTAAGGATAGATTATTGATTTGCCAATTTGAGCCAATGACAAGGCCATTTGAAATAGCAAACAGGTGTGGCCCTGAAGTAGCCTGCCAGACAGGATGCCTTCCTGTCACTTATACGATCGATGGTCATAGATGTAAAATATTAGTTTTGCCAATGAAACGCATCCAGCAGACATTAGTGGTGAATTATCAAGCATTTCATATATTCTAGCGGAATGAACTCGCCAGCTGGGCACTCGGGTAGAATGACAGAACCTCAGAACGGTAGAGTTCACACAGGTGTTAGACGCCGGGGTAATACGTGTTAGAATTTGAATTAATTTCTATTTGGTAGCAGACTTTGAAAATGTACACTTTACTCCAGCTATGCTCAAGTAGCTTTCGGCTGTTTTGCTCACTACCTCAAATCCGCTTGCCAGCCAGCCGTGGTGATTTGGCCCACCGTTAGATTTAGGTATGATACTTCATGATGTATACTGAACATCAAGTGCAGCAGCTGTCTGCCTGTAAAACCCAACCCATCAATTTTCTGTAATGAATTCCACTCTCGGGCAGTTTAGGAATCTAAGCTTTCTGCAGTATTTACCACTGAATGTGTGTTATTGGCCAGTAGGTTACTGTTATAAGGAAGCAACAGAAGCGGTGCAACATTGATCAAAAATCATGCAGGCCATCATAGGAAATCAACCACAAAATAAAGGGAAAACAGTCACATTCACGGATATAAGTTTTCCATTCACACCTCCTGATTTATCTCACAATACCTCACAAGCACATTTTAAGTTAATTTTGGTTTAAGTCGATTTCAGCTCGCACATGCGTATATGTGAATGATGTTGGGATATCGTATTCTGGGAAGGCCAGAAGTGCTACTTTAAAATAATCGAATTTAACTCCATTCATTTGAAGTGGACATGTTTGGACGGATTTGGATTCAGAACCCTTTAATTAAGGATTCTCTTTGGTTCGCCTCTGAAATGTGGCTTTTTATTTCACCCAAATGGATTTGCCTACGGTGGAGATTTTACAAACTTCAGTAAACAACCCCCCCCCCCCCCAAAAAAAAAAAAACACTATAAAGTGTGCATTTCATATTCTGAAATTCTGCACCCATGCCACCTGTTAATATTTGTTTTATACCGTGCATTTATTCAGAACTGTCTGTACAATTCATTCTTCCAGTATTTGTTTTAGAAACTTATCGTTATAAATATGATAAGCAATGCTCACCAAATGTGTGTACTTACAATAATCATTGTTGTCATTTTATTTATTTATTTATTTTTTTAAGAACTCTTGATGTTAATCATATGACATTTAAGACATACTGGACATTGTGTAAAATACCTATTTCTAATAGAAGGTTTTGTAATCAGAGCGACAGTCCTACAACAACTGAACAGACTTGTTTATGAAGGAGTTTTTTTGACCGATTTGCTATTGATTCATGAATATCTATCTATCTATCTATCTATCTCTATATATATATATATATATATATATATATATAAGCATATACATATATATATTTTTTCTTCCTGTGTTGAACTTGGAACTCTGGGAAAAAGCAATAAGGAGACTTCAAAGGTGTATCATGATTGGCTCTGTTTGCTGGCCACCGTGATGAAATGTTACTAAAACAAATATTTATGACGATATATGTATGCGAGAGAATAAAGATGAGCAAAAGTTGGGTTGTTGATAAGCACATGCACTGGTCAATATTATAAAGGTATGAAATAAAGCATAATGAACATTGGCTGTCGGATCATCACAGCATTATTTGTGCCTTAAAGATTATCAGCAACAAGCAGTATAGATGACTACCGAGAAACAGGGAGGGAGGGTACTGAGAGAGATGAGATGGAGGGAGAGTGCGATGGAGAGGAAGAGAGAGAGGAGGGGAGGGAGCAGGGCCACTAAGGTTGTTCTGCATTTATGGACAGCACGTTGCAGGAAGAACTGTCAGAAACTGCACCTGTGAGCATTCAGCCATCTGCTTCATTACAAAACCCCCTTGAGGTAACCTTCCCCTTCCCGGTGTGTGGACTCATTGAAGACGAAGCCCTTTGTCAGAGCATTTCTATTCTAATTATACAGAACTTGCTCTTTGTGAGACAAGCTCAGGAAAGGAATGTGCAGAGGCAGACCTGTAACAAAAGGAGGGGAATTACTGAGAGAAGAGAATCCAGCATTTGTGTCAATAGCCCAGAAATTAGGATAAAACTCAGAATTGACCGGATAGCACTATCTCAGCTCAAAGAGGCTACACCATTCGCACAATATTCTACTTTAACTTACAAATGTACAGCCAATAGCTGTTTTTTTACTTGATCCAGCCTGTTATTGTCTTGGTGAAGATCTTTTGCCAATCTGTGTTGAAATCAGCTCTGAAGCATGAGGATTTCTCTAGAGGCATCAAGCTGCTTAACAACTGATGGTGAAAGTAAACAGATCGGCGCCGAAGCTGGATGGTGCCAAGAGAAAGAAGGAGCGAGAATCACTGATTTTACGCAGTTCGCTTTGACTGGAGAGTCTCCCTTTGCAATCAAGAATTCATCAGGGTGTTCCAAAATGTTAAGTGGCAGGCTGTGCTAATCTCTACTTTGGGTTGCTGGTCTTGGCACAATGTGGTTTGACACACTTTTTGTTTTTTCCTATGAAAACCGGAAGGAAGCTGCCTCCCTCAGTCCACTAATGAACTTGAAATAAATAATCAAAACAACAGATTTTCTAAAGATAGCTGAGAGCACTCTGCTCTACCCCACATATCCATTCTGGATTTTTTCAGTAACACTTTACTTACAGTAAAGCAATAATGTGTTATAGACACCTTCATAATACACAACAATGCATTCATAAAGCATTATATACATGACTATATTTTTAAAAAGGCATAATACATTATAGTCTTGTTTATTGTGCATTGTGACTGCTCTATGAAGCTCTCATAATGCACTATAAATACCTTCATAATGCAGTACAAAGCATCCATAATGCTTATACTGACCTTTATAATGCATTCATAAAGCATTCATAATGCATTGTAATGCTATAATGTGTTATGCCTTTTTATAAATAGTTATAGCCATTTTTATAATGTTATGAATGCATTGTAATGCATTATGAAGGTATCAATAATGCATTATACATGACTGCTTTAAGTAAAGTGCTACCATTTTTTCTTTTTGGACAAGCATAAAACACACAGGTAATAAAGGTGAAATCTCTACCACCCTTTTCAGCGTTTTTAACGGAACTTCTGATCAGCTGATCGTAAAACCATACAATTAAATTCTACTTCAATGCATGAATGATATCTTCTTATTTCAGTTCAAGGACAGGAGTGTTTTTTATCTCTTATATTTCACTGATTGTTGCAGCATAAAAAGCAATGCTGTTAACAATGACTAATGTAACGCAACAAAATACTCCTACCTTAGGAGCATTAGGGTTCCAGTATTTTGACTAAGCCCCTACACACCCAGTAGGTGGAAGCATGTGGTCTGGCTGGATGAATACCAGGATTTTTCTCCCCAAGAAGTGCTAAAGTAGCGTGTCAATGTGGCGCCACTGTAACTAGTGTGACAGAACCGACAAGGATCTCACCGCAATTCATCACAGTCACAGCAGCAATGGCTCTGCCGTACGGATCATTACGGAAATGATGTCTTGTCGTTAACATTGTCATTAAGAATAGAATGGAGGTACTTTATTCATCACCATTGGGAAATTGGGTAGCTTTCACACACCCTATCATGCTCCCTTTGAGAGACACAGAGACACATTGATATACCGATAAGAGCAATCTTTGGAGTCAGAGCGCAGGCTCAGACAGTGTCCAGCGCCCCGTGGAGTAGTCAGGGCTAACGGCCTTTCTCAAGATGCCAATGCTGATATACTATATGGACAAAAGTATTGGGAGACCTGGCCATTACACCTACAGGAGGTTTTATGACACCCCATTGCAAAGCCATAGGCATCAATATGGAGTTGGTTCCCCCTATAACAGCTATAACAGCTGCCACTCTTCTGGGAAGGCTTTCCACAAGATTTGGGAGTGTGTCTGCTGGAATTTTTGCCCATTGATCCAGAAGAGCCTTTGTGAGGTCAGGCACTGATGTTGGATGTGAAGGCCTGGCTCACAATCTCTCTTCTAGTTCATCCCAAAGGTGTTTGATGGGGTTGAGGTCGGGTTCTGTGAGGGTCAGTCAAGTTCTTCCACACCTACTGTAACTCACCCAACCATATGTTTATGGACCTTGCTTTGTGCACTCAGGCACAGTCATGCTGGAACAGAAAAGGGCCTTCCCCAAAATGTTCCCATGAAGCTGGAAACATAGCATGGTTAAAAATGCCACTTAGTTCACTTCACTGAAACTAAGGGGCCCAGCCCAACCCATGAAAAACAATTCCATACCATTATCCCTCTACAAACAAACTTTAGAGTTGGCTTAATGCAGTCAGGCAGGTAACGTTCTCCTGGAATCCGCCAAACCTAGACTCATCCATCAAACTGCCATACAGAAACGCGATTTGTCACTCCACGGAACACGTTTCCACCGTTCCAGAGTCCAGGGATGTGCTTTACATCACTCTGTCTGATGCTTGGCATTGCACTTGATGATGTGAGGCTTGCATGCAGCTGCTTAACTATGGAGACCCATTCCACGAAGCTCCCAGTGCACAGTTTTTGTGCTGGGATTAATGGAAGTTTAGGAGTCTGCAGTTAGAGTCATCAGAACATGAAGGACTCTGACGCACTACTGTATGTGCCGCAACATTCAGGCCACAGAGCTCCGAAGAAGAGCACAAAGTAACGTCATAGTCATCTTCCAAAACAATTTCTTTGGAAATAATAGTAATAATTTATGCAAATGAATTATGTACCCACATATCTTTAGTTCTCCATATCAATATCTGTCTATCAGATGCTAAATTAAGCAGTAAATAAATTAAATACAAATAAGCTCAGACGATATGATTACTCAGTGTAAAAAAGCTTATAATAAAGCATATAAAGTCAAATTTACAGAAGGAAATAAGCCGTCCAGGGAAATAAGAGATGGAGAGAGACATAAAGCCTAATGAACAATGAGCAATCAGGGCTAGAGACTCTAGCTACCCTAATCACTCATTTGAGCAGAAAGGACCACTCTCCAATGAAGTCAGCTTCTCATACCCGCAGCAGGTCTCATCACAAGAGGGCCTATCTCCTGGCCTTTCAAAGGATACATGTAGTCAATCAGTGTGCAAACAGGGTAATTACCTTCAGACCAATCAGCAAACCGATCACTCAACTACTCACAGACACGAGTTGACCAAAAATTTGCCTAATTGGCAGTTGTAGCCATACTCATAACTTAGGGTACTCCAAGCATAAAGAGGCTTTTTTTTATTATTCTAAACATTTTCTCATCCTGAAACCAGATGTGAAGAGAACTGGAGAATGAGGCACATTTAGAGAAGAGACTTTTCAACACACCTGAACTCGGTACCCTTGAAGCAGCGCTAGTCTGAACGTGCTACCGATTCACTTTAAGCACTTTTTTGGACTTCTTTGATTGTAATGAAAATGCACAGAAAATTGAGTCATCCAATCAAATACAGGGTGATTTGATTTTTTAAAAAATTGCCATTTACTGCTGTTGAAATGTTGAAGAAGAATCTGTCTTCCAATTGCTACCCCAGGGTGCCAGGGGGCAAGAGGTAAGGAGCAGTACCAGATACTAGGCTGGGGTACATCACAGATAGGATGGTGCTATCGAAGGAAAAGTTTAGAGTGATTGGAACAAACATAGCAAACCTCTCAAGTAACATTTGAGTATAAAGCATGAAGATTAGGTCATAAAATGGCACAATCCTGCATTTTATTGGGTAAGTGGGTGGATGTTAGTTGTTTGGTAACGCTAAAGATGTAAGGACTTTTGGTGACGCTTTACATTAACTGCACCTTCATAATGCCTTTTTAATGCATTCAAATATTGTTCAGTGCACCTTCATACAGTAAAGCATCCATTATTCATTCATGGAACATTCATAGGCAGCATGTAAGTATACCTTAACAGCTTTGATACACATTAATAACAAGCATTATATGATAAATAAACATTATAATCATATAATGTTTGTCATTAATGTATATTAAAACTGTTGCCTTAGGCTGCTTATGAATGTTCTATGAATGCACAATGAATGCATTATGTAGGTGCAGGTAATGTAAAACTCCCAAAATTCTTACATCTTTAGCGATGGGAGAACAAGCAAAAGAAACAATCCGAGCTCAGATGGGACAAACAGTTTTTAATCTGCAGTTGGTTTAGGGTGAGAGAGAAACAGAATAGTGTTTTATCATCCCTCTCTCTCTCCCTTCATCCATCCATCCATCCATCCATCCATCCATACATCCATCTTCCAGCCATATAACCAATACAATGTAGCAGGGAGGAAAATGTCTTATATTATTTGTAATATGCAGTGGACTTGAATATGGTGGCCTCTCATATCTGGGATTGCAGGTTCAGATCCCACTTCTGCACCGTGCGAGTTGAGTTTGCATGTTCTCTCCTTGTCCCAAATGTCCTCTGGTTTCCTCTTGCAGTACAAAGACACACAGTTAGCCTTTTTGGCCCTGGTGCCCAGTGAGGTGTGTGTGTGCCTTGCCATGGACGGGCATCCCATCCAGCGTGTGCCTTAACCATATGCCCTGTGCTGCTGGGATAGGCCCCAGGTCCCCCCCCCCGTGACCAGGCTGAGCAGTTGGGAGATGGATGGATGAAGGGCGTGACTTTGCCCTGCCCCGGGGCATCGTCATGCTCCTGCCATTTCAATGTGGGAAGAACATAATTGTGCAAGTGCCTTCTAAGGTTTATGCAAAGTGACACATGTGACTTCTGTGAAATATGCAAATCGGCTCCGAGAATTGTTTCTGCTTAGTCAATGCAAAATATAAGCATTCCGTGCCTGAAGTCTAGATATGAGTCATTCTGACTGCAGGAGATGACTTTTAATGGCCTGTAACAGATAGCTCTGGCTTGACAGACTTTCAGTGACAAAGGCTTTGGAAACTGCCGATCGGACGAGAGGTGATGTGTCCGCTTAGGTTAGGCATTTATGGGCAGTGGCTCTGTGACACATCAGTCAGGGCTGCACTGGAAGGCAGGACAACCAGATATCACCAAAATCCCCGTACAGTGATTGAAAGGGGACCTTGTGGGACTGGAGACACTGTGCAGACAACACCCGGAGCACGAGGAGAAGCTGTCCTTCTGAGGAGCAGAGGAGCCTGATGTGATGTGAAAAAGATACCTTCACCATTCTCTCAACAGAAGGGCACGAGCTCATGCTGGATGATCTGAAGGGACACCACAAAAAGGTCCGAGGCCCCACAGCACGGCACCCGGAGCACAGCGCGTGTGAACCGTGAACGTTCTTTGTGACATCATTGTATTTACATTCTCTGGATTTATTTACATCAGTGTTTTGTATGTGTATACTATTGATGTACAAAGAAGTCTGGATTGTACTTTGAACTTGAAACAGAAAAAGAACAGAAAAACATTTTAAATCAAAATTCATTGCATACTGTAATTGGAATAGGATGAACCGTCGACACTCCGTGTGAATTCAATTCATACCTTGAGAGTAAGACAAGGAGAAAAAAAAAATGTTTTAGGAAAACGAATATTTTTCATTTTTAGTTGTTTTCGGGGATCACCTTTTCTTTAAATGATTTCAATCTTGTCTTGGATGAGCAGTATGGATGGATGGATGGATGTTTATAGTGCTCAAAGACGGGAGGAAATGAAAGAATAAGCCTTGGAGTGGGAGGATGACAAAGACACAGCGGGGCTGATTAATAAAGAAAAGAAACAGAATATGAAGGTATTGACAGTTTTTGTGACGTTGTCTTGAGACAACAGCCGAAGAACCGTCATTATAATAAAAACATTAAAGCAAAGCCGAACAAATAGCTGGTCAGATGATAAGAAGGTTCAGGAAACGGGTTATGGGGAGGAGACGCTGCGGAAGACCGAAGCAGTGAGCTGGGGTGTAGGCAGATATGAGAGCAGGTGTAGCGACATTACACCTCTGCTGGCGGAGCGTCTGAAAACGAAAGGGCGAGTGTCTTCCAGCATGTCGTACCCTGTTTTAATACAGCCACTGAGATGGAAAAAACAGGCCATTATCTGGTGAATATTTTATGATCACTGTGCGTCATGTTCTGATCATTAAAAAAGACTCTCATTGCCATATTATCAAATGGACAGATGCCACATTTGTAAGAAAGACTTATCAGTCATGGTAGCCCATCCTTCAATCGAGCCAAATACACAGCATCCCTTTATAGATTCTCTCCCTGCCCTGTTCTCTCTTTCTCTTACAGGTGTCTTTTTAATCAAACACTGTAAAAAAAAAACATAAATTATTTGTTGGTTTTCTAGTGTTTAAAAACCTGATTTGGCCCCAGATAAATTCAGATTAATGCTTTGTCCTTCAGCAAGTCACTTAACATTTCCGTCAAATTACCAGCTTTATAAATATGTGACACTGCAACTTGTTTCTGATCAAATTTTCTGCCAAGGCAAACAAATTGTGATTGTTTGCTGGTATATGAGAGCCCTGATTGCACATTTCTTCCACTGTAATCTGCAACACCGTGTCCTTCCCAGGTTTCAGCCCTGTTAATTAAGGATTTACGGGTGGGGCACTGTTATCAATATAATCTAGAATTAGTGGAAGACTGCATGGCGCTAATGAAATTTAGCAATCATGAATGCGGGCGCGATTAAAAGGACGTAACCTTTTCGTTTGCTGGTGTTATTGTAAAGCTTCGTAGCTGACATGGTCTCAGGGCGGGACTGGAATTAAAAATAGCCCGGGACTTTGGGGCCCACCATGACCCGAGAGTAAATTTCCCCATGATGACTTTTACCAGCCTGTGTACCCATGTATCCATCATGTCACCGGGAAAATGCCAGATGGCCACACCAACCCTGAATGGAACGGAAGATGCCAGAAATTCAGCAGGTCAGTTATGACAAGTGCCGTGTGGCAATGGTGACCTAATGGTTAGGGAAGTGTGCTTGTGATCAAAAGGTTGCTTGTTCAAATTCCCAACCAGCAAGGTACCACTGAGGTGACCTAAGCAAGGTCCTGCCCCCATGCTCTGCTCCCCAGGTGCTAAATACTAGCTGCCCACTACTATGTCATATATGGGTTAAATACTGTTTTGTTGTGGTGTACCAACACTGGCAATTAATCTTCCACTTATTTCACATAAAAACACAAGCATGTGCTTGCACCCTCATGCACATCTGCACATGCTCAGACAGCACCGGCTAATCCATGCCTCCATCCTCCCTGTCAACGGCTACCGAGCGGAATAGCTTCCTGTATCAGGTAATTAAACAGAGTGCTTAACTGGCTGTCTGCTCATCGGCGAGATACCCAGGCCAGTGCGGAGGCACTCGGCATCTGAACGGCTCAGAGACATCGCCACATCCTCTCCCAAAGGTCGCCTCTCCATATTAGCACTTGCTTTCATGGGCCTGCCTGTAATCCCATTGTCTTGCCTCCTACCACAAACGCAAGACTTCTTATGTTGCTTTATTCTCTCCTGCATATGAGCAGCCCAAATATAACACCGATTTCTAGAACAGGGCACACCTCAGACAAGGGCGTAAGAGAGAGTTTGATATCGAGGGGGACACAATTTAAATACAAAGTTCTACTTTTTGTGGAGGATGGATGAAGCCAAATTAAACATCAGGGAGTTACACGTCCCCCTCATCGCCCTGGCTACTCCACACCTTACCTTAAAAACTTTTCCCACTACATCACAAATCCATGTTGTCCTACAATGTCATATACATCAATCCGAAAGAAAATGGTTGATTTATGACATGAAATGTGATATATGAGTCTGGAAACCACTGCTGTGATGGTCTCATGCCTCCGGTCCTGTCTCCCGCTTCCCAAAAGGATTTTCCTGGCCTGCGGTGGATTAGCCCTGCTCTCTGGCCTGCCACACCGTGGGCCACAATGGAGGAGCAGTGCAGCTGCTCATGCAGACACTCCCGCAGCACTGGGCTTTCTGGTGCCGGTAGAATCCAATGGAATTTTTTAAAGGACGAAATGGCCGCGGCGCAGCAGCCGCACGAAGATGACGGGCGTCACTGAACGGCAGCATCCCATCCCTCTCCAGTCGGCAGGTTTCCCGTCTCACTCCCCCATCATGCCTGGTGCCCTTCGCCGATGGTGACCTTGGAAACGGGACCAAGCAGAGCCCCTGCTCCACCAATAAGTAAAAAGAAACGTCTGCATCAAAAGTGTCTCATAACATTAACTCTTGGCAAATCTGTATTCGCCTCAAGTACAGAGCAAAGATAAAAAATCAGAGAGCACAGCTCCGTTTGTATCGTAGACCTGGTGCTGGTGCTCTAGGATTCTTACAACTTCCTCCTGGTTCTAAAAGCACATTTGTCCATGAATGTTTGTTCATGTGATACAGAGGCAAAGGTAGCAATGTTGCATAAAATTAGTCTGAAATATTCCTCTGATTAGCATTCCCTACCTCTACCCACCTTTCCAACATATCCTGTCCCAGAACTGTCATTACGCAGCCCCTGGCCTACCTCCCGCTAGCGCCCGCTTCCCCCCGGGGGGGGGGGGGGGGGGGGGGGG
>JAODKF010000022.1:3296494-3309659 GCA_026779585.1 Mormyrus proboscirostris | reverse complement strand
GGGATGCGCATTGGTGAGCGTGGTCTGCCCCCATAAGTGAGATGTCAGCTCTCTGACCTCTACCTGACCTTGCTCGGCTGAATGAAAAAAATAATCTGTCTACATTTTTTAACTGAAACAGTCTTGTGCTGCCTTCAAGGAAGTTAGGAGTGTATCTGGGAATTCAGGTAAAACACAGTAAATTACTTAAAGACCATTTGGGAACTTAATTGTATTAAGGGCAGAAGTATGAGTTAGGTGTGTTCTTTAAGCTGTTCCATTAAGCCGATAATAATAATAATAATAATAATAATAATAACAACAACAATAATAATAATTATTATTATTATATTATCCAATCTGGCCTTTATTGGATAAGCAGTATGATGGATGGATGGATGAATGCATGCATGCATGCATGTTTTTAGGTACCCATACTGCAAGGATCTGAGAGAAGGAGGAAATGAGAGAATAACAGCAGAGTGCTGGGCTCAGAAATAAAGAAATTCCACAGATAATAAAGGTAGCAGCAGTTCTCATGGCTTGAGATGCTCTAGACAGGTGATGCCCTGGAGGGGACACCACTCACTCACTCACTCACTCACCCGCTCACTCACTTACTCGCTCACTCACTCACTCACTCACCCGCTCACTCACTCACTCACTCACTCACCCACCAGCTCACTCACTCACTCACTCACTCACTCACCCGCTCACTCACTTACTCGCTCACTCACTCACCCGCTCACTCACTTACTCGCTCACTCACTCACCCGCTCACTCACTCACTTACTCACTCACTCACCCACCCGCTCACTCACTTACTCGCTCACTCACTCACCCGCTCACTCACTTACTCGCTCACTCACTCACTCACTCACTCACCCACCCGCTCACTCACTCACTCACTTACTCACTCACTCACTCATTTTTCATCCCTGCTTGTCCAATGCAGGATCATAAAGGTCCAGACCCTATCCTAGAGCAACAGATGCAAGGTCGGGAAAAACCCAGGATGGGGCGCAAATCCATAACAGGGCACACTCACACACCATTGACATTTATGGGCACTTTGGTAACTCCAGTTTAGATGGGATACCAGTCCTCTGCTAATAATAATGATAATAACAATAACAACAAAACAACAACAATATTATTATTATTATTAGGTATTAATAATTATTAATATTACAGGTATTAATCATAAAGGTAATTCTTCATCCACAGCTCCTATGAACATTCATTAAACCAGAATTCTCTGCCCATTAGTCCCCATTCACATTATATACCCACATGCCATGGACTACAAATAGATAAGAAAAACTGCCAAGTGGATCAAGGGGAAGATGGGCATTCCCATGGTAACCAGGTTCTGCCTAGAGGTAGAGCGACTAGGCCAGGCCTGATACCATTTGCATACAAATTACCCAGATGGTACCTTGTTGTTATGACAACGGCACACAGCTTCCAGAATGCATGTGGTTGTCAGACAGAAAGGGGGAGGGGCCAGGCAACGGCAAGCCATTGACAGAATTCATTGTCCTCAATGAAAAAGATTCATACCTATTTTTAGCATGCATTGTATAAGTCACCCAATTCACTAATGTGAAATCAATATTGATTTTTGTCTCTGGATAAGTACGGATAGCGCAGCATATGTGCCTTGTATATTTAGTACATTTGCAAACTTCCCTGTGTATGAAGTACTAGCTTTGCATCCAGGCTACTGACAAGCTTCATTATGTTCTCTGGCGTAGACGTCTGAACGGATACTCTGGAGTCCAGACGACATCCTCTTTTTGTCACAAATTTTCATAATTCTATAGAAAACTGTGTGCATGTAGTCTGTGAAATTAGAAAGACCATGGCTCCCTCACTGGTGCACACACCTGGGGGTCTTCCCCAAGACGAACGCGCAACAAAGACGTCTCAATGAAGTGATGGGGGTTTGTACCGCTGATACACAACTGTGAACTTACTGCCATCTAGTGCATGCTGATGGTACAGCTTCAAAAATGCAAAAATGTCGCACACCCAGGTGGCTGATAAATCAATTATCACTGAATGGCAGCGTGACTTGTCTGCATGCATAAAAAGCAAATTCTGTAATCTAAGATCGTTGTGGGGGGGGGGGGGGAGTGCAGTATTGTAGGCAATGATCTGCTATCCATCCACTGTACGTTATCAGTACTGACAGCATTGTTGAGCAGAGATTATGCCTAACGCATTAACATTTGTTCATTTAGCTAGTAGCGACACCATAATGTAAAGGCAGGTCGAGGAATAATCGACATATATTTTTCACTAAAAACACTAAAAATGAAAACATATAAACAAATTGCAGTATATATTTTCACATTAGATGCCAAACTGCATTTTGTTGCCTGAGCACTCGTAATTTGCCCAGTGAAGCTACAGATTAATCGAATCTAATCTAAATCAGCAAAAAACGCAACAGTATGAATACTGCAGCAATGTTCAAGAAAGCTGAAGATTATCTCAATGTCTTGCATTCCTCAAAACAAGCTTCCTTTGCCTTGATAATAACATAGGGCATTTGTTTAACATTCACGCCCATATGTCTCCCCAGACTGGGTACCAGTCACTTTGTTTAGAAAGGTCCATTCAGTTGTACAGGTCTGAGGTCTGGGCAGGCCTGGGCGTTCATTTAAGTGATTTCTCACTTTCCTTCTTCATTGGAGAGTTCTTGCAAAATTTGTAGGTTCGGTTTAATTTCTTATCTTCTTCAAGAATGAGGCAGCGCCCAATCAGAATGGCATACTTTTGAATTAAGCTATGTTAGTCACACTGCTTGAGGGATGAATTCAGTCACCAAAAGAGCAGCTCCAGAACATGACATGACGCTGCCTCCCCCGTGTTTGGAAGTAGGAAACGGCAGAAATCAGGTGCTCCCCCTCCCCATATGCTACAAGGATGCAGCTTTTGGACACAAACTTCGCCTCATCCATAAGACTGAACTCTACTCCTCCATTTTCTGTGTGTTTTGCTCCTCCCAAATCTCTTCCTCTTATGCTACACTCTTAAATGTGGTTACTTTGCAGAAGTAGGCCTGTTTCACAGCTGTTCCCTTGTGTTTCTATATTGTCCATTTCGTGTGCATATCTGTGGCCTGCAATGGACTGGCTTCCCAATCAGGATGTAGCTGCTGTTTTCTACACTCACCTCACCTCTGTAGTGGATAATCACTTGAAAGACGGATGGATGAAATAGAAGCATGATGTGTTATGAAAATGGTTGTGGCTGAGCTGGTCTTGGAACATACACTTTGGCATGTAATAACATTTTGTGTCACACATTAAAATTATTAGCCATCTAGACGGCGTGATTTCCACTAGATACCATATACAGCAAACAACACTGCAGTAAACCAATGAAAATGGAAATAATTATCATACGACAATAATAGTAATAATGCAACCACTTGTGTATAAATGTTCATCTTCGATGCCAGCTGACGATGGAGAGGGTACTGAGCACTAAAGAAACCATGGCACGTCCAAACCGCCACATCAGCTTGCACGGAGAATCCGCGTTTCTCAGCCTCTAGGTGTCTTCTTTCCTTTCCATGGTTGTCGCAGCTTTACCTTTTCATCTCTTTCAATACGATTCGAAGAGAGTCGGTAAGAGGAGATTCGGCAAGAGTATCTTGCATAATAAACCAAGTAGCGGCCTTCATGCTCAGTGTACAGCCCAAAAACTTCACGACTGTTCAGACTGAAGCTGCCTCACAAGGGTGAAGGCTTGGTTTCAGCCCTGATGGAGACCAAATCAGCCTCAAATCCTCTGCCTCCCTAAAACACACATTGATTAAAATACTCCCACCACATTGATTAAAACACGTCGCTATTGTCCATAATTTTTTTGCCTTATATAGAATGCCATATGGCCGGTGTGTGACACTTTGGTTAGGACTGCATTGTGTGGATGTTCATTTTCAAGATGGCACGCATTTTCTGAAGCAGGGTATGCAATCGCTCTTGCATTAGTAAAATATTCAGCTATATACATGACAAAAGCAGTAAAGTGTTCATGGTAATAGAGGTGATTCATGCTGATATCAGATTAATAACTCACTGTATATTCAGCTACCAGCACGCAGTCGCTATCAGACATGTGACAAGTATGAAGTCATAAAATGTGTATGTAAATGTCTGGCTATCTTAAGACAAATCTTGACCAGCAGTAAAAATTGTGCTGTATAAGTCAGCTGATGCGTCCTCCCCATACTCTGCAACATCTGCAGGCTGAGAGACATGTACCTGGTTCTGGATCTGTTCCATACACGTACATCAATGAGCGCAAACAATACATATTAAACAGAGCCTGCAGGAACATAATGATCACAGATAACAATGATAAAGGAACAATCAGTCTCAATCACCCATCAATCCATCCACTGTACAGTCGCTTATCCTGATCAGGGTCACAAAATAATCAATTTAATTAAATTTAATTTAATTTCCGAACATTCAGCTGTCACTAAAAGAAATTGTTATCACCAACCATTTACATATTTGCCGTATTTTATGGCCTAACTCTTGACTTTCTTTATGTTTAGTCTAAACAATAGAGTGATGTATACATTCACAGTCAGCTAACAAATGGCAGCTGTATGTATTTTAAACATTGATGGGGTGCTGAAGCGTCATTTGAATGAGCCAGTGCATTCACCAGAATCCTTAGTTGGTCTCTAACATACTGGGATCAACAGAGGATCCAAAAGATCATTATCAGCCAAGTTCTAACACCAACCCCTTAGGAACGTATATGGTATATTGGTTTAAACATCAAAAAAATCAACCTAGAAAGCTCGGCTAACCAACCATTTACACACTACCTTAAAGCACATGGAGATGCCTGCTCATTCATCTGCTCATTCATCTGCTCATTCATCTGCATCCCACCAGCACACAGGGTAAATATTCATGTCACTAAAACTGCAACACTTGTACTTGAAGGGTACAGGGCATCCAAGTCCAATCGTTTGCTGATGAGTTTTGTAAAAGTGGCTAGTCGTAACACACCAGAGCCTAGCCTAAGATGGATAGGGCTACAGGCTAAAACAGTCTGAACAGAGGCAGCCATAAACAAGAGCCAAGTCGCTGATGAAACTGGAAAAATAATGAAGCTGTTTTCATTGCATTTCGTTAAATCTTTTATTTTATCCAAACATGATTATCCAGGATGGATCATATGGGGTCAGCCTCCGCAGGGGAGCACATGCCCCAAGGCGCAAGACGTATCTTTATGTATGCAATATCAGAAATGCTAGAATCCATCTAAAACCAGCTTCTTAATGCATAAATGACCCTACAGACTATTTATGAGTAATGAAGGATTATTAATATTATGAGAACCATACAGTGTACATAGAGACTGAATTATTTATGGGTCAGAATATCTCAAGAATATCAACTACAGAGTGTGTTTGGACTTATTTTAATTTAAGTGAGCAGCAAGGTGAGTCTAGTCTAGTTTTATTTCAGCGTGTGTACGTGTGTGTCTGTGTGTACATGTATGTGTGTGTGGGGGGAGAGTCAGATATTCCAAAGAGAGGTCAAATACAAGCAAGAACATGGAACCTAAAGATAAGTGACACATTGGGGGACTCTTAACTGATGCACTGTTAAAATTCCGTTAAGAATTCCCAAACCTCTAAGCAGGAACCAGCGGCCTAATTAAATTGCTACCCTTCTGGTAGAATCTGTGCCAGGAATCACCCATACAGAGCTCACTCATTTCATACCATTCCTCAATACCTGTGCTGGCTGTTGATTGACAAGGGTCCTACATCAGAATCTTTCTGGCCTTCCATAGTGTTGTAAATGTGCCAGTAAAATGTATGTGATAAACATACTTTGGCAAATTCATAATCATAAAGGAGCGGGGTCATTGATGAGGCTGGTGAGAGGGAATGGCATTGTGACAGCTGATCCCTGCAGTGGGAGGACAGGCAGAGGAGCAAAGCAGTGTGATGGCTACACTATACGGCTATAAGAAAAGCAACCAGTACCCCGTCGAGCCTCCTAATAAGATGTAAAGTTAGGGAATCACAAAAATGATCAAAATACACAGTGATTTAATGTTAAAATGCAAAATATTAATAGTGCTCCCTAACCACTGAAATAGTTTAAAAATTTGCTCTTAGTTATACTAAATACTAGGGAAAACAAATCCATCCATCCATTTTCTAAAACCGCTTGTCCTATTCAGGGTTGCGGGAGGGATTGCAAATGAGACCAATAAATCTCACTGATTCAGTGACAATCTGATTTAATTTTGACAGAAAATCTCAGGTTTAACGGAACCCATCTGCTTAAAACACTCACCTTAATTGCACCATAACTCATCTACCAACTAGTTTTCATTACTTTCCCTAATTTACCAAGCCTGCTTAGCGAATTAAATATATCCAACATAAAAATAGTTTCCAGATTAATTTAGGAAACATACTGTGTGTACTTGTAGGTTAATGTGTTGTTATAAATGAAAAAAAGGTGATTCGATGTCTAGCAAGGCAGAAAGAACCTGTACTGCTTCAGTCCAGTGGGAAACTAATTTTGGGTTTAGTGGTCAGACCCATGAATACTTTGGGGAAGCGAAGGAACTCGCGGAGGGGAGAAGGCGGAGCCTGGAATTTGGTGTAACTCGTGCGCCAGTTTCTGGGGATTTAGTTTGGTGATTTTTTTTTTATTAGATAGTAAATAGAATACATAGAACATTAGATGAACATGTCTACAGAAGACTATGACTTAAAAGAGATATGCAATTTTTTCTCACTGTGTGATTTAGAGAACTATCAGACAAGCCTCCTACTACAAGTTACACCGGTACACTTTCCGGCCCTGTCTTGCAAACTGCAGACAGACCCATCTCCCTACAGGGGGCACTACTGTATATGAAAATCATAAAGAGATCAGGGAACGTAGTCAGGGTGAGCCTAAGTGTGTGTATGTTCATTTGGTGAGAATTACAATGAGACAGTTGAACAGCATCTCTACAAAAATAAGGAGGGGGGGGGGGGGGCAAGGGACTGGATCTGAACATCCAAATGGTCAAACTCCTCGAAATATGTTATAGTGATATTAACCTTTGCTGTAGCAACACCATTCAAAAGGGAAAACAACCTACAGTATAGCCAGAAGGACAAGAGTACAACTATAGAAAAAGATATTCATGGCTTCAGGCCAAAAGCTTGATACAAGGGTGGGGGGGGTTGCATGCGTGGTGTGTAGGTCATACAGGACTGTGATATACAAAGTCCTTCGGTGGGCCACTGTTCTATAATTATTTTAAATGTGATGATCATATTGTTCTTTTCGTTTGTTTTAAAAAATAGCAACGTATATTTCAGATGATCTAGAACACCATAAATGTTTATAATGAAAAGGATGGTAACATTCTAGGTGATCTCTCAAATGTTAGCAGTTACCTCACAAAAACATTAAATACAATTTTCTACAGAATCATAGATAATGACAAAACATTGCCAGTTAGTTGCTTGTTAATGATCTATACCAAAATATTTCTGCTCTTCCAGAATTAACTAATAAAGTCCTTCATGAATATTTAATTAATCAGCTCTTCTGATCATACCATATGTATAAAAAATTGGATGAAAACCTGATAACAACAGATGCTCATGAAATACAACCCAGTAGTAACTCAGTTGATGTACTTTAATTTGGCTGTATATGTCAGCTATTTTAATCTTATTGTGAAAAGCCCTTTGGTCAACCACTGGTTACTTTTAAGTTGTGCTACAATACATAAACTGACTTGACTTGACTCACTGAATTAGCTCTTAAAATACACAAAAATGTTTGCAGTCTCATGTTCTCGTAACACTGGGATTAAAAATCCCAGCCTTAGAATTTGAGGTCCCCCACAATAATTTATACCATTTTTTGCCAAGCGATAAAATTTTCCAATTGGGGGCATCCATGATAACTGGTGCAGGTCTACATGCACATCGGCCCACTGGGAAGATGCCAGATGGCCATACCTGAATTTAATAAGTAGTAATCTGCAGTGCTTTCCTTATAGATACAGATTATTTATGACATTAATTAATAAATAAAGCAATTTAAACAATGTAATGTCTATTAAAGTTTACTTGAAATTATGGGTGTATTTCTGGTATGTGATTTCCGAATAAATATATCAAAGTATCATAAGGAGATGTGTGATACTACAGCCTTTCTGCCTGAATAATAACAAATTTAGCACCAAACAGCATCTGATAACCAGCAACCATTGTCTTCATGTGAAATCTAACCAAGAGCAGCTGCTGGTTTGCGCTGGTAGCACTCATGTGTTCGTGGAAGGATTGGTGGTGTTAAGTGGCCAGCTTTGGTTGGCTTTTTTTGCCTGTGAATCTTGGGCTTGTCCATATTTCTGGATGCTGTGACAGTAGCTCTCTGCTCAGAGCAGCATGCCCCACAGCAAGGAAGCAAGCAATGGTGGAAAGGGGAGAGAGAGAGAGAGAGAGAGAGAAAGAGAGAGAGAGAGAGAGAGAGAGAGAGAGAGAGAGAGAGGTGTTTGGAATAATGAAAGAGGAGACTTGGGTGGCTGGTTATGGGTTTAGCAAAGATATATTAGCCAACTATAATACAACAATAGCCAGTAACATTTCAAGGACGGAGGTGTGATACCACCCCCCCAGTGCTGTGGCGGGGGCTTTGCTAACTAGGGCATAGGGCAGTAAGGTAGCCAGATGGATGACTCATGCCTTCAAAACATTAGAACCACAGATTTCGCCTGCACCTGTTCATTGGAAATAGGTCGCCTAGGCAATGTTAACCAGACATCTACATAAACGCATCCCAGTAACTGTCTAGATGTGCACATCATGCAACCTGCCAGCAACCTAACAATATCAGGCAAGGTTAGATTTCAGGTTTAACATAACAGTTCTCCTGTATATTTTAATATAAGAATCTGAAAACTGTCTATGATTACAGACTGCACGGTACACAACCACACAAAAGACAAAACATAGACAATACATAGTCCCACATTCTACAATTTCTGCATAAAAATAAATAAGTGTAACATAGAGATGGTGATATATTGGTGGTTGAACATGATGATAAGAACAGTAATCATTTTTTTTTATTGCCAGTCTCTAGCTACCACAACATTTATTAGTTTTGTGTTTGATATCCATTTTAAGTTGTCAGTGAACTTCTGAGTTTTCCTGTCATATCTTTCTCCTTATGAATTCTTTCCAAACCCTACATTCATCCATTTTCTGAAACCGCACATCCTATTCTGGGTTGCGAGACGTCTGGAGCCTGTCCTGGAGTCTGCGGGTGGAAGGCATCTTTCCGAACAAGAAAAATTTTCAAACTTTAAATCCTTCTTTGTAAATAATCACTACTAAATTCTATGCTTATTGTTAACAGATATAGATATATTTGCTGATATAGAAACTTGAGCTCAAACGAAAATGTAACAGTAATTGAATTTAAAGCATAAGACACTGATTCAAGATTCAAGATTCTTTAATTGTCACATACGTAGTTACACAAAGTACAACACGCAGTGAAATGCGTCCAATAAAACGAAAACTAAATAAAAAACTAAAAAAGTGCACAGTCTACACGGAGCGGTCAGGAAGGCATCAGGACGTGACCACGCCATTATCAATGATAATGATGCTGATGATGAAGTGTGTGTCGCATTTGGCTTATAAACACCGTAAGCAAAGTTTAAAGGAGAGTAAAGTTGGACACAGCTGCAAAATATTCCAGTGAGAGAGACCAAATCAAGGAAACAAAAATAGAATAAAAAAACTACAAACTGAAAGCTGAAGAAGTGAGGAATACATTAGTGTCATCCTGGAATGAGTCTCGTTGACATCGAAAATTTTTAAATATGGAGAGAGGTTAAAAACGTCATCTCAAATTTTAACTCGTACTTATTTCACAAAAATTTAAAGCTGTGAAATACTATCTGCCTTGATGCCAGAATGCTAAAACTCCCCCAAAAAACTGGAGATGATGACATGAGTTCTGACCTTCAGAATACATTGCTTCTAAGAGTGTGTCACTATTTCAGTGGTGTCTGTCTTTCTTTTTGTGTCTGTTTGACAGGAAAGCTGATTCTCTGGAATTTATCTGTCTTCTCTTTGCAGTATTTTAAGCTTGGGAGCCACATGCACAAAAATTTGCAGCAAACAAGCTGCGATTATAGAGAGAGAGATATCAGGGAACAGCAAGTCAGTTGCGGACCTGTAATGTTAATTCTCCCATTCGAATGAAGCACCATTGTTTAGAATTCAACATTCGCCAATTACAGGGCACTTTTGGTTTTAAGAAAGTCAGGATGAATCTGATTACTGTATGAACTGTATTATCACTGATGTTATTTTGTGACTTTTTCTAATATTAATATTAATATCATCTTTTAAATCTTGAAGTTGGTTTACAAAGGAAAAACAAGAATAAAAAACCTGTGAGTTTTTGAGTATTTAAAGCAGCAGATATGCAGTAATATAGCTACACAGAGCTAGTTAAACAAACATAAAACAAATATGGGGGCTTCAACATAACACAAAATCAACAGCAGGAGAGAGAAAAGTAGCATTCAGAGAAAAGACTAAGAGATACTTGAGGTATCCCAGAAATTCCTAATTAATAGTATAGTCAAAGAAACTCCAGGTCTTTTTCCAGTAGGTGGAAGTTATGAAGTTCTGTAGCGCTGTGACCAACTGCCTTGCCTTCTAGATATGAAGCAGGCAGGTGAGCAGGGAGATTTATGATCATCCTAGCAGTAGCCCAGGAAGTCTCTGCCAGCCAGATTAAGATAAGATGAGGGACGCTGCACAGACAGCAGCGGAGCTCAGAGGCACACAAACCGGCCTGTTAATGTGACGGACATGTGAGGCCCTGACCACTTGGCTGCAAAATCATTTCTTCTGACATCCAGTGTGAGCAAATTTATGCTGTTGGTTTATAAAATTTGGTTCCTTTCATTGTCTTATTCTCAGTTGTTGTCTTGGTGTGTATAGTGGATTGGGGGGAGGAGGGGGGTGGCATCGCTTTAGATTAAATCCCTGTGACACTAACCAGCCTGGACAGACTGAAGTCCTGTGGAGTGTTGTCACCGTGTCAGTGGCTCTACAACCCGCCCCTCTGCTTTTCTCTCCAGCTCCCTCCTTCTCTCTCCCACACTCATCCCGATACACAAAAATACTCTGTACTTTCTGACCCTGAAGAGATTGTGTTTCTATTCCTTTTTTAACCCCAGCCAGGTTTAAGTGGGTAGCTGTCCACGATTGCTTGATTCCTCTTCTCCTCCCCCCCTTTTTCATTTTCCATCCCTTCTCCCCCCTCCCTGCCTACCTCAGCCTCTCTTCAGAGCTAACCCAGTCAGCTGTGAGTCATGTGACCAGTAGCCCCACTCTAACTGAGCATGCCCGAACATCTCTGTGTTGTCAGGCAAAAATAAGACAGCAGAAGGAGCAGAGATCTGCAATAGATAAACACACGACACACGGGCACTCAGCCGGAGAGCGGTATGAGAGGCGGACTAAGAGAAAGGCAGCGGGGACGTTCTCTGCATCCAGTGCACTAATTTCTTCTTTCAGCCGTGATATATTTCTTTGTATTTTTTTGTGTGTGATTTTTGTCTTCTGGTGGAAAGACTTTCCATGGTGAAAGGAGAGGCGATTCGAAAATAAGCAGAAAGAAGGAAGGAAGGAGCAAATCCATGACTACATCTCCATACCCTGAGAAGGTAAGTGTGTAGGCTGCTGGGGGTGGTGGTGGGGGGGCATGCACCTCTCAGGGTCTTATTTACATGCGGGAGAAGGGTCAGTGAATGCTTCCCTGTTGGTATGTTGGAGGTAGAATTGGGGGCTGGAGGTAGTTAAGGACACGGAAGCGCTAATTGGCAAAGACGGGGTGTTTTGGGGGAAAATCCTCCGATGAGGTGGAGCTAAGGAACAGGTTCTGTGTGGAGGGAGGGTGCAAAAATTAAAAGTACAGAGGGATAATTTGCTGGTAAAGGCTGCATTTTATATGCAGATTGTGAGGCCCGTGGGTAAGCAGACGTGAGGATGGCGGATGAAGGGTGGCGATGATTCAGGGGCTTCTGCCGTGGACGTTAACGGCGCGGCTCTCAGCACTCGGCAGCCTGACAGGGATCTGCCCCGGGATTCTGGCTCAAACAAAATGGCTCAGTGTGGGAGATCCGAGCCTCGGTGAACTGCACACGGCAAAGAAAAGAGAGAGAGAGGACAGCGGGCAAGGAGAGCGTACAGACAAGCCTCTTATAGCCTCATTTCACATTTAATGACACACATACATGTAATTAATAATTCTGTGCACCATTTCCATAGAAGGCACAGCCAGTGTGATGGGATTATTCTATTAAAACAATACAGATGCAATTTATTTTGCAACATTCTTGCCATAAAATGCTATTTACATAAAGATTTATTTACAATATCGTTATGGAAGTATTTAACCATAAACAAGCACACAATACATATTCAGGACAGACATCTGTCCTGTGGTTTTGCTCAGATTAAGGTTGAGATCAACTAGTTATGATCACCATTTTGATTATTGTGCCACATAATCCTTTAATCAACGCGAAACACTTGACGTCATTTCTCCAGTTTACACAGGCTTATATTTTAAATGAAGACATCCAGGTTAACTATGTCCCTCAAGGGTGCAACAGCTTGCACCCCCTGGGGACTTGGAACCTTTTGGCCAAGAGGACAATTCCCACTGTGCACTTAGTAACAAGCGTAAAATGCAGAGGCATGTGTCTAAGGGCTTGGAGAGTCCATAGAAATCCTGGAAAGGGGATGTGGGTAAAGGGAAGCTGCCTTCATCATCATCAGCGCCATCATCATCATCATCATTATCATCATCATCTCGGATTTATTTTGTCATTTACAGGAGAACTAAAATACAGCATGGCTTTGTGTGAGTCCAGGCCAAGTGGTTCTCTAAAAGAGTGCTTGCAAAATGTACTTATCAGAGAAACTCTGTGCTTTATGCTTGTACACAGTCCTCCATTGTTAATCGGCATCTAAGAAGAGGTTTAGACTACAGCAGGGATCCTGCTTTTTTGCCTTTATAGAGGCGGCACCTATTTCGTAAAGGGCTACAGTCGAGTAGGAGGACAATGCCAGGCGTTACACAGG
>JAODKF010000022.1:3283604-3296485 GCA_026779585.1 Mormyrus proboscirostris | reverse complement strand
ACCCGACAGGGATCTAAGCTTTACTTAAGTCTGAAAGCTGCACCGTCATGAGCAGACGTTAGTTTTCAAGGACCACAGGGCCAGGATGGAGACCTTGGGGTTTTTGAGCAAGGAAAAGCTGTTTTGGTCCTTAATGATTTAAAGTTTGATCCTTTTATGTTCAAAAGTTGGGTCAACCCAATGAAAATTCAATGCAACAACATATCAAAATTAAAAATGGAAGATGCTAAAAGATCAAAATTAAAATAATAAACACAGGAGAATTCTACCATTATGTAAAAGGTATATTTTACTGTTTACTATACATAATTTATATTAATTCATGTAGAAACTGTGTGTGTATATATATATATATATATAATGTGTGTGTATTTGTGTGTGTGTGTGTGTGTGTGTGTGTGCGTGTGTGTAAATTATAGGAATTTGAGTAAAAAAAAAACCCACACATGAGAAGAGCCCACACAGAATATTTCCACAGACAAAGACTTTCACAATGATTAATGAATTGGCAATGGAGAACAGAAATGGCTGTTGCTAGGATACACAGGGAGATGGAATGCAAATGATTAAAATAGGAGGAAAAAGAGCCTACAGTTATGAGATGGTGAGATCAAAAATAGCATTTTATCCCAACATCCACTTAGTGTTTATCCCAGAGAACCTTAGGAAATATTATGATACAAAAAATTTTTTTGTTCTTTTTAACAAAAATCTTTGGACAATAATGAGACATAGCATTTCATTTTGATAATACATGTAATGTGCTTATTTCTCCTGTAATTGTGTGCTTTTCACTAACCTTCTTGTTCATGCTTTTTTTTAGCCATTCTGCTAGGGTTGCCACGGAAACAGCAGTCGGAGTCAGAGACAGAGTGAGAGAGAGTGACCCCTGTCTCTGGTTCTTTCTGGCTCCCGCTGTCACGCCAACGAAACCGCAATGGACGGGCACAGCCGAGCCAAGCGTGAGCAGCACCTCTGAACTGCTGACCCAATGGTACGCTATCCTGTTCTCCGGCATCCGACCCATGGCTTCCCTGTTACACCATGGTCCTTGACTGGGTGGTACTGTCTTTACACTGATGAATACAGCACCGTGCAAAAGTCTTAGGCAGTCAGAGAAAATTATTTTTTGATGATCTTCATGTTGATGTACAACTATGACATTATGTCTGTCAAAGAGAGTCAGCCCCCTCCTCTGCTAAAGACACTCCAGTATTTATAGCAATCATTCAGAATACCAAAGTAAATTTGATTGGACCCCTAGCAGACATTGTTTGGCTAATTAATAGCTCTTTCCTTTATTTAACTAATCAAGATAATTTATGAAGTGAGCTGGTGGTGAAATTTAACAAACACATGGAATGGCTGAGGTGCCCCTGAGGAGAGGTTTGGGAACTGAAGCTGTGTTCATCTAGCCATCCAACTAGATATCAGCGACTTTTTGGAGAACAAAAGAAATTCCTGTTAGTTTTTTATTGTGTTAACTGTTCATTTGCATGTGTTGCAATATTATACATTTTTATTGGCAGATATGCATTTACTACCCGGATAAATAACTTTAAACCTTTTCTTTGCCTGCCTCAGACAGTACTACGTATGGGCACCAAGTTTCCTTTTTGCATGACATGCTTTGTGTGCTGGTACGTGGGCTGCCACGTTTGCCTGACGCCTACTTGTCAACCTAGCAGTGGTGAAAAAAACGAGATAGGTGATTAGAAACCTGAGCAGTTTCATGAAAATAGTGAGCCATCATACAGAGGTGAGGTCTTCTCAAACTTGCTGACTAGGGGGGGTCATGGCGAAAAAAAGTTGTCAGCCATGGGGTGGGGGGGGATTCTCCTTTTGTTTTGTTTTTTGTTCTGTTTGGGCATATGACACAGATCATCAGATGGTAACATGGCCGGCCTAAAGAACCGTGAGACTTGAAACGAATGCTCAACTTTATCCCTGTTTCTTGACTGTTTCTTGACTGTCTAAAACTTTTGTTTTTTTGCAAAAGTAGCTGCTCTCTTGCCTTTAATTTTAATGGCACCATCAATGTTCTGTTGTCTCTCACTGATTACTAATTAGATTTCTCTCTCCTGTGTCTATTCGTTTAAAAAATTCTATTTCAAGCATTGTAATCTGTGCTTGGTACGGCGTCATACTGTATAATACAACAAAAAAAAAAAGCATTACCTTTTTCTGATACCCCTTTAGCCATCCGTATCCTTTTGGGTAAACGGCACACAGGGTTGACCGACAGAACAGGAAGCCTCTTTTTTTCATATTAGATCATTAAAGCAAGAAGCCTTCCGGAGTTTAGGTGCAATAGAGTAGACATGGAAAGCTACTGTATAAGAATCTAGATAGTTTTGGTAAACTGCTCCCTAACAATCTGGACTCTGAACAGGACATCAAGGGGCAGTGCTGGACGGATGAGGAATCTGATGGGGAGAATGGCTCTGAGGAGTTTCTTTATGGAATTCAGGTGAGCGATCATGTCTCCTGCTACTAGGACAGCAGATCACCATGAGGAGTAACTTTACATCTTGCTGTGTTCCTCAACGTAACCTATGAACTTCTATATTAAAAAAACCTGAATTTCAGGCTTTACAACTGCTGTAGGAATTCTCCAGTCTGCTTTTGGAGTGATGGTAACAACATATTACATCATTACATCAGACTCTCATCATCTCTCCTCCTGATTCCAGTTAGGAATGCTTTCACTGTGAATGACATCTAGCGCAATATTTTAAAAAAAATTCAGCTAGGGTCCCATCCTCATTGTCCACTGCCAGAATTGACTTCACAATCACCGTGACCCTGATCTGGATGAGTGGTTGAGGGTCATGAATGACAAATGAGTACAGAGTGAAGCAGCCCTACCATGAGGGAAAAAGGCTATTGAATGTGGCTCTGCCCCGCTTCCCGGCTAGGTGCTGCCTCATTTTATGGTTCTCCTTTCACATTTGATGAGACTGTGTTCTGCTTCAGCTACACACAGTACCTGCTCCAACCATTTCTCAGCTACAACATAAATGGCTGACCATAAAAAAGCCCTATCCTGAATCATCAGTCCTAACATGAATACTATCGATAACATTAATGTTAACGCTAGCATCCATGTTGCTGCTAACATTAATGCTATTGCTAACATCAATGCTATCGCTAACATCAATGCTGCTAACATTAATGCTATCGCTAACATCAATGCTATCGCTAACATCAATGCTGCTAACATTAATGCTATCGCTAACATCAATGCTGCTGCTAACTTCAATGATACCGCTAATGTTAATGCTACCACTAATATCAATGCTGCCTATAACACTACTACTACTGCCAGGGGTGTAGCTAGAAATTCTGTACCCCCTGACGTTCCCCCTTTCGTTTATTTGGCCATGTGGGGGTAGGGTGCAATGGTAGATTTTGGGGGTCAGATACACTGATGGTCCCCCTGAATCTGCCAGGGTATCCATGCCTCTCTGACTACCCTTGCTACCACTAACATTAAATGCTGCTGCTAACATTAATGCTACTGCTGACAGTAATGACACTGCTAACATGAGGCCCCAGTGATATCATCATCCTGAATACCAGCACAGCATGTCAGTTATGGTTTAGTGGCCCAAGGTAGGATTTAAGGATTTATTGTCGTAAACACAGTAACCCCTGACTGTTCTCACTGTGCTCCCTTGGCTGCCACAGTGGGGGAACGGACTTACTTTGTGCTTGATGGTGTCCGCAGGGAAGTTGTGCTGCTGACCTGTATCGGCACCCGCAGCTGGACGCCGACATCGAGGCAGTGAAAGACATCTACACCGACAGCGCTGTTTCTGTCAGGTGTGGCCCCTTCCTATCAGATACACGTCTTGAAGCACCCACTGCATGCATAATGCCTATGCAAACAAGCACAAAACTGATTCTCAATCGGGTCCTCAGGGACCCACAGACTACATTTTTGCTCTACCAGGAGGTAGGAGCAAAAATGTGGACTGTGTGGTTGGGAGCTGGGAGGGAGCAAAAACATGGACTGACTATGTGTCCCCGAGGACCGGATTGGTAAACACTGTTTTAGACAGTAAGCAAATAATCCCGATGGACCATTATGGATAATCATCTTTCCTTTCTTGCCCTGACAGGGAATATGGCACTATTGACGATGTGGACATCGACTTGCAGATTAACATCAGTTTCTTGGATGTAAGTTGTGCTAACTCACTAATTAGCCTCTAGAATAACACTAAATAAATTCGGATCTTGGCTTCATGGGACATCTCTACTGCCTTTTTGATGTGATGGCCATGTTTGATTAGCCTCCCCGTTGTTTCTGGGTGCCTTACCAATGTTTTTGCGGCTGCGGTCCCCAGGAGGAGGTGGCGACAGCTTGGAAAGTCATCCGGACGGAGCCCATCATTCTCCGGCTGCGTTTCTCCCTCTCACAGTACCTGGATGGGCCTGGTGAGGGCCAGCACGTCACTGTGCATATGTGTGCAGACAGAATGTGTGTTCATTTACATAGATGGGTGAATGTCTGCATATAGCGGTACTTGGCATGTTTTGTAGAATAACTTCTGCTCCATGGAATAGCACATTGCACTACTGGGGTTCAGAGGTAACCTCCTTTAGTACTTTATTACGTTTATCCACAGAGCCATCGGTGGATGTGTTCCAACCATCCAACAAGGACAGCTTCAGTTTGGGCTTACAACTAAAGAAGTGAGCATTCTTTATTTTCTTGATTGTAGCCCAACTTTGCAAAGTTGTAGAGAATTCCCTGGGCTAGATAAAAATAAATATTTCTTCCTAACAGTTTTCATGAGGTTCGGTACCAGAAAGGTTGAGGTTTGCATCGATAACAAATAGCTAGCAATCTGTCATATAATACACGTGCATAAATACACACAACCACCTCCTGTTCTCTGCCTTACTCTTCCAGGATCCTCAGCCTGTTCACGTCACAGCAGTGGAAACACCTGAGCAATGAGTTCCTGAAGGCCCAGCAGGAGAAGAGGCACAGCTGGTTCAAGGCTGGAGGCACCATAAAGAAGTTCCGAGCTGGTCTCAGCATCTTCTCCCCCATACCCAAGTATGACAGACCTCTCCTCTTACTAATTCCCCACTATAAAAGTCCAGTCGGTTATAATTCTTTTTCATTTCGATTAAAGCATCTATATTCGTCTATTTAATACGTGTGCCTGCTAGTAATGTATTTAGAGATAGAGATTCTGCATACATGAGTGTGTAAATGGAGGCTAACCGCACCCGTGTCCCTCACCCAGATCCCCCAGCTTCCCCCTGATCCAAGACACGGTACTGAAGGGGAAGCTAGCCGTCCCCGAGCTGCGTGTGACCCGCCTCATGAACCGGTCCATCTCCTGCACCATGAAGAATCCCAAGGGCGAGCTCTTCAGCTATCCCCCCAACAGTCAGGTCAGAGCCCTTCCCCACTGCTCCCGGCTTCCCCCCCCAGAAACACGCCATGGGTCAAACACTTCAACATCATACCCCCGATTAGCTAACTCCCAGTTTGCCGCTGCATGTAAGCCTCAAGTAAACAAATCTTCAACATGCACAGTGCTTAATAATTAGTAGAGCTTCTTTAGATGCCGAAGTGTTTATGTGTTTTGTGTGAGAATGGAAACGGCAGTTTTTTTCCTGATCATTCTACTAAACCAATCACTTTCCCCAATCTTTTCCATATGACTAGCACCCTTTTCCCATAATGCTTTGTCTCCACTTGACCCATCAGAGTGTGGCTGTCCCCGCGTCCAGGCCGCCAGCGCAGATTACCACGAAGCAGCTGATTGAATTATTTTTCTCATCCCAGGCGGGTGGCCATTGCAAGAATATCCCCACTTTGGAATATGGCTTCTTAGTTCAGGTAGGGCCCATACTAGCTAATACCGGTATTATTTATCATATATTCATGTGGCACAATCTTGTAAACATATTTTTATGTGGAACTACGTTATTAATTGTAATACATGTTTACACCTATTTGTGAGTAATAGCAGCTTCCAGGACAACGTGTGGTTTTAACAGTGAACTTAAATATCACTTAATATAATTCATATAAAACATTATAATTGATATGCTAGATATTCCGCAGATGAGGTTCATCATAGAGGCCGCTGAGGCTTTAACGTGTCCATTACAGCCCATATCCGTGAATCTAAATGGCTGTGAATTTGCCCCTAAACGTGTTCCTGTCCAAACCTGATGGCGGCGGAGTTCGAGATTGCAAGGGAAACCGTGTCCTGTTTCTCTGACAGATCATGAAGTATTCTGAGCAGCGCATACCCACGCTGAATGAGTACTGCGTGGTGTGCGACGAGCAACATGTCTTTCAGAATGGCTCCATGCTCAAGGTACCTGGGGAAGGGGGGAGGGGGGGAGGATTTACAGCCTGGAGGCTAAGAAAAATGGGTCTCTGTTAAGTGAACATTTTTTCCCTTTGTGCCACAGTTAGACTTAGAAATCTTTTTGTCCATGTCAATCCTTTTGTATGTATAGTGCATGGCCAAAAATATATGGGCACTCATATTAATTAGAGGGATTGGTTAATTAAGCCATACCAATTGCTGATGCAGGTGTATAACTAAGCACACAGTCACTTAATCTCCTGCAACAATCAGCAGCAGAATGGGTGGTTGTACAGGAGAGGTTAGTGACTTTCCATCTGGCACCACCATAGGATGCCATCTTTCCGACAAGTCACTCTGCTACATTTCTGCCCTGGTAGAGCTGCCACGGTCAGCCGCAATTGAATGATTGCGTAAAAGGTCTTGGAGCAAATTTGGGTGTGAAGTGGTCGGCCACACAAGCCCACAGAAAGGGACCTTATAACCTAACATCAATATCCAACTTAAATGGTAGCAACTCCTGCCAGAAATGCTGCAACACCTTATGGAAAGCCTTCCGGCTGTGATAGCAGCGACGAGCTGAATTTCAGAATGAGATGTTAGACAAGCTTGAGTCCATGTGCTTTTGGCCATATACTGTAGTGTATCTGTATTCTCCCCTTTGTCCACCGTTGCGCATGAGACTGTCTGTTTGTGGGTGTGTACCTGCACACTGTAGCGCCTGAGCCTGAGTGTGCGTCCTCCTGCTTACACAGCCGGCGGTGTGTACAAGGGAGCTGTGCGTGTTCTCCTTCTACACCCTGGGGGTGATGTCCGGAGCTGCAGAGGAGGTGGCCACGGGGGCGGAGGTGATCATATTCTCGCGTGTCCCGTTTAAAGAGCTACCAGCACAGATCTGCATTGATGGTAGACTTTGAGTTGCATCAGGAAGATGTGGGTCCACCTTGAAAGAAAATGACATGCTTTTTAGATCTATTTTTCTGCTTTATTTCATTTCAGAAAAATCTAATTCGGTTTGACAACCAAGTCATGTCTAAATCAAGTTAGCAAGTGCATAAATATTCATACATAGAAAATTCTGGGTATAAAATTACTGCATACAGGAAGACATTTTTCAGCTGCCCTGCTGAGTCAACAAACGGGTGCCTCATTTAAAATTCAAAATTAGGTTTTATTCAGGGCTTACAGGAAGCAACTTGGGTATATGATTCAGTACTATGTTTCTCATAATGTTAGTTTTGTAGGAAGACAGGTCAGTAGATGTTTTTTTGACTTAATGTTAAGAACTAAAATAGAAACAAAATAGCCACATTCATGTATTTACCATATAAATATAAAAATATGATGAGAAAATTATAAACTATTCAATGTACCATTAGTTGGAGCTAAAGCTGCTATGAAAGACAGACTGATTGCCAGACATAATAAAAAAGTAGCATTAGCATTAACATTGTAAGCTAAGCACTCTACAATCTACGATCTGAAATTGTCAAATGGACTTATCACACGGGGATCCTACTCGAGCGTGACTCTCACTGGTGATCTGCAGGTTGTGGATCTGCTGGTGGCCATGTGCAGGGCAGCCTTGGAGTCTCCTCGCAAGAGCATCATTTTCGAGCCTTACCCTTCAGTTGTCGACCCAAATGACCCCAAAACTTTAGCCTTCAACCCCAAGGTGGTCGTTTCTGCTAATTTCATCTTGAGCTACAGAGTAAATGCATGTCATGTGGCGGCTCCCTGTCTGTCTAACTTGTGCTTCTTAACCTCCTCGTCTAACCACAGAAGAAGAATTACGAACGCTTGCAGAAAGCGCTGGACAGTGTGATGTCCATCAGGGAGATGACACAGGTACAAATGCTGGGTAGCAGGTGCAGGATCTCACTAGATATCCGCTACCCAGTATTGAATTTACTATCTTAGAGACTGGTATGACATGGAAGTTTTCCCGCTCTCATCAAGCTGATGAGTCTCTATATGTAGAGAGAAAAGCTGTTGTTACATGAAGAACTTAAACCAACAGTGACTTTTAGAACCAGTTATTAGGTGTATAATAACTTACTAAGTCATTCTGCTGACTGCGGGATTCGAATCCGCAACCTTGCCAACCCTCAGAGCTGCCCTCACCCACGCAAACATTTTTTGAAATACTTTCTATGGGTGGGTGTGTCCAAACTTTTGACTTGTAGTGTATGTAGTGTGTTTTTAAATAATAACACTATGTAAGTCATCTGTGTTTGATATGCAGATGGGTTGACACCAGAGGATACAACCAGCCCTGGATTGACTTTAGGTTATTTCATTTTCAGGGATCGTATTTGGAGATTAAGAAGCAGATGGACAGGTTAGACCCGCTGGCACATCCTTTGCTGCAGTGGTGAGTAGCGGCCTGTCTGCACGCCACAGAAAGCCTGCTCTTCTGGAGGCCCCTTGCCTTCTTACCTCATCTGAGGACTTCGCACTTTTGCTTCTGGAAGATGCCATCTTTTATGGTGTAGCAACATTGATACTGATATTGACTTTAGCCATGCTTCTTCCGTCTGTATTTTTTTGGAGACTGATTGCTCAGTGGATGCATAGTATACGTTTCCTGTCTTCTAGGATCATTTCAAGCAACAGGTCGCACATTGTCAAGCTGCCGCTGAGTAGGGTAGGTGAAAAGATCCTATACTTTTCTCATCGTAGGGCTGCCATCTTGGTAGAGCCTCTTTGCTTTGTAGACCATATCTTGGACCCTTTTTCCACCTACTGTAAGGGTAACTGACCACCCATTCTCTCAGCTCCGATACCATTCACTTCATTCAGACTAGCTTAATTAGCATAACAAAGAGGCAGCAGCTGGGAAAAGCCAGCAAACAGACTGTGAGTTTAATGAAGGATCAAGGATTCTGTTGTCAGTTTGAAAGTGTGGTGACACTCGTATAATGAAACTGAGCAGCAGCTTCCCTTAATGCACAAATAGAACATGTGTGGTAATGGAATGTAATACATTGCCTGAATACAAATGGTTACATTTGAGATTCTAGGAAGGCTGGAGACAGGATATTGCAGTGGATGCTCTATACAAATGGACGGCACTCAGTATGAGTAGCGTAATGCAATTGAGATGGTGCAAAGTGCAAGAGTGTAAACATCAAAGTACTGGGCAAAATGAATAGTGCTGGGCAAGAAAGTACTGACTGAGGACAAAGTACTAGACAGAACAGAAAAAGATAAAGTGCATAACACAAAGTACCAGACAAGATGAAAAACAGTTAGATGCAGTTTAGATATCACACATAGCAGCAGTGTAATACTGTAGAATTGCAGTGTACTGTAGTGCAGCTGTGGAAATTGGTTGGGCTGTCAGGGGTTGAGGGAGGTGGGTCTCCTGGAGAACAAGCGGTTCCCGAGACTGCTCGGGTGGGCAGGTATGGCTCCTTAATTCATCTGAAGCGCAGTCACACTGCATAACAGGCCGTAACCAGCCGTTGTTCCTCTCTTCTCCGCAGCAACTGAAGTTCATGCACACATCTCACCAGTTCCTCCTGCTCAGCAGCCCTCCGGCCAAGGAGGCCCGATTCCGCACAGCCAAAAAGCTCTATGGCAGCACCTTTGCCTTCCATTGAGTCAGATCCCCCCCCCTCCCCAAGACCAGCACCACCTCCCCTGAAACTCTCTCCACCCCCCCCTTCTCCCCAAAGTGCCCCGTTTACAGATCGAGTCCACCGACAGCAGGAAGAAGGGATGATATGCCGTGCCGTCTCACCTAAAGAGTGGTAGAGATTGTCCTTAATATCCCTTGGGAGCTCTCCTACACACAGCTTTGGCACGTCGTTCCTCAAAGTAATAAGAAAGCAGCTCACTCCTCAGAGGCTTGACTTAGAGGCGCTTAATGAATGTTACCAAGAATATTGTTCTCCCTAAGAATAATCATTCTAAAAATAGAATGCTGTAAAAGCAGCACCAATCTTAATATAACTCAAGTGATCTATATTAAGAAAATATAAAGAGAAAATATGTTACGCTTTGACTATTTTAAATAGAGGGTGCATTGGCTAGACTGTTGTGTGCTGGTTTTGTTTGAAGGACCTTGGACGGTCTGTTTTGTAGAGCGTTTCAGCTCCTCGGTGGTTTAGGATCTGACTTTCTTTGTTTAAAAGCTGCTTTCTTACGTCTGTCATCCACAGACAGGCTGGATTGTTACACTTACCCAGATATCCCAAAGAATGTAGCAGCTTCGCCGTGGCCTGGCTGACTGGAAAAACTGGGAATGTTGACCCATCTACTGGATGTATACTGTTCTGTTTGTGCTTCGTAGCTGCTGTAGAAGCCGGGACAGCTCTGGTCACACATGCTACAACGTGTTGGAGGACTGGTCTGTATTCACAGCTCTCGTTGTCTCTCTCTCTCTCCACACCTGCTCTAGTGGTTCCCATATAGAGAACTGGCACTCCATTCTGAGAAATGGACTAGTCAATGCTTCTTATACCAAACTACAGGTATGTAGCTCTCGCATTTAGCCAAGCTAAGATGCATCCTCCCTCGGACAGCGCCTGTCTTCTTGACTTAAGCCCGCTGTCCAGCTGATCCATTTTGACAGTAACGGATGCCATGTTTCTCATCATTTCGACGGGACGTTTTCTTTTCGGTGTCGTTCTTTGCCTTTGTTGTTGTTTGTTTTCCGTGATTTTTCACTGGCAAGGCCCACCGGTGACAGCTGTGGCACATGCCAGGCGTCGGTCCCTTCCCGGGCTGGCAGCGGTGTACACTGCATCCCTCCCCGTCCGCCAAGGACGAAGGGAGTGGCGTCCACCGGTAGCCGGGTTACCGGTCGGCCTTGTCGACCACTAGGGTGGACCACTAGGAGCTTTGAACGTGTTCATACTCGCCTTGCACTCTCTGCTGTTACCCTCACTGGTCTCATCACTGCCGGATCCCCACGGAGAGTGGGGCTCTGGCTACAGCTAAGCGCTAGGCTTGTCTGTCTGAGTTGCTTGGTTGCTAAAGCGTTGCTAAGAAAGGACTGTGAGTACTGGAAGGCTCAGGGGAAGGTCAGTAACTCTCACCACACATGCTTTTCAGTATTTCCTTCCGTTTGTTTATTTTATTACCATGCATTTGTCATACGTCATATCTGCTTGGTCTCTAGATAATGTGGGCATACATTATTTTACATTATTATCTACAAGAAAACTTGATCTTAGTAACTATTACACAGCTAGTACAGACAGTCCCCAACTAGGCTCCATTCTGACAAACAGGTTGTACATCGAAAGGAACGTAAGTCAGAGTAGGATAATTGCACCGACTGTTAGGTGCGAGAATGAGACGGGCAGATGTGTGTGAGGCTGAGATGGACACACTGATGTACAGTGCCGCATTCTTCCGCGGGCTGCACAGTGCACACTAGAGTAGCGCTTCAGGGCGTACGGCTGCCAGAAATTTATTTTTGCATAGAATTATTTATTTATTTATTTTAAACTTTGGTCATAGCCGTGAGTCGTCATAAGTGGCTTAGTTTGTAAGTGTGTACTGCAAATATTCATAGGTGTAAGTCAGTGAGTCAGCTCTAGTTCAAATTCCGCCTCTTATTTCTGGTTTAAAAATAAACTGTACATTCTAAGTCGAAATATATATCTAAAACATCATGGACTCTGACCAGTATTCTCCATTATGGGTGGGAAGGCAGAATAGTCGGCTAGCTCATAGAGCAGCGAGAGACTCTTCTTTCTCCCACCCTGTCACAGCTGTCCTTCCTTCCTGGCCTCCCCTCCAGGAAGACGGGGCCCAGCTGTGACTCATTAGGTGGGTCCTCGCAGGGAATCATGCGGGGGTGACTAAGCCGTGTTTGCTAGCCAGCTCCAAACGCGGTGCAACCGAATCATCCTTCATGCAGCTCATGCTGCTCGTATCAGAAGCGACTCTGACCTTTCCAGCACATTTTCACGCAGGTGTGTCTCTCTTCAGGATACCCGGGCAGTTTTGTTCGGATTCCTCAAATCTTGTCCCTGGATGCCAGTTTCCCTTTACCGGCTCTTTCTGAGCCCGTTATGCGCATCAGAGGAATTTCCCTTCGCTGTTCTGTACCAGCCTTTGCAGACTGCATTTCACCCTTACACATTCGTCATTTGAGCTTGCATCTCAGCTCGGTTGTTTTGAAGCTCCTCAAGCGTACTCCATCGAGTTGCCTCTGTCTTCGCAGCAGGGTCATACCTCCCTGGTTCAGCCAATCATCAGGGTCATACCTCCCTGGTTCAGCCAATCATCAGGTTCTCCCTGCCATACCGCTTTTCTCACCTTCACCCATACCTCTGTGCTGTAAGCATTTCACTGCCTTTCACATATACCAGTTGTCTTTTTTACCCACAGTCACCCACTTATCATTTCCTCACACTCATTCTCTGGCTGCTTTTCTAGAGAACCTTATGTCTGAGCCTTTGGTGTTGGATGCTAACAGCTTTATGGCTTGAGCAGAACAATCTTCATGCAGAAATGGGTCACAAAGCTAAGGTCTTCCTTCTGAGGAGCACTTCTTGGAGGTGTCTTGGTTACCCC
>JAODKF010000022.1:3264749-3277685 GCA_026779585.1 Mormyrus proboscirostris | reverse complement strand
CTTCAACCCCGCCCCCCCCCCCCCCCCCCAACACACAGGGTAAATCACTGTGACTGAATTAAACTCTGTTGTTTAATCATCCACACTTTATTTAGTTCCAATCTCTTTGCTTTCAGCCCTGGGGTGATGTGTCTGCAAGCTGGGATAATGGTGCTGACAGTGGAGGTTGCCAGTTTAACTGGGATTTTAGGGTCCCCAGCAAATGAGATTGGGTTCTCCTGCATCCTGTTACGCACTCCTGGGTGTCTCTGAATGCCCACAGGCTGTAATGAAATAAGGATCATTTTGGACAGGTGATCCTTGTGCAAGTTTTACTTAAAGAACATCAAGTCCCTCTCACTGCTTGGAATAATGCTCATTTGAATTTTCATCCATCCATCCATCCATCCATCCATCCATCCATCCATCCATCCATCCAGCCGTCCGTTCGTCCGTCCATCTATCCATCTCCTAACTGCTTATCCTGGTCCAGGTGATGGGGGTAGGAGGAAGGAACCTGTTCCAGGCAGCACAGTGCGTCAGGCTGGGGTTCACCTGGGATGGGATGCCAGCCTGTAGAATTTTATATTAATTAAATAAGACATTCTGGGTATCCAAAAAGGCAGGTGTAACCTAAAAAGGCTTTTCAGTGGAGTCGTGTCGGGAGGCACTGCTGGGAGCCAGCTGGACGCGATGCGCGTCTGTCCCTGGCCACGCTCACATGCGTGCATCTCCCCGGCGGTCAGCCTGCACAGTGCCGGCCATCCATACGCCATGGGCGGAAAGCACACAGTGCAGTGCGGCATGCTGGGAAAAGCAAAGCCTGCAGGGCGACTCCACGCTGTTTTTCAGCAGCTGGGCGGGGGACGTGATTGCCGTGGGGGGATGGCGTGTGGCTCAGCGGGTTAGGCTCTGTGCCCATGAACGGAAGGTCACCAGTTCAACACCTGTGTTCAGCACAACAGTCAGGTTGCTGTTGGCCTTCTGAGCAAGACCCTCCTCCTCCCCCACAAAACAAAAAATGCCACAGGATGGGATGCTGGGTCCCAACCTTTACCCATACAGCTCTGTGTATCTCTCATCAGAGAGCATGACGGGATGTGCAAAGATAAGCATTCCAATGTGCTCGTACAAATGGCAAATGAAGCTTCGTTTCATATTTTCATCTCAGTCCTGAAGCTGCCACTCTGTCGTATTACTTAAGTGATCTGCCGAACGTCCCATCGGCACAAATGACTCAGCCATTTACCCCCCAAGTCTTAATTGTTGCTCACATTTCTGCTGCTGTGGCTGTTATTGTTGTCATTGCTGTCTCTCCCACAGTCATATTCACTTCAAGGCACGACTCCATCCACAAGCTAAATGGTTACATTTTCGCTAATTGGTGTTTACGACGATGATCACAATGATGCAGTTCTAAAATTATTTTTTTTTCTAAATGATAGCTCTCTCCTTTGCTTGCTCTCTCTCTCTTGCTGTATGTTTTTTTTAGTTTATAGTACATTTCAATTGAATGTGTTTACTCGGCATAAATTTCACTCCGTGCATACTATCAAAGACAAATCTCCCTCTCTGCCAGGCCTACTCTTCCACGCTTGCAATCCTTTATCTTCTTTGTCCCCGGGGCTGGTGAAGATGCTGGTATCTTGCAGGCAGCAGTGAGAGCGTCAGGCTTATCTGTTTATTGTTTGAAGTTCTCTGAGTGTCTAAAACAACCGCGATCACACCTGGCACCTCTGACGGCATCACCGTTACTTCGCTCCGCAGCCGCCGCCGGCCCTTCTTGTGTTTGTTGGAGGACGATAACGTCAGCGTCGCCCCGAGTACCCCGGCCATCGTGCAGTGGCACCTGGGCATCGTGTCACGTGCTGCTTTCATGCACATTCACCCCAGCAACGGTATGCGATTTTCTTTATCTGTTACACGGGGACGGCGACAAATTTCCTGTTTCTGCCACAGAAATAAACTGGCTTTTCTGGAAGCCCAGACTGAAATTCTCCAGAACTCCCCGAGCACTCATGCTCAGTCACATGCTCTGGGTCCATCCTGAGTTGACAGCCCCCCTGCACCTCCTCCAGTCTCAAAATTATTAGCCATCATTACTGGTCTCAGCTACTAATATTTCCCACTAAATTTCACCTACTGGTCACCCCTGGCATCAGTGGTCCATGAGGAGATGTAGTCATCATTAAAGCATAAGGCCATGCTGTCCTTTAAACCCAGAGACCTTCCCAATAATTACATAGTTTCCATCCCTGAAGACATTCATGTCGCATGTCAGCCTGTGCTTCCCTAGATGTCCATGTAGGTTTCGGCCTGGATAATATCTTGATTTTTTTAGCTTCCTTCAGTTGCTGGGGCCACTTGGCCATTTAAAATGTAATGGAAGGATTCTCCTTAAATACTAAGAATGAAATATAACATAACAAAATTTACATTAAAATATTCAGAGACCCGTAGAATGAGAAAGGCAACATAACACTGGTCAGAAAAAAACATGAAAACTATGCATATCTTGTTTTCCACAGAGAATATCTTCAGTTATGCTAGTTAATTAGAATACTTAAAAATGTTCATTTCCTGCCTCATCTTTTGAAAGATAACTGACCAGCATGTCTTATTCTGTGTGAATGTGCGTATGCATGTGTGTGTGTGTGTGGATTAGGTTTATCTTACTGTACATTGTGTGGGACCAAATATCCCCCATATTTTTTTGACATTGTGGGGACCATTTTTCTGTTCCCCACAAAGATCTGTGAATGCAGTCAAAAAACAAAAAATGCCTAAAGTCTCAAATTCTGTTTGGTTACTTAAGGTTAAGGTTAGGGATGGGTATTGGTTAAGGTTGTGACTCCACACAAAGATATCATTATAAACCTGTGTATGTGTGTGCAATACATATAGATTATATTTTAGGTGTAACTAATTCAGAATGCAAATGAAAATTATTGTATTCTGTGTTCTGTGTACCATTTGAAGAGGTTTATTGGAGGGAGCTAGACACACTGTGTGTTATTACTTGACAGAAACTGAGCAAATTCAGTTAAGGTTATCAGAGCTTTGGGTCGGGTCCATTACGGAGCAGCTTCTCGTGGTGTTTCCTCTCCATCCTGTATGTCTTTGGACTGTGGGAGGAAATTGGAATCCTGGAGTCCTGGAAGTGAGGCAGCAATGCAAACCTCTGAGCTACGCTGACACCCACATCTCTAATTTGTTTTTAAAATTTTAGGCTGTTTTATTATATAAGCCGTTTTTAAATCAAAATTTATAAGTGAAATCCAGCTCGGAGGGCTGGGATACCCTCAAATGAATCTGCCCTGATATTTTATAACTCGAATGATATTAAGTTTTATATAAGCACCCCTAAAACAGGTTGTTCAGACAGGGAAGTTCGGAAGCTTCTAGAAGGGTTAAATTAATACTGAGGCTTGTTATGCGCCTACTGGAAGGTTCTGAATGGCGAACAGGCCAGTGGAGGCAAGCAAGAAACAGGCTGTCAGAGGGAATCACCATTTATCAGCCGTCGCTACTCCTGCTTCACTTCTTTTGCATCCATCTCTGCCCACTGCCTCAGCCCCCGACCTCCCCCCCGCCCCCCCGAGTCCAAGGCAGAGTGACCTAAGATGTGGTGACATTCAGGGGCTGGTCCCCTGCCTGCCACGCTGACATTTGTGCTTGCCTTTGATGGCACCTTTGAGCGGAGTCCTACTGATGGCCTCGTTTAGAGTGACAGGTCTTTGCCGTTGCTCCGCCTCCACGCTTCAGCGACATCAAAGACCGCAACTCTGACTCGCTGATGGCTGTGCATGGCCCCCGCCCCACCCTCACTCCCACCCTTGCTCCCAGATAGACCTTTCCTTGCTACGCTGCGCTTCTTCACATAAAATATGTGGCAATGGGTCAAAAAAAGAAACGCCCGGTGACATAATTAATTAATTTATTCATTCATGGTCATTAACTTATTTGCAACTGGCACAGCTGTACATTTAACACATTCATTTTAATAAAACCAAGTATTCATCAACATAATTTAGGTCTAGCCCTCCACCCCTCTAAGGCACAAAAGCTACACCCTCCCTGGGATTTTACATTAGACGTCTAGTGTTATGGCCACAGCACCATCTTATTTTGGCTTTACGGCGCCGCATGTTCCTTCGACTCGTGCACAAATAACACTGGTGCCATAATCACCGCTCTAATTGAATACCTAGTGTTTTCTAGTAAGCAATTTAAACTGAAATAACTGAATAAATCACACTGAGTTATTTAGATTACAACAGACCAGCAGGAGGCGATGTTAGGTTCGTATTGTAGAGAGCAGGGATTGCGAGGAAGGAAACAGGAAACACATTCCGCATGGCACGTCCCACGCTGGCAGCGACAGCCTGTTAGAGTCCGTCATCCCCAAAAAGCACGGTTTTCTGGTCATGCAGTATTCATCAGGCTCAGGAAAGAGCCCCCTCCCTGCTCAATCAAAGGTTTTCCGAGACCCTGGAGCTGGGCTGGGAACCAGTGGCAGCGATAAACTGGTAGGTCTCCAGTGAGGCGGCTCTGGGTCCCCCCCCCCCCCAAGTCACGAAATGGCCCTCACTTTTGTGAAATATGTATTGCCGCAGGGATGGCTGCGTGGTGTGCGATCTGGGGGGGCAGGGTGGTGGCAGCCAGGGTTAATAGCCTGACACTCCAGGATTGCGCCAGCAGGTCCCTGCAGCAGTGCCCTCGTGCCCTTTCTCTGAGCCCTGACCTCCGTGACCCCCGAAGCAGCCCGGTAGTTCCGGGTCAATCCAGTGGTCCTTTCTTTCACTTCCCCTTCCTCTTTGTCTCCGAGTCGAGGCCGAGGCCTTGGGCACCAGCCGCCATAGCCCCCCCGCACAAACGCAGCGTGAGAGAGGTTAATTGGATTGTGATTAGGAGCCAGGCGATTAGCTGATGGCTAACTTTCAATTTTCCTATTGTGAGCAGGACAAAGAGGATGCGGAGCCAAAGGCCCGAGGATGCAAGCAGGAAGGCTGTGGCGCTCTGCCTTCTTTGTGGGGGAGATGTATTGAGTCGCGCTGCTGTGCTGGCCTGTCCTTTTATGGGTCCTGCGCTACTCATAATTTTGACATGGGGATCTCAGAAGACAAACAGCCCTCGCTGTCTTTAATTTTCCGGCGGGGATTGAGCGGCACATGGGCGGCGAGAGCAGAGGACTGTTGTGAAATTGCTTTTGAGGCAGTGGCGAGGTAACAGTACTCACGGTACAGCCCTTCCACGACACCCATCATCCTCTCTGTCAAACTACACACGCACACACACAAACACACACGCGTACACAAAATGGACATGTCTATCTCGATAATGGCATTGATATTCTGTTCATTTTTATTAAATATTACTCTAAGGGAAGGGAATAAACAACACAAGGGCCAGAAGCTGCTAGATAGGGCTTATTAAGTCTTACTGCACCTTTGAAATTATCACTCGGAGAGATGAGGAGGTCAGAAATTACTGAGAATATCACAGCAATAATAGTCTCCAAATCATTCACTTTTGCTTTGATTCACTTGTTAGAATTTTGAACAGAAAAAATATAAAAATAAAACTTTTGAGCCAGCAAAAATGTTTCTGCTAACAGTAAGCTTGATCCCAATATGTCTGGAAGCCTTCACATCCTTCAGGTATTTTAATTGTACGCTTGCAGGAGCATAAAGTCTAATTGTGGCTCAGGACCCAGAGTCTGGGGCTGTCGGGGTTATTAGCAACCGGATCCACTTGTCGATAGATTCAGCATCGCCCCAAACAAGCACTTGCAGCGAGTGAAAGGAGTTCACTTTCCCTGGGAATATACACCACTCTGCCTCCATCCCACATATCCCCGATAAGCAGCTGTTTCCTCATTCATGGCGAAAATGAGGTTTTGGAGACCGCGGCCACGCCGCCAGGGATCAAAGTGAATTTGCCTTGGCCTTAGCGCGGCCGCCGGCAGAAACGGTAGCGGGAGGAATATTCGGCGTCGAGGAGGAAGCGGCATGCCGGCCACTGGAACGGCTGGCGGGCGCAATTCTGCGACTGCCGAAAGCCTCCCGGTGGTGTGTGTGTGCGTGTGTGTGTGTGGGAGTGAGAGAACACGTGCATATATGTGTGTCTGTGAGTGAGTATGTGTGTGTATGTTTCTGCATGGGGGTGGCAAAATCCATCTGCCAGGCTTAGATAAAGACACCTGAAATATAGGATTCCGGAAAAAAACACATTGGGCTCCAAAAAGGGGAACCAATAAACTGGTGCTATTTTTCTGCTCCCCCTCAATCCTCCTACCATGCCCCATCTACCCCCCCTGCACTACTCAGACCTTTGGTACATCATCTCCTTCTGCCTCTGAGGGTCAGGCAGTGTTACTGGCCTCCCCTGACTGGTCCATTGATTCCTGTAGACAATATGGTGGGCAGGTAGCGCAGTGGATGAAGCATCACTGTGCTGGCAGGGTGCCTTTCTTGACTCTCCGTACCCCGAGGCGTCACTTTGTGAAACTGCCACCAGGTGGCGACTGTAGCTGCTCTTTTTCAGTGGCAAGATGACAGTTGTAGCAGGAGAGGGGAGAAGAACCAGATGGTGAGATGGGCTTTGTTCTGGCTGTCCCACACCGTGACTCCAAGCCCAGCGAATACACATGCTCCATGTGTAACTCCTCTACGGCACCAAGTCTCAGGGTTCATGAACTACGACTGTGATGGTTCTTCGGAGGTGGAGATGGGTGAGGCGTTTTACGCGGAACCCAGATTGGATGCATAAATTGAGCAGATGTGTGCATGCAAATAGAATTGTAAAATATGCTTAGGAGCTAATTAATCGCATCTATAACAGCAGAGGGTGGCTGTAAGCAGAGGGGGCGGGGCAAAGTCAGGTGACGAGCACATTCACTTCACCCTGATGCCTGAGCACACATATTCTAGGCCCTGCGTAGCTCAGTGGGTTAGGATGCTGTTACCGATTCAGATCACAGGGTCGGCAGGGATTTCACCTCTTACCACCTGACGCCTCAAGGGGCATCCTGAACCTGCTTTCCCAAGGGTGTGTGTTATCCTGGGTAAAAGCGTCTAATAAATGTAACTCTAGTGCGAGGCTCCCCTTCTGCTGACACCAGAACGGCTCCCTTTTGCGTCTTGTTCCTCACTGCCGTCTTTGTTAAACCCGTCTCCGCGTTTTTCCTCCTTCAACATACAGGTACGTGATCGCTGAGTGGGCCGATTAGCAGAAAACTGAGCCGCATCTCAAGCATCACGTCCTGTACGTTACCATTGTGAGCTTTTTCCAAACTTTCACTGATAGCTCCCCCCTTCACTTATGAAACATTTCATTTTCGAGCAGGCAAATACTGTAATGATCCATATGTCACTCCCTAGATCTCCCCCATGGAATATGCTAAGTGCCCATGTTTAATGTGCTGTCAGCAAGAGATGCTCGCGCAAGTTTGCTAGGCGTTATTCAACTGGCAGAGTTCCCATAATAATAATAATAATAATAATAATAATAATAAAAATACATTCATTCATTCATTCATTATACCCCCTTGTCTTTTACAGGATGGTCATTTGGAGTCTATCTATAATAATAATACTATAATAATAATAATAATACTAATCATAATAATCATAATAATAATAATAATAATAATAATGACCTGTAATAAAAGGGCCTTGAGAGATACACTGTAGGCTCGGTTCCTTGAGTTCCCTCCGGATCCATTTCTAGGGAGCAGTTGTCCTGATGGGCGGAGACTGACTGGACCTCGGGCACGATATGGGTGGAGTCGTGGGCAGGGCCTGCACTGATTCATCAGCCTATTTAAATGTTGGACAAGAGGCAAAGCCAAAGGTGCCCGCATGCCGCACGACTGCACAAAAATGCTGCTCTCTCACAAAGTCCCCCCCCCAACACCCCCCTATGCAGCACCCCAGAGCCCCAGAGAGAGAGAGAGACCATTCTCAGTGTCATTACATTAATAAGCAGCCCTGACAGGCAATTTGACCTTCTTTCTTTCTCCCCGCTCGCGCAGAATGTCACTCCAGGAAGCGCCCGGCACTGTCCGCTCTGGGTGGCCGCCAGCCCGTCGCGGCTCTCCTCCTCATGAACCCATTCAGCTCTCCTGCCGCTGCGGGCCAACCTCCCGTGCTCGCTGGAAGCTCAGCAAGAACATACTCTACCTCTATTGCTGACCAAGTACACTGTAATGGCCTACATCTCTAAGCACCCAGAGGGTGTCAGGAAAATCTATACTGCCCAAATTTTGCTGATAGTTTGTTTTAAAATAGATAAATATTTGCATACATACACATACCCATGCACTCGTATATGTACACATATATAATACATATCTTCTTGAGCTGCATATATATTTTTCTTCCGGAGCTATATACTGTAACACAGCCAGGTGCTTGAAAAGTGAATATACAGCTACAGCCTGTTAAATTCAGTCCTAATACTAAAAGTCTCTCAAGGAGACTCACTCCGGTTTCCTGGCTGTGTTACTAATAGCCAGACTGATGGTCCAATCCTGATTTCTTCTCTTACTGTCACTCTTCTCCCTTCTTACTTGGCGTGGAGCGTAACCGTATGCATCCCCTGGGTGCAAAGAGCCAAAATGGATTATATTAGTCACTTTTGCAGAATGTAGGGGTCCAAGTGTGGGACTATCTAGCTATAGATGTATAACTTTGTAATTTCAGTTACCGCTAACAGTCATTAGTAGTGGGACATGGGCGATTTTAATTAGCCAGTATTTATATTTATACTCCGAAAAACACTCAGCAGCATAGAATGATGCAATATTCATCCCCTGGATATTTCTTCTGTCGTGTTCCCAAAATGCAACCTGCGAAGCTTCAAAAATGAATAAGGCAGATTAGAACATGATCACACGGTGCAGTGAGCGTGAGGCCCACGGTGCCTGGAGCACGAGGCTGAGATCGCGCCAGGAACGGCAGACACCGCGCACGACTGGAAAATGCTCCTCCATTACAATGGCATCACGTCAGTTAGCGCGACGCTTTAATCAACTTAATAATTTGTTGTGCCGTCTCATTAGCAAGTTGTGACCGTAGCTCTGTTTCAGACTCCAGAAAGCACAAACTCTTGTCTGATTGTTTCTCTTCCCATTACGATATTTATGGGGGAATAAGATGTGGTCTTTGTTGTGTGCAAATTAAAATATTGTGATCCACATTTGATTTTGGTAACACTTTACTTCAAGCACCCATATATAATGCATTATAGATACCTTCATAATACATTATAATGCATTCATGAAGTATTATAAACATGGCTATAACTATTCATAAAAAAGGCATAGCACATTATAAACATGTTTATTATGCATTATGAATGGTCTATGAACCTCTCATCTACAGTATAATGCACAATAAATACCTTCATAATGCATTATAGTGCTGTCATGACCTGCTCGTCCGATCCTCCTGTGTGCCATGCCCCCCTCGTTACCTTGTGTTAATTCCTGATTGTAATCACCTGTTATTTTCAACTTGTCCTGTGTATTTAAGTCTACGTCTGAGTCCGTATCCCCAGATCTGTCATTATAGTTTCGTTGTTGTTTCGTGTTGGTCCCTGCTTTGGAGTGAATAAACCCAGTTTTGCTCCTATCACGGCTTCCTTCGCCTGCTTCCCAGACCCGAACGTTACAAGTGGCTTATACGGTTTCTTTAATACATTATAATGACTGCTTTAAAGTAAAGTGATAGCTTAATTTTTTTTCTTGCACATCTGTGCGCAATAGAAGTATAACTTGTGGAAAAGGCTGGTTATTTCGGAAGCTTCATGACTTTGAACACATCCACGCAATTACATAACGTTGTACTAACATTGCCCTTCAGTGTTAGATTTACAATCTGTACCCTCAAACTTTTTTTTTTTACGTTTTATTTTTAATTCATAATTTTTTAACTGTGAAAGTCCCCGTCTGTGCTTGTTCGCATAAATTTTTGACTAACATTTTTGATTAGTATTCCTGGCAGAGCATAGTACTGTGGATATTAGGCAAAGCTTGACACAAATACTTCACAAATGATCCCTCTCTTTAAAAAATTGTCAAGCACCCTTAATGTTAGTCCTGTAATTAATATTATCATCCACAAACAATAAAAAAGCTGTCAGGGTTTAATGGACCCCAGAAAGGTTAATGCAAAGTGATTTGTCTGTTCTGGAAGACAGCGATGACTGACGTCCGTTCCTTCTTTACTCTCTCTCCCTTTCTCCATTGCATTAGTTGTGTGTCTCTGAACTGCAGAAGTGTAAGAAAAGCAGTTTGCTATCTGGGCATAAAGAGCAAGAGAGAGCAAGGTTAATTAGACAGTGGGGCCGAGAGGAGGGTCTCGTTAATAGATAGGAGGCTAACTGAAACAGATGGCTCAGAATGGATTAACTTCAAGGAGAGCTCCAAGAAATCTAGTAGACTTGACAATAGTGCCGCCCAAGAGGGTGCATTCACTGTGTGTGGAAACACAAGAAAACATTTTGGGACAAAAGTTTTGATGCTGGTGATGGGACCTCCATATGTGCACTTCCATCTGGCTAAAAGCCCAAAGCCAGTTTAGCTTAAGTTCTAGATGGCTGTGCTTTTAGATAGCAGTATTATTATAGTATTAAGGGTGGACATATCGGTGTCAGCTTCTGGCAGCTTTATAGTCGGAATTTCTCCAGAACTTTCTGTCTTTTTTTTTTAGACCTTCCCAAAGGCATGTTCATTCTGGTGACGATTGAGTCCATCCATCATGTTGCTGGTGTTCTACCTTGCTTACCTTCAGCTGTTCCAGGCATTATGGTCTTTTCCAATCCACTGGGTCTTCTCATAATACTCTCAAAGGAAGACAGCTTCAGCGTGGTCATTTGTACAAGCGAAAGGTCAGGCTTGATTCGATCAGGAATCCACCCGTTTGCTTTCCTCGCAATCCACTGCATTAAAAGTTCAGTTCTTAAAAGTTTTTTTTATCGTACAGCTTTAACATCCATAAAGAGTCACGGAAAATACTGTATTCTGAACAATCTTGATCTTTCTTCCTAAAGAAACGTCGGCGCCATTGAAGATTTTTTCCCGATCTTCTATCATCAGTCTGCAAGGTATTTCTTGACACGTGGATTCTTTAATGTTGACGAATGTTCCAAGAAGACAAAAGCTGCCTATAACCTCAATGAATTCCCCACCAGTGCTAAAGTCAGCTGCCAATCCTGTGATCATAACCTCTGTTCTCTTTACATTTAGCCCCATCACCTTCACTCTTCACCCTCTTCTTCAGCCTTCATTATAACTGCCCTTTTCTGCTATACAGTAAGTGTGGTGTCACTAATTGTCGATGTTTCTTCCAACAGTCTTCATCCAAGTCAACTCAGGGCTCAGATTAAATAGAAACACAAGAAGCGACTGAAGAAAGGGTTCAACAGACGCAGACATTGTGTCACCGAGACATCCAGCCTGTGAAAAAGTATCGGATTTTGACAATGACCTCCAGCTTACACTTTTTTCCATATTCAAAAGTTCCATTGCAATACTGTAATCAGAAAATGCTGCAGGAGGAAACTGCTTAAAAATAATAATAAAACCCTGACAGTTCAATCCAGCACATGTCCACCAAGCTATAAAGGTTTCCTGGGTCTCTGAGGCTATTTTCGGGCTCCTGCCGCTGCACCTGAATGATGCCGTAGCCTCATTGAGCATGAGCTATAGCCCCGCACACAGACAGGCCTCCCTCGGCCGGCCACGGAGCTGCCATCTGTCAGAACTGACACCGGATGACACCCTGGGGGGCAGCTTGACAAAAATAAAGCCAAACCCATTTTGTTGTAAGAATAGCTCCTCTGCCATTGATGAACAATCAATGCCAGGGTTCATAAGCCCAAGGTGTGAAGAGAAACCCTTTGCCTCACGGCTACTGCCGCCCCGCTGGCTGTATCTCGTCGCTGCGGAAAGGGGTGTTATATATTTCTCCTTCCTTTATCGGCAGAGCAGGAAATTATGAAGGTCCGGCCTCATGAGGGTTACCGCTGGATGGAATCGGAGTCAAGTCGTGATCTATTCATGCCAGGGGTATAGAGCATGGTAACAGTAGTGTAGCAGCTAAATGACCACAGATAAATAAAATGAAATGTCACTAAGATCTGGCCCAGATGCCGGAATAAACTAAAGGAAACGCACACAAAAAATTAAGTTCATAGATCTTCAGTCTTCCATTTAGTCTGCAACTTATTTCTACTTACAGCTGAATGGAATTAGGGTAACACAGTTTCTTGAAGCATCATCACCTTTTATGGTGCAATCCTGGCCTCCCCCTCCTCTCTTAGATTTTCCTCGCTAAGGGGATCGAATCCAGCTGTGACTAACAGCAGAGATATTCTCGGGCGGCAGGCAGAGGGCCTGCGAGTTCACACGCCGGGTCAGAGAACGTCACGAGCTGCTGCAGTCTTTCCTGAAAGAGGACAACGGTAGTTGCACTGAAAATATTAACGTTCAGATAAACCAGGCGATAATCAAACAGTAAGGGTTTAATGATATAAAATGATCTCGTTATTTAAGCTGGTAGCCAATAGTATTTGTCTCCCAGTATTGGTTGGTTTTGTGTCACCATGGTCAGTCTGAAACAATGTAGTTGTAGACAGCTGAACTAAGATCCTCCGTTTTTCTGTTTTGTAGCTTTTCTACAACATGATCGTTGGATTAAGGAAAATGTCAGCCAATTCAAAACAAGACACATAAATGAACACGGGGAAAATGTCGTCTCCTCCCTTTAATTTAGATTGTGGAGATCAAAGAACAATCAAAGCTCCGCTGCTGAGGTTTTGATCTACTCCGGCTTAATGTGACTCGCACGTCGTACCCTGACCCCGTGCGCTGTAACAGATTTGCCCTCCTGCCTGGCCCGAGGGAAAATCCTGAGCGGTGGTGTGTATGTTACTATGCGTATGGCGGGGGAT
>JAODKF010000022.1:3249742-3264649 GCA_026779585.1 Mormyrus proboscirostris | reverse complement strand
GGTGGGGGGGGGGGGGGGGGGGGGGGGGGGGGGGGGGGGGTCCTGCTGTCCTGACCCGTTGAGATCTGGGTCTCTGCCGGGAGGGACCGAGACGGCAAGCCGCAGCCCAGTGGGACATCAGCTACCCTCGGCGTACATGATTACTGACCAGCAGGGCAGAAACCATTGGCTAATCACATTACCAAATGATGTATGCCACAGGGTGGCCGATTCATGCAAAAAGAAGGATAGATGAGTTATTCACGCAACATCACAGATGCATACGCAAGAGAGGAGGAGAACAAGGAAAAGATTCTAAACAGCAGACTAACGCACGCTGTGCAAGCCTCGTGAAGTGCGCAGGTGCTGTTTATTGAGCAATTTGGGGCATTTAATAATTTTACGTCAGCTTTTTTTTTTCAATTTTGCATTTCCGCACTCCCATCTCTGTTAATGCAAATTGACCCTATCCCCCCAATTTTCTTGTTACTCATTTATGTTGCCGCACCAAACGGTTCACCTGGAAAAAGTAAATGCATTTCACCATCTGCATAAACAAACGATTTGCAGCGCAATAATAGAACGGTGGAGAACATGTGCAAGTTTGAATTTAAAATAGATTCTTGCCTCCACAATAATACACTTTCAAATCCACAGTGGGGAAGGGTAAAATGTCCGAACAAGGCATTGCGGCATCAGGCAGCCATGTAGGACCACGCCAAAAGGTCCCGAGATCCATCAGGCAGCTACGACTCGACGGGGCATGGTGGTCTCCATGCCCCGCGTTCATTCATCTCCCTCTTTCTCGTTTACTCGTCGCCACAATCTCTGCCGAGGCGACGAGCAGGTGGGATGCGAGTCCCACTTAGAATGCAGCGAGATCGTCACAGTGACCAGACAAAACAGGCCAGATAATAAATGACAGCCGTGACTCGGAAGCCCAACCTGAAATGAAAGGGGGGAGGCCCTGAAGCCCTTTAAGAGCACCCGTACAGAGTGAGCAATCAATCTTTATTCGGCCGATGTGAGATCTTGAGGGGCTGAGTGCTTACGGTGGATGTACTGAGGCTTTATGTCCCCTGGGAAGAGATGAAAAAGCCTAGTGGAGCCAAACACCATGATAGGAGAAGTCAGTGATTATATAGGCAAGGACGGCTTATCCCATCTCTGCTGCGTTTGGCTCCAGTTTTCCACTGCAGGCCCTGGACCAGAAGAACCTCATTGATGGCCGCGTCTCACCAGTGATGCACATCAGCTCCAAGGCCAAAAGCTCAATCCACTACATCCTATGACTTGCAACTCGCTACTTTGAATTTTAAAAACTGCCGTCTGTCCTCTTCTATCTGTTACTGTGCCTTAGTGCAATGGAGTGTATTCAAAACATATTATTGCAAAATTAAATCAGGAAAGGAAAATATCCCCTGCATTGTAATAGCAGTTATAGATAGGTGGATAGAGAGATGGATATAGATAATGGCAAATTTTTTAATGGAAGTTATAATGATAATAACAATAAGCAGTAAGATCATTTCTAATTGATATTTCTATTTGTTTAAATAATAAATCAGTGTAATATTTTATATGTCCCACCCGAGTAAGTTAGCGTTTCTTGGTTTGTCTGTTTTCCTTACATAGATGCAAAGTCGTTAACCTCCAACTGTAAATGCACCATATTTCCAGTCAGCACCATGGTCAGCAACAAGTACGTACAGCTGCTTTGCATCATTACGGTTACTTGAAATTATCTTTTTTTAAAAAAAAAAAAAAAGCTTCACGTTATTTCGTGGTTTACAATAACAGGCTTGTGTTATAAGACAGAAACAGCGGCCTTTTATATAAGAAGCGCGAGTCTTCGTTTTTCTTTTATGCAAGCCGTGTAATAAGCGAAGGCGCGCCGTATGTCTGCCTCCTTCAGCATCGTAACAGTACCATGCTGGCCCTTTACGCAAACGTTTGGATCGGCGACCCACCCTTCGGACCTCCCGTCCTAGTGGACCCTGATTGGTCAAATCAAGCAGATTATGCAAATTGGGTTGTGGTTCTGGTTAGAAGCCCGTGAGTTGACGTCACGAGGCAGAGTGGCCGCTGACAGGAGAACAGGAAACATTGAAAACGACAGGAGAAATGAAAAGATATAAGCAAATCGGCATAGTGAAATCAAAGCATTAGGAAAGAGGGGGGAAGAGAAAGGAGAGAAAGGGAGCGAGCGAGAGTGAGAGAGCGGCCTCGCTGCCATATAAGAGAGAGAGAGAGAGACCAGGGAGTCCGCTTGAAGCTTGAGATACAGGAAGACAGGCAGAGGGGAGAGAGGGAGAGAGAGAGAGGGGGAGAGAGAGCAGCTGGTCCATTGAAGAAAGATGGCTACAGTCACTGCGAACGGAGTGCAGCAAGAGAATGGATTCAGCACCATGAACAGCGCCGGCAGGATGAACGGGCTCACCATCGGGCAGAACACTATTCCCATGAAAGACCATGACGCCATCAAGTTGTTTATAGGGCAGATACCAAGAAATCTGGAAGAGAAAGACCTGAAACCCTTGTTTGAGGAATTCGGGAAGATATACGAACTAACCGTACTGAAAGACAGGTTTACAGGAATGCATAAAGGTTGGTTGCCCTTATTGTGTTATTGTTTTTTTTTTTGCCCGACTTGCACACAGATTGCCCCACATTTTCTGGCAACTTTAGTAGAAAATCGTAGGAAGAGTCGTATTCTTCCGTGTTTACTGTGGGGGTTGGGACAAAATGTGGCTGCGAGGCAGCGCCATTTATTCGGAATGAAATTAAATTTTGGTCAGGAGCAGAAAAAGCAGGAGCGCGTAAGTGCAAGGGGGCGGCGTAAGGCTGCGTTTTCCGCGTACCACGTGAACCAGATCCCTCAGAAAAGTCAGCGTGCTCGCGCGACCTGTCCAGCGCAGCGTCCCAACTGAAGACTGGCCTCACTGCAACCAGCGAAAGTAGCCCTCTAGCCTAATTATGTTTGCCGATTTGCAGCTGCATTTTGCGAAGAAATAAAATGTACCTTTCAGGTTGATTAAATTTAGGAGAAGTTGGTCTCATGTATTTGCACGTTAATCAGTGAGCATTGATAGTGGCACGTGCAACTCGTAGGTATTTCTCTAAAGAGAGCTAGTCAGGACTTTGACTGTGCACATTTAATGCTAATCAGGAGACAAAAGGAAACACCGCTATAGGCCTAATATGGAACACAAGTACATGTCGTTTAAATGACACTGATTACCTGGGAGCCCGCTCTCTTCTGTAAATGCAATCCACATGCAACGCATTATCTCAAAACGCAAGAGCATCTTTACTAAAAAGTGAAAATACCAAATAAATGTTTTCTCTCTAATCCTAGATGTTTCTGACCATGGTGACATTTAGCAATTACAATATAGGTCGTTTTTTTTTTTTTTTAAAAAAAAAAAAATACGGTTGCATGTGATTCAGTTAAGACATGTTTGCTTTGTTTTCAGTCGTATTCCACTGTTGTTATTGTAAACAACACGCTGTATACTCCCTAGAGATAGATTATTTATGTAGTGTAACAGAGGTCAAAAATTCAGGTGACCACGATATCAATATATCTTGTCCGAATATTTTCAGTGTTAAGCATGTCGGGAGCAGCACTGATTTTATGTGATGAGTGCGAGATTTCACATTGTTTATTAAGGCTTTATTAGTGTTGCAAAATTATTTTATTAAGAGGAATAAACATTTTAGGACCACATACTATAATACTACACGTGTTTTAAAACATTGACTGCATTTCATTGGGGGGGCATATTTCCATAAAGATGATTATCAGACTAATACGACCATTTCCGCAATTATATACTTTTACGGTGGTATTAAATCTTCCCTGGTAGTTGCTTTTATTGCCGCATATTTTTCCTCCCCTGTCACTAATCGATAATTCACGAGCCCGCAATGAAAAATAAGGAACAGTTTATTCCTTATAACTTAATTGTCGGCCATATTGTATGGATTAGTCACCATTAGTTAATGGATGTACCTTTTAAAATGGTCTTTTTATTTTCATGCTAATGACTTCACGGTTGTTTAAAAAAAAACGTGCGGAAAGTGGTCAGTCCACCTGTTACTCAGCAGCGAAACTGTATACCCTGTTTTTTTTTTTTCAAATATAGACCTATATAAAAAGCTAGAAAAGCAGTAATTGCAAAGTGGACTCAACTCTGACGAATATAAATGTGCCATTTTTTAAATAACGCTATTAGCTAGGCCCACTAGAACATACCTCAAATGAATATGTCTAAATGGCACACCAGCATTATCAGATTTAATGTGGTAACTTATTTAAAGGTAACCGTTCTTAATGTATATAAAGGTAGCTTAACATATTTTATTCCTTGATCTACATGTCAAGAAAGATAAGTTATTGGACTTTAAGAGAATTCAGACATTCTCTTTTGTCACCCTTTAAAATGTCCTTGTAATCAATAAGCCAGTAAATGAAAAAAAGATATAAAGAAAGCGTACATGACATGATAAGCTTTCCTATTTATCAATTATAGCACGCAAAATCCTCCTCTCCGAGGAGCAGCCTACCACTAATCACAGATATTCAGCCCATGGGGGCAACCCTGCGGGACTGTCGCATGGCAGAGTTTAAGTGGATGGTTTACATTTAATAGCTGTGGGTAATCGTGACATAACGGCAAGCTGTCGCTGCAGAGCTGCTCGGAGAGGCTCTCCCTTGAGCCGCGCCTTGGGGGTCTGCCTTCGCTTTATCGGGACTGTGCCGATTCGCAGCATACCCGCCTTATGTCACATAGATAAAACATTGTTCTTAATCTCCTTGCCATTCTGATTTAAATGCGATCAACAATCCCAGACTGTCACCAAGGAAGTTTCCCTCCAGGTGGATAACTTATTCTATGATTTCCATATGATTTCAAGATTTACTGCTACGACCAGTGGCATCGTATGCAATAATTTCTTAAAATCTTAAAATCGGGGGAAAAAAACTTTTAGAAAGAGTCACTTTGAATAGTAATTTGAAAAGTATATAGGATATTGAGTGAAAGTGAAATTGTATTTGATTTTCTATGTTCATTTTGGGCTCTACACAGCTTTTAGACATAGAGACATGCACACTTTAATGAAGACACTTTTAGAAATTCATACTATACAGCATTTCTGTTTGTTATAACAGTACCTCCATTTATTCTCCAGCTAATTAGCGGGATTACAGATGAGCCTGGAGCCTGTCCCAGGCAGCGCAGGGCACAAGGCTGGGGTAACACCCTGGATGGGATTTCAGTCCATCACATGGCACACACACAATCATACTCTATGGGCGATTTAGAGACACGCATTAGCCTAACTTCATGTTTTTGCACTGGGGGAGGAAACCAGTGAACCCAGAGGAAATGAATTGCGCAGGCACAGAGCAGAGGTGGGATTTGAACCCTCTGCCCTACATGTGTGACACACCAGGCTGTTTAACCATAAGACTCTAAATATTAAAAAACTATATGTAGACTCAGCACTGTTATCAAGGATTCTAGTGAATGGAATTTTTAATATTTAATTTCAGATGCCTGCAAGTCTAATTAAATTTAACATTGACCTTACAGAGTGGGCAGCGGCTTCCGTTCTTTGTCAGTTACTTAGCTCCTTTCCCAAGACTGCCAGTGTCTTATTTATCGCTGTTATATGAGTTTTCATTTGGTATATTCCACTTCCTGGGGCTGAATGTAACTCTGAAGGACTTTTGAGTCTACATAGCTCAAATCTGGCAGTAGTACGGTCTAGATGTCAGGAAACTGAAAGATCAGCTGTTCGTGAGCTTGCAGTGAAAGGCACCAGACCACACCCATCTCTCAGAGTGCTTAATGTTATTCCCGTCTTGCACTGAACTAAACCACTAAGTTTAAATGCAGTGCAGAAAGGAAGTCAAAGAAAGCAGCTCGGTTCCTGATTGTGGTCTGTCCTATAATCCATTTATATTAGCAGCGGTTGGCATCAGAGGTTGAGTTAGTGACAAGATCATATGATTATTTTTTTTTGTTTTTAAAGGAGGTAATAGAGAAGCAGCTCGTTGTGTCTCAGCATGTGTATTTTAGTAATCTACAGTAAGACTATATCAGTGCATGAAGTTAAATGCCACCAAAAATCCTTACACTACTGCGGGCGGTCTGGTCGCTGAGCGTCTCCATCACTGATAGCTGAGCCACGGCTGCTAGTGGGCCATTGGAGTCCCCTGGACCCTAAGGAAGGGCTTCTCAAGAATCATATGGGTTTAGGGGCCCGGAGAGGCTCATAAGTAGGTGCAGCAGTGTTCGTCCCACTGTCTGATCATTTCGGTGGTTACTGTAATGGAACGATGAGGGACGATTCAGTTGTGGAAGCAAAAGGTATATTTATAGGTGGTATGAGCCAGAGCCATGTGGAGGAAAAAGAGAATCTCAATTGAGGTCCAAAATCTGTAGTACAAAGGACAGGCAGTAGGTTGAAATGGCAGGTAAGGAAAATGCGGAGAGCAGTACAAAAATATTAGACAATGGGCACAACTGATAGAGTAGGTGAAAGTCATAGACAACACCGAATCAGGAAAATGAATGTCCACTGTGGTGTAGTTATGGAATACATCACAAAGAAGGAACTGCAGACAAGGTTCTAATATACCTATCCAGAGTTCATTGGCCACAGATGTTGCGATATTCCTCAATTAGCAAAGAGCCAGCAACTTCCAACAGGTATGAAATATGAGTGTGACACCAATGTCTAGAGGGGGAGGAGCCTTGGCCAGGGTGGACGGTGGGTTCATCGGGCTTTACTAAATAGGTTCTAATACGTTGATATGGAAGTTAATAGGTGAGCAAATTTAAGCACTTAATGATTTTGAATGGGCTGATATAGCTGGGCCCGAGCTTCTTGGAAGTAAAACAAAGTTTGAGGTCCCAAGTGGGCAGGAGCAAGACAGTGGAGTAGCAGTGGTAATCAGCTGATCTGCACATGGGCCTTTTTCCACACTCGACCACTCCTTGCGAACCACCCGTCGACAGCTGGGATTTTGCTGACCCCATCTCCCATGGGAACCTGGAGGATGAGAAGGGGTTACTCACTAGAAAGGGGTTAAGTTTAATGAGGTGTAGATGAGTCCTACTGGCTGGAGGAACAATATCAGTCTTATGTATGATCAGATTTCCTGGTTCAAGCTCTCCGTAGATTGTAGATTGTAGCTGAAAGATAAACTGACATTGATGGCCAGGCACGTAGAGAACACTCTCCGCACTTGATGAAAATTGAAGTCCCCAGTCCAATAGGATGTCTTCACGTATCCCCAAAAACCTAGACGCTTGATTAAACAGGCATTGAGAAAATTTCATAGCAGTAAGCACCCCTTGGAGAGGTATCAAGTGGAACATGTTTGAGAACAGTGATAAGATCTGTACAGTAGCAATATGAGGCCATGGTTTCTGAGGAAAAAGTAAAGGTTCTGAAGTATCTATGGGTAGTTAAGTAATAATGAATCTTAGTTTGAGTACAGATTTTAATATCATTTGCTAGGGACAGTCACCTGATTTTCTGGGCAAGCGGTGTGATGTCACGGCTTATACCTCGGAAGCCTGAACCAAGTATCGTGTGAACCCACCGCAAGAGATGGGGAAGAACGCTGATTGGGACATAGGTTTTTTTGGAGGAGTGTCTGGTGAGACTCAGGTCGGTATGGAGTGTATCTATGGTCTTCCATCTTATGGGAACTCAGGAGGGAGATATTGTAGTCTCTGGCACGAGAAGACTGCCTGGAGGGCATCTTCTTCGGTATTTCCCATGCCTGCGGGATAAGTAGGCCTAACTGTGAAATTTAAATGGTTAAAGAAAAGGTCCTGTCTGTTCTGCTTGAGATTCTCAGATATATATTGTAGATTCTGATGGCCAATTAGTATTTGCTCAGAGTTGCTCCATGTCTCCATTCCCTGAGAGCCAGCTTGATGACCAGCAGTGTTCTGTTTCTTCTAGAAGGAAAACGCAGAGGAAAATAGGTTAGGGGTGTGCCATGCCGTCGAGAAGTCAATTTCAGGTATATCATGCCATTGAGATACACTGCCCCCCCACGCCAACCTGTGAAGTGTCTGTGACCACCAAAAATGGTGGATCAGGTTCCTTAAATGCAGGAATGGATGTAAATAGCTTTTTGAGTTTAAATGCTGCATATGCCAAAATCATTCCATATAAGAGTTTTAGTGGTTTATGCATGGGGCTCTTGAGTGATGCTGAGAAAGTACAGAAAGTCCACTATCCTTCTTCTCAACAACGAAGACATTGACAAGGTGACTTCATAACCCATGGGCCTCCTCAATGTATTAGCTTTATGCTTCAGGGCTGGACAATGAATAGACTCGGGCAAGTGGACTTGAGGTTCTAGATTGAAGGTGGGTGGCACCGTTCCGTAGATCATGTGGGAGATGTGCTGCTGCCTTCTTCTTGCAGAAAGTTTGGAAGTGCTGGCACTCTGGAGGAATGATAACTGGCTGTGCTGGACTGGCATACTCTATTAGGGTGGCATGAAAGAGAATTGCTGAAGAGTTTGAGCAGGAGTAGGGTGCCACAAAAGTCGATCTTGTTGCTTACAGGAGTTTATAGGACAATGAAAGCAATATCAGGGGTGTCAATCAGGGACAGAAGGAATAACTAGCAGTTGTGTCTCCTTGTGATGAAGTGTGGCAACCTGCATGTGGATGGAATCTGTTTGTTGAGTGACTCCAGTGCTCTGAGGTTGTCCATCCAGTGCAGTGACAAATGGGGGTAGAGAGATCTCCTGGAGAGGGACACCGAACAACACAGAGACTATCACCACACTTTCTGTAGACCAGTGCCACCTACACATTTATCAGTAATCGAACCCCCAGCTTCAAACTCTGATGGAATCATATCTCTGGGTCTCTGAAATAAATGTGAAAATAACTGTGTGCTCCTTTGCTGCATTTTTATAGGATATTTTAGTGTGTGTTAATTGATCGAATGTAGCTTTTTTCTTCCTGCACTGTATGGTAAGATGTTTGTTGAGCAGCAGTTTATGTATTTCCTGAACATACATCGCCTTTTCTCACCTTAACCTACAGAACACGCAAACTGCATTTATGTATATGCTAAATTAAAATGTATATCTGCTTCACTTTTATGTGGCATACATCCCCTGTGACTTTAAGAATCTTTAGCCAACACATATCACGATTTTCGGTGCTAACACAGAATGGCGTGTCTTTCCCCGAAAAAAAAAGGGATTTTCGTAAATAAGACCCAGGCTGATTTTTTTTTTGTACACATGCCCATCTGCCATATAGCATGGCTGCACCCCGGCCACCACCGTGCAGTAAATCCTCTCTCCGTCTGTGCCCTGACTGCATGCCTTCCCTCTCCAGGATGTGCCTTTCTCACGTACTGTGCCAGAGAGTCTGCGCTGAAGGCCCAGAGTGCCCTGCACGAGCAGAAGACCCTGCCGGGGGTAAGTGTCCTAATTTCTCTCCGTGCTCTCCTGTCCTGGCTGCAGCCAAACTCCAGTGCCCCTGGGTGATGCTCACTAATCCTGGGAGAGGAAGGGAGGGAGGCAGAGAGTTATGGGTAAAAAATAAATAAATAAGCCCCCCTGTTTGTTGGTTAATCAGCTATTTGCAGCACGATGAATCTCCTGGGTAATTTATTGAGCACGACGCACTGAGCTCACCGTGTCGTACATTCCTAAGAGACAGCTTTCCTCTCCCGTGCCATTGCGTGCTAACCTTCATTTCACTCACTATTTTTTTTTTTCCCTTTAATCGGTCACGAAAAGCTTTCATGACTCATGGAACGAACCCCTACAGGTGCTCTCGCTGTTTCGATCTGTCCAAAACATCAAGCCAAACTCTTCGGTGCCCCCTACACCACGCACTCCGGCGGTGACATTCGGCTCGAATTCCGACGTGTGACATTGTCATATCGCCGTCCTGACCTACGTGCACAGGGTTAATGACATTGCAGTCTGTGCGAGGGGGGCTTTAATCTTTAATTTTTAGTGGATCCTTTGAAAACGGAATGCACCACTGCCCTGTAATGTGGCCTTGAACCTCAGCGTGACTTCAGTCAGTTAGGGCAATTACCCAGAGTGCCCTGCTGCACGCTGTCCGCCGAGTCCGGCAGGTGCCTTTGAAGACAGGCCTGGTGCGTCCGTGCTCTCGGCAGGCGGGCAGAGATAGCACCGTTCTGTGGGTCTCGCATCTCTGTAACACCTCCCGGCGTAAAGTCGCCATCCTTAGTGCGAGTGTTCTGGGGTGGCGGGGGGGTGGTGAAGTGCTTTTAGCAATTTGTTCATTTAATTCCTGGGTTTACTGATTACGTTGCTTCTGTGCCAAAAGCTCGTTTATTGCCCGGTACACAATTGGTCGATTTTGCCATTTTTTTTTTCTTCTTTTTCCCCAGTTAATTTTTCTTCTGACATCTTGGTAATGTGAACGTGCACAGTGAAAGCAAACGCAGTCAGGTGTTTTAATTAGTGCTAAATTCGTTCCAAGGAAAAATGTATAACGGTCTCTGAAGAAGCTTCTTTCAGAGGCTCTCTTTCTGTAACATGTAAGTGCCCTGGTGTACCATGAGGTTGGCATGGGTACCCTTCAGTACAGAACCCTTCCAGCCTAGACCTCCTGAATCTGCCATGCTCATAATTCCTTCCTGATGCCCTGTGCCCTCCAAGTGTGGTGGCCTGTAGTCCTCATCTTTGAATAAAGCCTTTCCTCTCTCTGCTTTTCTCCCCCTCCCTTTTGTTAGAAGCTACCATTCATTCACCAGTCAGGCCAATTAGTTCATTGGATACAGATGTAATAAGCCTGCTAATTGGCCTTGTGCAGGCCCAAAAGCCAATTAGACTGTTGACAGAAGCCAGATCTCTCTTTCCCTGTCTGCGTCGCCTTATTCTCTCTGCCACTGCCCTTTTCCGCTGCTCTGCACATGCGCTCCCCTCGTCCTCCCATGCGGACAGCTGCGGGGAAGTGGCTCTGACGGCAGATCCGGGGGGTGTCCGGGCATCAGGGGGAATTCTACTCCAACAGCCCCTGACCGCTCTATTAAGGAGAACTTAATGTTTATGCAGCAGCGCGGGACAGAAACCCCCAGGTGACAGATGGACACCAGATAGAGGAAGAAAAAAATGCTTCTCTTTAGAAGGTGCTGCTGTGCCGAACGCGCTTGCTTTGAGGAGGGGGAGGGGTTGCACAATCGGATGGCCGCGTTTGGGGCAGCCCCAAGATCGCCTATGCATAGTCACGGGGCCTGGGTGCCCGCAAGACGGAGTCCTTCGTGTCTTTGTGCCCACTGAAGTGCAGTGCACGTGTGCGTGAGTGCATGCGTGCCCACGGGTAGGAAATGATCACCATTGTTCTTGTTGTATGATTGGTATTATTAATAGAAATGGTGTCATTCTCATAATTAGAGCACTGGCTGAATATTGGCAATTTTATTTGTTTCCTGCATAATAATTTGTTTTGAATTATCTGTAGGGGGGGGGGTGTTCTTGGAAGACTCTGGAAAAAATGACGAATAAAAAGAAAATGAGGAAAATGAGGTACAGGAGTCGCATCGTCTGAAGCTGATGGGGGACATTACACCATCAGAGTCCCGGCCTGCTCCTTAAAACGCCTCGGAGAGGGATCCCAACGTAGAATTAATCTTTATTATTCATTTATTCCACAATACCCGACAGTAGCCGCTTTAGAAATACTGAATTAAGAATAAGTTTTAATAAGAATTTCAGAAACGGAGGTCGTTTGTTATCGGAACCGATCCCCCACGACAGACCCCTATCCCTCTGTGCCATTCCAATTTACTCGCTCCTCTGTCCGTAATGAGGCAGGACTGGTAAATGTAACGAGCGGATCGTTAACACAAGGCGGGTACAGGTGGCATGGCGGAGAGGAGGCTTGTCCGCCCGCCCATCAGGGGTGAGCGGACTGGCACGCCCCACCCCCAACACTCATTGTTTCACTTGTACCACTCTGGCCAGGCACGTACGAGTCCTGTCATGTCTGATAATCAGCCGAGATGTGCAGGCAGCCCATTTGCATCATGCGCTCGCCGGAGACGAACAGCAAGGCGACGCCGATGACTCTGCCTGGGAAGTTAGCGACAGGGGAGTGCGGCTCGTCAAAGCGCACGGTTAATCGCAGGAGGACCGGTGCAAACTCTTTCCTTACTTGGGAAAGAACGCAAGCTTCCATCTGCCTCCTAACGCATGCACACACACGCACATACACGCACACTTGTTCGTGCCCCAGAAGGGCCGCTGTTATGTCACACACAGTGGGCAACGAACAAGGGCTTTAAGGCAGAGCTGGTAATTGAGTGCGGATGTCGGGACGTTATTGTGCACAGATTCTCCACAGTTGCACTGCATCCACTGCATCGTCTGGACAGTTTGTCCTTATACGTTGAAGGATTAAACATGCATTGAGGCATTTGTTTAAAAAAAAAAAAAAAAGCTTGTTATGTATCTTGAGATGAGGCCTTGAGGAATAGGCATGCTTTCTCTTTGTAGCTCAGAGGGCAACAGAGTTACCTTTTCTGGTACAGTATCATCTATCACACATATTGGGAAGGAAAAATGCAACCACCCCATTGCCCACAAAACCCAACCATCCAATTGACCCAATCATCCCATTTACTACAAAGCTCAACCACCCCACTGGCTACAAAACTCCACCACCTCATTGGCTACAAAACTCCACCACCTCATTGGCTACAAAACTCCACCACCTCATTGGCTACAAAACTCAACCACCCAACTGGATACAAAGCTCAACCATGATATTGGCTACAGAAATCTCTGCGCTCCACACAGAGATGTGGAATAACCACAGGTGCATTACTTATGCCACAAACTTACCTTGTAAAGCTAATTTTTTTTAAAATAAAGTTTTCAGCTTTTTTGCCCCATGTGACCTGACACACATAAACCAAATCACACTTTCACTCTTGGCGGTGTCATTTTTGACCCCACCGGCTGAAAAACTTCCAAGACACCCCCAGTCCTGTTGTCTCAGTCGTAACAGTACCCACAGGAAATACTCCAGACTACTAGTAACTTAATTACATATAATCAATCAAGCATTTATATATTGTTTTATATCAAGGAACTGTGAGGAAGGAATTAATTCATCAAAGAATTAATTAGTTCAGTATAATTAAGTTTAACAAATGTATTAATTTTTCATGGGAAAAAAATCTGAAAATACAGAAACATCTTTGCTTTGATAATTTTATCAGTGCATACATGCATCTCTCACAAAGAATTCGGAATATATGTCCACTTATTGCAGGAATATAATAAACAGCTTAGTCAAGAATAATTAATAAAGAGCCTGATTGAAACAGGAAATAGCCAAAGCAAGGGTCCCTCAGGACTGAGGCTGAAAAGCCCTATTACAGATAGGACCTTACCCACCTGCAAAGTGCTGCAGGCACCTGTCAATTAGTTGTAATTAAAGGAGACATTGCTTAATACTGGTTTGGGGATTAACATCGGCACATTCCGTTACGGGTACGGGAAAGAGATGCATTCGGGTCCAATATGCATGTCATGGTAATCTTAGTGTGTCCATCCATCCATCCATCCAACCCTCAGACAGTGCACGTTTTTGCTCCCTACCAGGAGCTGGGAATAACATGGGTCGTCTGTGGCTTCCCCGAGGACTGGTGTCTCAGGAAACACAAGACAGGAAACACTGTGAATAACACACCAGTCCATCACAGCGCACATGCTCACATAGGGGCATCATGGAGGTGCAGGTTTTTGGGGCACAAAAAATGGGGAGATCATGGACACTTTATACCCACATACAGGGGGCACGATTCTTCGGATCTTCCATCCTTGCAGGTGTGAAACCAATGTTACTCTCCGAGCCACCAGACCACTAACCCTTACTATATCAAGGACCAACAAGACTGACGCTGCCTGGCATGGGTTTTGACACCCCTGGCGCCTGTTTTCAGCCAGGAGGCCGTTGCTCCTATTGCAATAGATGGGGTGTGATGGGAAGATGTCCATACAGGCAGCAGCATGGACGCCTGTACTCTGTGGTGGACCTCGGTGCCCTTTAGCTCCAATCAAATGAGCTATAAATGCGTATTTTCCCAGCGACCCGTGTAAACGTCGGATTGCGCGCGGGATGGCGTCCTTGAACGAGAAGGATGGTCTGGGGCCCGGCGTGTAAATGGTGTTGTTAAAGGTGCCAGCCGGGATGGCATTGGATTCAGAGCCTCGGAAACCTCGTAAAGTGACACTGTCAGGTGGAGAGTACCACTCCGCCGTCTGTATGGGGGCCGACATCCATGCAGAGTCATTTAAACTGCTTGAAGAATTAGCTTTGTGATTATAATGTTTTTGTAGGATGTGTTTGTCTTAGTGTCCCCTGGTCGCTGCTGTTTATTTAGTTCCTGTTTTCTTTTATCCATGTAAAATTTGCCATGCCCCCCCACCCCGCACACACTAAGTTCATACATGTTCATGACGGCCTCTGTTCGGTGCCTCCGAGATTAATTAGCAGATGCAGTAATTATGCTGTTGTTTCTCGTATGTAAACCTCATATGTTATTCTTTTAGACCTCAAGGCAACATGTCTCATTTGTCCAATTTAATTTTGAAATAATTTATCTGTGAGTCTTCCGCGGCTAATCCCCCCCCCCCCCTTAATGGGCCTTGTTTATTACGCCTTTCATCTTTCATCACTTTCCTGTCTTTCATCAGTTTATTATAAAACAGCCACTCCTTTATTTTTTCCCCTCTTTGATGACATCCTCTTTTCCTTCTCCCTCCCGCCGTCCACTTTTCTCATCCACTCTTTGTTGTGAGCCAGCTCCCCCCCCCATCCCTTCAGAAGGGAGCAGGCGTCTTGTGCTATTATGGCACACGCCACCCCCCCGCCCCCCTCCCTC
>JAODKF010000022.1:3225254-3249682 GCA_026779585.1 Mormyrus proboscirostris | reverse complement strand
GGAGATTCTGGTCCACCATCTGACGGTTCAGGGCAGGAAAGCGGTGCAGCTTCAACATCGTTTATGGTGGGGATGGGTCATGTCCCTGACCAGCTTTTCCAAAGGCTGCTTTCCGTCCCCGGTGGGGGGGGATCCTGCTCCTAGCCTGACTTAAACCCACCTCAGTAGTGAGCCTTTAAATTCCATTATCTATAATTAGATGGCACCAGACACCGGCGGTGGCACCAGGTCTCGGGAGACAGAGCGGGGGCTTTGGATCTCGTCGAGGGGCACCTTTCCTTGGTCAGCCCAGCCTCTGAGGGCAGCTAGTTAATGAGACTTTTGCCAGGGCTCAGTGGTCCGGTTGGGGTTTGGGTTGAACCTTTATGATTCACAATTAGTGTGCCGATCGTACTTCGTTTTTTGCAGTGTTGAGATTGTATGGGGAAAACTGAAAAGTCACTGCGGGGGCAGGGAGGGGCCCATTCTAATCACGAGGCAGCAAAGAGTGCAGGCCTGTTGTGTCAGTATGGCATCATGGCCCCCGGTTGCTGTAGAAACACGGGGTAATTACAGAGCACTGGCTGCAGAGGAAGTGATGTCATTCGGCTGCAGAGGAAATGATGTCAAATGGAAAAACACACAGGGGGACGCTTAAATTCCACCGTCACCATCGCTACATCTGTCTGTGTCTCTCAACTTTTATTGAGACCTACTATTGAGGTTCAATTCTCAACCTCCTTTATTGTCTTACGGAGCTCACCCTGCAACCAAATCTGTCCGCTGGCATCTGGGGGGGTTGGGGTGTTGAGGGTGTCTCACATGGAGTGCAGGGAGGCTGTAAGCGTCAAGCTACGCCCCCCCCCCCCACCCCGGTAATGGCTGAAGGAGTGGGCAGATGGCCGAAGGTGTCTGCGGGTAGTGGCGGCAGCTGACGGACGCTGACTGACGGCGATGCGAGATAAGTGGGCGAGGAAGGTGACGTGTCGACAGAGCTGCAGCTGGCGATAAGGCCACAGATGAGAGGGAGAGGGGAGGCAAAGAGGAACGGGTGGAAAGAAAAGGAAATGCGGCGCGTGCCTCCCGGGCTTATGCGTGCACGCCGGTGCATGCTGGCTGTTTATTAGAGGGGAAGCGGTTCTCATCATGATCTCGCCATCAATTTTACTGCAAGTAGCAGTACGACAAAATGAAGCACGGCGTGCCGATGAGTGTGCGCTACGTGCGTGTCGTGCAGCGCTAGTGCACTTCTGCCGGTGTACGCTGCCAGTGTGCGCCCGTCGCTCTCTTCGCGAGGTACGGGCACTCACCATATTCTCATGCGTCTGGGCGGACGGGCGGGCGGGTGTGCAGATGTAAACACTCCTCCGGGCCGGTGCGAGCACGTGCACATCCCCATGCACGTTGCCCGGGCGGCGCCAGCAAACAAGTCTCTTTTTCTGTAGGGTTTCCACGGCAACCACGTGGCCTATTCATGCGTGGCCAGCCTGAGGGTTGCTCTCTTTTCTGTCGGAGAAATGGGGGGGTTGTGGGGGTGTATATTTACAGAGCCTTGGCGGAGGCAGTGATGATAAGGGCAGGAGGAGATTAGGTCGTCAGGGCTCGGATCCCTCCCCCTCTCCATGCTAGGCCCTCACAGGCGGCCCCCACAGGCACATAGGATAACCAGAGGCTAGAGGACATTATCAGCATCAGGCCCGGAGAGGAGCCCCCCTCCTTCGCTGCACAGCCGGAGCTGATGCCAGTGACTCTCTCCCAACAATCTGCTGCTCTCGGCAGCCAGGTTTTCCCCAAATTATCCCCCATCACAGCCGGAATCACCCGGAAGTCACAGGTCATCTGGAATAGCAGGCATGGCCGTGGTCTAGCTAGAAATGTGGGACAGTCCCTCACACGAGGGGACAGGGTGGGGCGGCTTATTCTGGAGCAGAAGGAGTTTAAGGAGCCGCGCGCTTCCCTGTGTATCCGAAACACCCCCCCCCCCCCCACCGCCTCTGCTCACAAGCGGTGGCCGAGAAAACAACCGTGCGCCGCAATCCTGTCCAAACCGGCCAGAAAAACAGACAACAGGCGTGAATGTTTACTAAACAAATTGATCTTCGTGCCGCAGCTTCTTCGGCCATCGGGAGCATATCCGGTCGGCTTGGATGAACGCGCAGACGAAGCAGACACGCTGGCTCTGCGGCTGACGCGCTTTCCCGCGTCGGCTGCCAGAGTAAATCAGGTGTGCGGGAACTTTTGCATGCGGCCGGTCAGTCTTCAGCCTCCAGGTGTCATGTCGGCAAAACAGAGACCAAAGTGGCCCCAATTTAAAGTGACTGCCGATTTAAAAAAATAAATAAACAAATAAAAACAAATCTATTTATCGCTGCCTTTGCAAGCCCAGCCTTCCCCCCATTCCGGTCCCCGTTTGCCGTGTGGACATTTGCCATTTACTATTTTTGCTTCAAATGGGGAGGGGGCGACTTTCAGCACCGCAGACCTCGAGGGTCGCAAGGGTCAGGAAGGGCAATAGCCGGCGAGGAGTAGCGCAATCAGGAGGAGCGAGATGAGGGGGTCGGGGGCCAGATGGAGAAGCACAAAGGAAGACACAAGAAAGACAGAGGGTGTCAGGTGGTCAGGAAATGTCTGTAAGCTTTATTCCATAAGGTACATTTGTAAGTATATGGTAATAAACAGTCAACATAAGTGAAAAATGCAGCAATAAATGATGGAACAATTAAATGAACAAATGCTTTGATGTAACAATTCAGGAAAGGAGGCCACACTTTTAGATACTTTTAATACTTACAGATAAGTATTAAATCCTAGCCTGGAGCCCATGTATTTGTCTTGACTGGGTTTTTTATTGAGTTTATTTAATGAAAAAAATTGCCTTTTTAATTAAAATGATACATATTATAGTAGCTTATGTAGGCAGTCTTATCAATTATACTCATAAAGTCGATGCCCTAATGAATGAATTGAAGTGTCACAGCATCATTACGCAGAGAGATTAAGTAAAAGATTGCACTGCGGGAGGCTTAGCTTCAGCTGGGACAGCAATAATAGCCACAGGAACAAGGATGGGAGACAGAATTAAGTTTATCAGGACCAAACAGCCAAGACAGTCATTCCAGCTTTAAGAACAAAAAAGACATCAGTTCTCGGGACATCAAGGCTCTCCATGCCCCCCCCCTCTACCATGCAATGATATTTACTGAAGGTATCTGACATATCCCCAGTTCTAACTCTCTGTTGGACATCATACTAACAATGCAGGGCCGGGCTTCCAAGTCGCCATGGCGACACTGCATAAAACCACTGGCCTTACACAGAAGGGGAAGAAGGCTACAAGTAATTTACAGCTTACAGTCTGAGGTCTTTGGCAGAGGAGGTTGCGGTAAAGACCCCCCCCCCCCCCCAGGTTAATGAGATGCAGTATTCATCCGAAAAAGCAATCATCCCCATGCCCCCGTTGCCCACATGTGCCCCGGGTTGCCTCGTTATCTGGCCGTCACGCTTTACCTCTAAGTGCATCTCGCAGGCTGCCTGCCCTGGGCCACGGCCGCTGGGTCCACGGGCGCTAAGTAAATACCGCGGTAAGCAAGTGGCCATCTGCCACAGGGTGGTGCGACAGAGAGTGAAGATGGAGGGGTGTTTTCAAACCCTAGTTGAAGGGGAGCATTTAATCAGGTGTTCGATCCAGGGTGAGGTACATAAGAACAGGACATTACGTGAGAATGGACGGAAGTGACCTCGACACTGCGTGTGAATGCCCAGCGGCAGAGCCCGTTCCTGCTCCTGCGACACGTCGCCCGAGGCTGGGGGCAGGTGGGGTGTCGCCGCTGACAGATGACAGCGACCGGAGGGGCATCGGCCACCCAGAGGTGCCCCTTAGCCGCGGGCTCACCAACGTCACAGCTGCCAATGGTGAGGTGATGGGGGCAGTGGGTCAGAGGTCAGGGGTCACAGCGTGCTGCCGCAGCTGATTCCCCGGTTTCACCGCTTAGCGGGGTGGCTTGCAAAGCGAGCGTTTGCCTTTCAATTAAATATGTAACCGTGACCCAGGTCAAGGTATCTCCAGGCTGCTTGCGGTCACGTGGTCCAGTCTGACTCTGCTTCTTTCCCATGAGCGAAAACATGGTCAGGCAGCGGCTTTGTCATCCGGGTTTATTGGGGGCCCACGTCACAGTGACCTGTCCTGGTAATTACAGCCTTCTCTGCAAGCATGAAACAATGGGTGAGCAAGTATCAGATTGGCCTCCGAAGCAGGAAAACAGGCTCCGCCCCTGAACGCTCTCCCCTATCCCGATCAGTAAGGAAAGCTTCTGATCTGTGTCTGGCCAGGGCACGGAAAATCAGGATGGCGCATCAAGCATCAGCAGTTAGAGCGCACCCCCCTCCCCAACCTGCCGCCCGCCTCCGATGCAATAACGGCGCAGATCTGCCAGCTCTGCCTTTCCTTAAAAAGAGCAGCTGAAAATTATCACTTTTCATCCTCCTTCAAGACTTTGTGGGGGGAGGGGGGAAAAAAAAGTCTTGCCGCAGCTGGTGAGAGAAGCCATCGCTTTTGACAGCAAGCGGGCGGCTGAAGAGGGCAGCCCCAGAGTCGAGGTCCTAGCGGCCGCGGCGTTCGGGCCTGAAGGGAGGCATCTGCAGATCGCTGTCACTGCACAGCCTGTCATACCATCAGTCACCTGTGGAGCAGCAGAGGTCGCACCAGATGAGCTCTATCAGGCCCGGTGTCTAGGGTGGGGTGGGGCAGGTGGTCCGGTCCCTCGACCTCCCCCTTCAGGAGCAAAGGCTGCCGGATCAGCACACAAAAAATCGCTAATTGCTGCCCGTATTCGGAAACGGCTCTGTGATCCTGGCAGCGCCAGGGACAGCTGGTTTAGGAAAACATGCTGCATCCCTCACCGACACCTCAACAGAAATCCTGCCGCCTGCTTGCAATGTCTCTGTCTCTGTTTTTATTTTTTATTTTTACTGAAAACCTACCTGACACGTTAGCTGCAAGCCAGCAGAGTGCGCCCTGGGCGGTTTTTTTATGTGCGCGCTGGTGAGTTGTTTTATCTTGGTCATGCTTTATGTTGCAAGCCAGGCCCTTTCTATTTTATTTTATTTTTTTTTTACTCAGGGACAAAAGGACATTACGGCCTGCACAGATAACACCCGCTACACCTTCCAGTCGGAGCAGACTCTTGAACCTGGGAACACGAGGAACAGGGCGTCTTTGATATCGGCTGTCTTTTGGGGGTCGCCGGGGGTCGATGGGTTGCCGTGGGTAACAGGAACGATGCGTCACAGTGCTCCCGCCACGGCTGTAGGTAGTGCCGCTTAATTGATTAGCACCGGTCCGCATGAGTGCCTGTAATTACTGTAGCGCCGGCTGCTTCCAGTTGAGAAGTCGCACGGCAGTCTGCGGACCTTACGGTCTGCCCCGAGGGGTCTGCGGTGCAGGGAGTGGGGGCATTGGGGGGATTTCCGCAATAGCAGGTCATGCATTAATAAAAGAGGTTTCCAGTCTGAGATCCTTAGGGATATCTACTTTATAGCGGGGAGTAAGGTGCTAAATCTGAATTATTTCTGTAAATATCCAGATATATGGGCCAGCAGTAGGATAAGGGGATATAAGCACAATGCATTACGGTTTAAAGCTATGATGGGGCCAGGGGGAGACGTACAGCACGATGGAATCATGAGGCAAACAGATGATGTGGATGTGATGTGTCAAGAGAATGATTCCCTACGCACACACACATGCACGCATGCACACACGCACACGCCCCATCTCTATCAGGCCGGGACAGTAATTTCATTGCCTCAGTGTTGACAGATGCGCAGTCAGATGGCGTAAGCTATGGCAGGTGCCCTCCGCACCACCCCCCCTGCATCGACGCCCGTGGCGTGATCACGCACTTTTGATTGGGTCGGGGACAGAGGGAGTCACTCTCTTCCGTGAGGGGAAGAGGTGACACCTGGACACGTGTGAGTGGCGGCGAGGCGCGTGGTGGAGGTGGCGGGGGGGCAGGCGCGCTGCACTGTCAGAGACCTGCCACCATGTGTGACAGATGGAGGAGTCACATTTCTCCAAAGGAGTGTCTCTTTGGCCGTGTTCGGGTAGGTGTAGACATGCTTGCAGCAGAGACGGCGTCGAAGGAGACGCGGGATTTCAGCACAAATACAAGCACAGCTTCTGTGCCTCAGTGATGCAGCCCGGCGGTTATTCACTCACGGATCCTTCCGGCACCGACAGGAGAGACTCCGCCATGAAACGCAGCTCGTCTGGACCTAGGGGTTCGAGGGCGTAGACACAGGCGGTGGTATGCTTATGTTTACTTATACACTTGCATAGCTTTGATCTCCGATTTCTTAGGCTGCCCAAAAAAGGATTGGGAGCATGTGAGGGCGGGGGGAGATACTCTGTGGTTCCCCCAGCTGCCGGATGACACAGCGCCCCCCCTGTGGCCTGTGAACCAAACTCTTTCAGGTTAACCTGCCTCTGAAATAAACAGCGGCGCTACCAAACTTGCACACTCTGCATGAATCTTGTCAACGGGGTTTGATGATCCGTTCTTATTTACTGTGGGAGAGCTCTGCGTTCCCACCCTCCGTGTTTTCCGTGAGCAGACGGCAGAGATGGGATGCCTGCTCGGGAAAGACGTCCGGAAAGTTAAATGAAATTAAACACTGCGGCAGCGTTTCAGCAGCCACTCTTTTTTTTTCCCGTGGACAGATGGCTGGCGTGTGAGACTCACTCCTCCAGGTTCGCCGTCCACAGGAGTCCCTGCTCGCCGGCGCCGCCCTATGCCTGGCAGCGTGAGATGAGCTAGGCGTGTCAGGGCCGGCGCCCATGCGCCATGCAGAGCTTGTCACCTCGTCCTTCAAATAGATTTGGCCGGAAACTTTTACATCCCCCCTGCAGCCTCTCTACTCGGCTCCCTTACAACCCCGTCCTAGGGGCGACACCCCCATAGCCAATCCAGCCAATCACAGAGCTTCACCGCTTATCCAGTGACTGGTCACTGTGAGCCTGGAGCCAGTCACTGACGTCCTAATCATGGGATGCCAGCCCACCCCAGGGCACATGCTCAACACAATAAGGGCAGACTGAGAGACACCAGTTCACTTAACTTCAGCGAACCCATGTGTATTGCACACGCTCAGACCTGCCTTTGCAGGAATCAAACTCTCCAGCCTGGAGCTGTGAGGCTGCCCACTGAGCCGCCGTTTCTCTGTGTAATCTAATCAGATTCACTTCATCTGTTTTCACTTGTCCTTTTGCATCTCTGTCAGGCTGTTTACGTGCAACATTGCTTAATGACCAGTAGGGGCCAGTGTGACAGGGAGCACCACATCCGATTGCTCCCACCGAGCCAGGTTGGACATCTCCCTGTCATCCATCTCTCCACAGTTCCCTGTCCAGGAGGATTAATCCAGAAAAATGCTCATAAAAGACATGAACGGCTCCCTGAGTGGCCTTTACAGCCGTAATAAAGAGGGGTCATTGTAATATTTAAAAGATGTAAAGGTCGGCGAGGTGAGCCGCCTTGCTGTACGCCGTTCTCAGCAGTCGCTCTTTTTAATGTGTGAGATTAATTCGTTGTCATGCTCTACCTGCTCCCACTGACCCCAATTCCCCCAGATATGAAGACGATCACTTTAACATTTTTTCAGAATTACATCCCCTCCCCTCTTGAGTATTTGAACGATCGGTTTGGGGACCCAGAGACACGGGTGAGAAGAATTCGGAAAGAAAACAGCGGCGTTCTGGTTTCCCTGCGTTTCCGTGCATGTGGAGAAGCTACAATCCCTCCCCCATCCCCTCGCCGTCGGCCGGGAGTCCTATCTGCCGTTGGTTTCATTTCCGTATAATTGAATTTGGACGCGTTCCCCATCTGTGTCTATATTTGGTTGAGCCGGGAGCGACTCTTTCTCCGCCACCGCGGTGGATTTGGTGAACTCGGCTAGCGAGCCGGAGACGGTCCCGGTGCCTGTTCTCCCCAGTATCTCCTCTAATTACCGTGTTTATTGGAAATTAAAGATATGTCCGTTAATGAAACATGGCGACACTACCTCCGATGCGACGCCATTAATTCCGCACGCTGTGTCCTGTGGGGGGGGGACAGGGGGAGGGAACAGGAGGGGAAGATATGAGCATTAGCATAAATATGAATTTTAGTCGGCCGGAAAGCACTTGAATGAAGAAAATAATGAAAACGTTGTCTTTTCATTTCCTCCTGTAATTTCGGGATTGTAATGAATAAATAAGTCATGGTAGGGAGACAGCGAGGGGAGGCGCCAGGTGGGAGGGGCGTGTGGAAGGGAGCAGCTGGATCTTGGGAGCAGCAATTCTGTCCGGGATAAGCTCCTTTGTGTGCCAGGAGGGCACAGGCTGCATAGGTGTGAGACCTGGGATGCTAACCTGAAAGGTGCCTGATGTGCAGAAGTGGACCATTCAGGTCCAGAGAGTAAAAATCCAGACCAAGATTTTGTTCCAACTAACCAGTTGAGTACTCTGTGACCGTGACTCTTTATACTCAACTGGTTGGTTGAAACAAAACCTTGGTCTGGATTTTTACTTTATGGACCTGAACTGTTCACCTGAACTGTAGGAAATACCCCAGCAAAACACCTGTGCTTATACGCTGTATAAATGGATAAACTGTTTATGGGACCAACCACTGGTACCACTGTATATTGCTGCAAACAGCCAAGAATTGCACTTGTCACCAAAGAGTTACAGGTTCCAATGCCAAGATGGGAACTCATTTTGTACCTTTACAAAACATTAAGTCCCGGGTCAAGTGAAGTTTGCGAGTTTCATTTGGCTTTGCTCTGACCAAACTGCTACTCCAGCTGCTCCTTGGCTTACGACGAGGTTACGTTCTAATGAACCCATCGTAAGTGGAAAATATCTTAAGTCAAATATGAATACGATATAAGTAAATACCTACTGTCACGAAATAAGTACATAATGACTGCATTAAATATCAGTAATTGAAAAGTAAATAAATATAAGCTTATTTGGTTAAGTACAGAAAAAACACAATAAAATTTGTTGGTAAACACTGTATTAGATGTTCATACTCGTGATCACTACAGCGAGTTGGAAGCATGGCTGCGTGGATGCTGGCATCGCCTGGCATGTGTAGAAAGTATCATTCAGCGTATCGCTAGACAGGGAACAGATCGGAATTCTGAACGTGCATCACTATGGCACAATCGTGAAGTCAAACCATCATGAAGCAAGGAGCACCTATAGTTAGCTGATTAAGCGTCATCTGGGAAAATGGGTTACTTTTTAGCCAGCAAGTAGAATATTCTGCAGTATGGTTTTTCTGTGATAAAGAGATGAAATATCAGAAGTGTATGGTACAGCACCCTAAACGTAAGAATTAGAGTATTCCGAGGTATTGTCTGCAGCAGTGATCACCCCCACAAAAGTCTGAAATGTGATGCTGTTCCTCAGCAGCCAAGAAGCCTGTGATGATACCTACAGAGGCTTTAGGAAAGGGGCTGGTCATAAGCTCCATCGCTTATCCTCTTGTGTTTAGCACCTGATCTGGAATCCCTGAAGCTTTCTGGTCTGCATAGACATTTTGGCAGGGAGCCGTGCCAAACTGGCCAGAAAACGAGGGAGTCGGTGGATTTCACTCTGCCCCAGTCTCTGTGTCACCCCGTCGTGTGAAAAATCAGACTGCAGCAAAACAACTTCAGTACACCTCGGTAACGTGTCACATTCTCCTAGAGAAATTAGCTGTTTTCCCCCAATTTTCCTTGCAGATTCATATTTCCAAAGCAACTTAAAAGTTTGGTCCATTTATATATTGGGGGTTTTCATCCAAGCAGTTTTCCAGTGACTCTCTATTCCCCTTTTCATGTCTCTCTCTTTAAGTTCTGCTGTTTTTCTAAACAGCTCAGACCCATTTTAGTGGGATGAAATCTGCTCATTGCAGAGCCCAGACTCCAACAAACTCCACATCTGTAGCTGAGTTGAGGCTGGCACTTGCACGGTTAGAATTACATTTACTTTATTTAGTAGACGCTTTTGTCCAAAGCGATGCACAAGTGAGGTAAATAATACATTACAAACATACAGCTGTCAAGGAGTCAAACAGGCACAAGTGCAGCTAGACTAAGCTTCCAGTGAATGTCCAGTTACAAGTGTAAATAATAATGGAACGAACAAGAGTTACACAAAGCCTTTCAAACATAGCAAGAACCTAATAAGATAGCTATTCAAATCAAAAGACAAAGTGCAACACTAAGAGCATTCAGGGAATGCAGAGTGGTGCAGGCTAATAGAGGTGTTCCCGGAACAGATGGTTCTTGAGCCGTTTCTTGACGGTTGAGAGGGATTCTGATGACTGCATGTGGTTTGGCAGCTACCCTCAGTCACCACACTGCCCATTTGTCACCATCTCCAATAAGAAACTAATTTCTGGACTGATTGCCTTGTCTTGGTAGGCTTTGGGGAGAGGGGCAACGCAGATAATAATAAGACGAAATCCAGTTTAATAAGTAATGATTGGATTTACTAACATCTGAGGAGAAATGTTATCCTCGATTATTTATTTAATGAATCCGCATGAAGTTGGCTGTATGTAAATGATTAACGAACTTAAGTTTGTAATAAATCTCACAACAGATTTGCTTGGAAGTGGCAAAAACCAATAAATTATTAAATTCATAGTCGTTCCCATGGGGGGGGGGGGTTGATTTGATGTGTTCTACTTGATAAAATTATTAACAGATTGATTGTTACAGTGTGGGGAATTTTCACAAAGAGGAGCTGCAGGCTAAGAGCATTCGGCACGAGTCCCTGTCAGTCAGTCAACAGTTGAAAGCTGTCTATTAATCAGCGGGGGAAGGTCTTGCGTCAGGACCGATCTCCTGTCACGGGGGTCCACGACTTGCCAGTTCCTCATCCATCTCTCCCGTCTGGTTCTAGGCCTGTCGGCTCATTTGTGGGCTGGATTGACAGGGGACGTGTTTACAATATACCGACCATGACTCAGGCTTTGCTATGCTGGATCTTGCATATACTGCTTTATCAAATAGTACAACAGCAATGCCCACCATAGACCTCAGCCTGAAAAGCATAATTACAGAAGTTGTGGTACTTTGACTGTGCAGTAGAACATCCTTTCCTTTAGTGGTAATAATCTCTCTGGCCATCACTAAAGGGGCCCGGGGACGTGCAGGGCTTTCTCTCCTTCAGTCTGCCTAACACCTCCTCGTTCCTGCTCACCATGGTGGTTCCTTCACGGCGGTTCGCCCTGCCGTGTGTGGAAATGGTCGCGCATCGGCCCAGCTCCTTGCCTGCCCTCTCTTCCCCAGAAGGCCTTCAAACAGCATAGGGGAATCTCCTGACATCTCATTCATTACTTCCTCCATTGTGATGCCTGCTGTTTGGATATATTCTTACAGAGGCCAGAAACTTTGGTCCAGAGGCATGTCTTTGGACTGCGCCAAGAACTTGGAGAGGGTGTGATGGCAAGCCGGTAATTTGTGAGTCATAGTCGATCTCCAAGGCCAGAAAAGACAAAAGGTTACTGTGTCTTTTACCTTCTTACTTGTAGTTTTTGAGGTTTAGCGATTGTACCACTGCAGCGCCCCTATTGGTATTAAATGGTGCTTTTCATCTGCCACACTAGTTTGCGCATAACTTTGAACTATCATTAAACTTAGACCAGGTAGCATTACATCACCTACAAACTAATTTTAAATCCCTTCCTGAAAAACAGGAGGATGTTAGCAGGATTACCACTTAATCACTCTGAAAAAGCGCATGTTGCATTTTCATATATTTTTGTGGCAGATTTAAGGTAGGAAAGACGATTGTAATGTAGGGCGTGTTCATTTCATGAAGGGAGGGTCAGGTGACAGGAAGTCTTTCTGTTGATTCTGCCATCTTATTTCTGTCCTCCAGTCACCCTCCTCAGACCTGGCATCCATTCATCTAAGAGCGTGTTTGCAGTCTTGGATACCCACACCCAGATTACATTTTTATTTCCTTCATTTTTTTTGTTCTTGCTGACAAGGCTTTTTTGGCTCTTTCTTGTTAACCTGCCCCGTCCAAGTACTCCCCCCCTCTAAAACACCCATCCTTTCTCCCATCTCTGAGTTACATGGTGCTACTTGGCAAACTGACCTGTGCATTCTTTGCAGGTCCTTGCATCAGGTAGAACCTTCCAGAACTGGCACAGGTTTTTTCCTGCCTGTTTTCAGGGGGAGGTTCAAGATGGCCGACATTCTTAAGTAGGATTGGTATAATTGGATAAACCGGTAAAGTATCCTTCATCAGACAGCCTGAGGTGCACTGTGAGGGGGCACTCTTTCCCTGCTTTGATTAACCCCCAGGATAGGAGGGGTGGGGGGGGCGGCTTTAGCCAGTGCTCTCCAGTCATTAAACTCCAAGCTGTGGAGCAGTGAATCTGTGGCATCTTAATGTCATAACGTTCAGTGCCGTTTATGTTAATAGGCCTTGTGCAGGGCAGAGGCGGCTAATGGCTGATTCCGCGCTGTTGGCCTGCGCGCTAATCCAGTCGGGTCCCTCACAGCCGATTCCAGCAAGCGCCGGCACACTGGCACATAGTTAATAGCCTGTATGTATACACTGTCTCGGGCCATTGTCATCACCTACGGCCCGTTTCGTTGGACTCGTTGGGTCATTCAGGAAACGGCTTTTCAGAATGACCAGAATGCCGCTGCTGAAGTTTAGGGGCGGAGCCACAAAAGATGCATCCGGGCATCCCGAGGGCGCATGTGGCGGGTCTAGTTGCGAACTGGGAAGGAGGCTGAGCCTGATGACTTCGCGACGGCCACAGTTTGTCTTGGTAAAGAGAGATGAAGTGAGAAAACTCTTTTATGAAGGGGTTCGCGGTTGGGGCTAACCTGTAACCATTCCGGCTGAGTATATCTAAAGCATATGAAAAGTACTAGTACCTGCTGTACACGACCCGGCTGGGCAGATCACTCCATTAAGACCCCCGCGGCAGCCAGCGAAGGTACCGCTTAACCCCATAATCCCCAGTCCTCATAGCACCTCAGCTTCCGCCCTCTTCCTTTTTTTCCGTTTGTCCACAAGACATGTTCTTAGGCTGTGACATTTCCGTTTCCCTGGAGATGGAGCATGCCTGGCAGTTGCTATGGCAACTTCCTACTCTTTAAGGCGCACTGAGTACAGCCCCCCACCTCACCTCCTCCCCTCCCGTACCAAAGTTGGGATGAGGGGTGGGGGGGGGGGGGGGGGGTGTGCTCACCTGCTGGCTTCCGACTAATTGGTTCTTTTTCTGATTCTTGTTCATTCCGGGTTTAACTTTCCCTGTCTCCATTCTCTCTGGCCATAGTGGGCTTCGGATGGAAAAGAAAATGGCTTTAATCTGAAAAGAGGAACCTTGCAAATGTTCTTTTAATTTTACGACACCTGTTTCATTTCGTTTTTTTAATTTTACATGCAGGCTCCGCCTCTGACATAGAACCACAGCTGGCTTTATTGCGTCTTTATAAGTCAACAGTATCCAGTGGATAGAGAGTCTGCTCAATTATGTATATCAAAGGTATAGCTGCAATGTTGCATGTGTGTAATGCTTCATTAAAAGGACAGTACAGTACAAATCAATGAATCATTATGCTTCGCATAATGTATGCTTCCATGTGCTCCAGTATGCTTCAGTGTGCCTCGCTGTGCTCCAGTGTGCCTTGCTATGCTCCAGTGTGCTCCATTGTGCCTCAGTGTGAATCAGTGTGCTCCAGAGTGTACTAGCATGTTCTGGTGTGCTCCACTACACCTCAGCATGTTCCCGAGTGTCCCGGTGTGCTTCGCTGCACCTCAGCGTGTTTCAGTGCATTCCCACGTATTCTGGCATGCTCCACTGCACCTCAGCGTGTTCCCACATTTTCCAGTGTGCTACCACTGCACCTGAGCATATTCCAGCGTGTTCCCGCGTATTCCGATGTGCTGCACTGTACCTCTGCACGTTCCAGTGTGTTTCTGCATATTCCAGCGTGCTCCACGGCACCTCAACGTGTTCCATGTTTCAGCATCTATTTCCCACTTTGCCCCAGTGTGTCACTAAGGTTCATGCTAGCTAGAGAGAAAGGGCAGGTTGACTAGTGTCTGGGGTACGTCGACCCGCCCTCCCTCGGCCCGCAGCTGAACTTGAGGTAATTGTTCTGGCTGACTATGTCAGGCTGTTCCCGGATTAAGATGCTGGGGCTACGCTGGCTGGAGGCTGCGGCGGCGGAGGTCTTTTCAGAGACCGGTCTGACATGCCTCGCGCCATGGGAGCCGTTCTGCTTACCCACTCTCTTTGAAGCTCTCTCTCCTGAGAGGCTGCCGGCCTTTTTCCCCCACGCCAGCACTATTTCCATGTCACATAAGAGGATGGGCAATAATCTGTGGTGAGCAGGTGCAAAACTAATTTCATATTAAACTCGAAAAACCCGAATGAATTTTTTTCTTGGGGCAGAAGTTGAAGACTTTGACCCGTTTTGTAGTGCAAATGCTATGTTGTAGCTAAAGCCCTAAAATTCATCGTAGGCAGAACTAAGATTCTGAAATGAATCCTATGCGGCAGCCCCGATAAATCTCAGCCGAATCTTCTTATAGAGATACGGTGACAGACTTCATCTGAGTTTCTGGGAGCATGGTGGTCGAGAGCAGGGGCTTAGAACATGATGGCTGTCGGTTGAGGCCCCTGGGATTCTTGTTGTTATACTGTTAGACAAGAGCTCAATCTAAAATGCCCCAAAGCATTATGAAAAGTAAACAGAGCTCCCCACAGTTTTCTGCTACGTTACAGCTAGTTCACTAATGCTGGCTAACTTACCCTGTGACATTGTACTGCTACTTCACTAAGGCTAGCTCTCTTACCATGTGACGTCGCACTGTGAGATTACCAATGCTAGCTGTCTCACCTTGTGATGTTATACTGCTAGTTTGCTAATGCTAGCACTCACCCACTGTGATGTGGTGCCGCTACTTCGCTAATGCTAGCTCTCACCCACCTTGAGGTTGCTCTGCTAGTTCGCTAATGCTTCTGCTTTGGTCTCCTCAATCGAAATGTGCTTTTCCAAGGGAGGCAAAGATGCATAAATAACGGCGAGCAGAACAGCACAAACTGTCCTTCTACAGGTGCCGGATTTAGTCACACCTCTCTGGCCGTCTGTGTGTGACGCCATGACAGGAGCATCACTGCGGCCTGTGGGGCCCTGTGGCAGTCACACCTCACCCACTTTTTACCTCTTCAGCCCCCCCATGATTCTTCTGTCAGCCGTGCAGATGACACACACCTCCACCCTCCCTGGTGCTTCCTTTATCTCCCGTCTGTTTTTCCCACTCCCTCTCTCGCTCCTTCTTCTCGTCGGGGCCCGCACTTCTGCCCTCCCCCCTGCACCGTCTCGCAGGCGGTGTGACGGATCAAACAGACGGCCTTACCGCAGAGACGATCGCTCACATGTTCCGTGGGGGCGCAGACACGTGGGAATGCATGACGGCTACAGAGGCTTCCTTTACCTCCCGCTGAGAATGGCCTGCCTGCTCTGGGAGCGCCATCCACGCCTCTTACCTATGTGACGCGTGCAGGTGCTGTACCACGTGCAACTCTCCCCCCCCAGCCCCCGAGCCGTTCCCATACGCCCCCTACTGGAATACCTGCCACACAGTTCCACGCTGCCACCTTCCTCAGATCACCTTCGGATTTGATGCCTAATTAGGCGTGCCGTGACACAGACGGGGCGTCGGCGGAGCCGTTTAATTTCGTGCGCGGTGCATTTGTGCTCATCTCACCCAGCAGACAGCGGCGGGCTGAGATTGCCGGCTGCTCCCTCGCTCCCATGTCAGGAACACGCCGTGCGGGGGACGCTCCTGCCTGACAGCCGGTATCAAACACGGCACGGTCGGCGACGAGCCATCGGGATCCTTTCACGGACTTTCTGCCCCCACCCACCCCCCGCGACAAATTTGTCATGTCACAGCCCTCCAGCACCCCCGCCAAACACATACGGCCGCGCGACACACACAAACGGCTAAATTGTGGAAAGCGGAAAAAAAAAAACAGAAAAAGACAGCGGTGCAGAGTCAGGAATGGCTCCTTAACTGCGGCCAGTGGCACATTGGTGAGCTCCTAGAACCCAGCACTGATTTATGTATCTATGGGCTTCTATATTGACAATAATAACAGTCATCAATTACTGTAATGTACCTGGCAGCCTCCAGAGCTGGGCAGGGGGCGGTTGCAGTCCTGGGGGGGGGATCACTCCTCCTGTTATTCGTCAGTGTGTTGCCTGGGTCACCCCCCCACCCCCCAGATGCTGGAGTGGAGGTGTCACCTGCCTAATGGCTTGCATCCCTATTGGCATCAATACGAAAGGATCGTAACAGTGCTGGCAAATTATCTGCCGCCCCCCTCCCCATACACCAGGCAGATACAACAGGGGGGTGCCTCGATTGGTGTAGCTGAGCGTGGAGAGGGATTGGAGTGATGGAAGCCTGTGGATTCAGACCCTGGAGCTGTCGTCTGTTGATATGGATGAATGGTGCTGATGTCACAGGGTGCGGCATCAGCTCTGGGGAGTTGTGCTTACGCAAAAATGTTCTCTGGGCAGAAGGCACAATGATTCAGAGTGATATCCAATCAAATTGTAGAGGAGGTGGGTCAAAGCAACTAGAGAAGGTGGGGCCAAGACATCTGATTGGTTGGTCCCACCTACTCTAGTTATTGGACCCACCTTGTCTACAATTTGATTGGTTATCTCACTGAAGGAATAATTGTTCCTTCTGCCCTCAGAACATTTTTGTGTAAGTAAAACTCCCCTGTGCGTGGCATCGCCTTGCCACCCTAAGCTGCAATGAAATGGCAGCACCCGGCGGCACACTCCTCACAGACTCCCCTCCCGCCCCCCCCACGTACTGCGGTTTCTCAAAGGAAATGCCAGAGCAGGACCATGTTTGCTCGCGGTTTGCCGTAACCACGGTGATGAGCACAAATAATGGCGGGTGTGCGGAGATTGCCAGCGCCGTCAGCCGCATATGCTGAGCTTTCATTTTTGTACTGTAGCTGTTTTCACACAGCCTTGGGGTTGCAACCAAGAGGCCAGGATGGTGAGATGAGGGGCAGAGCGGGGCATTTTTAACAAAACCCAGAGGAGGGTCCTATATTTTTATGCTGGGGAAAAGTTTATTTATCGTGACCCGCCCCGAATAGGCAGCACCGTAAAAAACCACGGCTATGAGTGTCAGAGAGAATCACGACGCGTCGATAAATATCTTTCAGAAACAGACACGGTCTCCGAGCAAACCTCAGATCCCTGCCTCACGCGTTTACAGGCCCCGGGCGTCTTCATGAATCATGGCACGCCCGTCCCAGCACGTCCGCGGTCAGATCGCACGCTGCGTTCTCCCACCCCGCCCCGCCGTTTTCCCTCCTGCCGCCGAGCCCTTACGTATGCACAGACCCAGCCCTGCTCGCTCACCCACTCGCTCTCTCTGCCAGGTCTGATGCAAGACCGTGCAACAGTGCCCACGGCCCGGCAATGCTGTTCACGCTCACACTGCTTTTTTTTTTAAATTCATCCCCAAGCAACTGCGCTAAAACGTTACACAGGACTTAGCGGGCTCCCTGACGCAATCGGCGAGGTTTCATTGTTCGCTCTTCTTCCCCGTTTTTATCTACAGGAAATTCTAATTTCAAAATGTGATCAGTTTTTTATGACCTCCTTAAAAAGATGCTCCTCCATTGATTAACTGGAAATCTCTGACTGTTTGTCCCAGATATGCCCTGGAGATAGCAAGCATGTTAATGGGTCAGTGGGTATCAGTGGAATGGGAAGCTGCCCTCGTCAGTATCAAACGCTCTGACATTAACGTGAAAGCCACCCCAATATTAAACCTCCCGCCGCTCTTATTGCAGCGTGGGGCATTTATGTGCTTCTCCACATTCCCTTCCTAGTCTCGTAATTTAAATAGCTTTTTTTTCCCGAAATCCCGAGAACGCTTCCTTCGGGAGTCCGGGAGCACCGGCCCCAGGTGGGAGTCGGAGTCAGGAGCAGGGAGATTTGTTCCGCGACGTGACTCATTCGTAATCCATGAGGAACTGACACCGAGCCGTGTTCATCCCTTGGGACTGAACACAGAGGGGGGAGGCAACAGCGGTTTTAAGTTCCAGCAAGTAGAGTGGGCCTTTTAGCTGCTCTCCAGGGCCTTGCAAACTTCCCTTTATTAAGGGAGCCAGAGCCAGGACATCCAGGATTTAGAATGAAAAGCTCCGACCTTTTGTCATGGTGTTGGAGACCCGATATCCCATAATGCACTGCAGGTCCTACAATATTTTCCATTAAAATTGTATTTTAACAGTCCAGATGTTTGTATTACCTGGGAAAGGAGGCATATATGCACATATGCACACAGACACATACGCATGCATGCATGCACGCACACGCACTCATGCACTGACATGCTCACATGCATGTTCATCTTGCAGTCCTCTTTCTGTCTCCTCCAGGCCACAGCTGGGCTGCTGTTTTGAGGCACACGCCTGTCCAGGAGAGGAGCGGGGCTACAAGGCGGCTCTGCTCCCTTCTCTCTCGCCTTGTTGCGTTTGTCTGATCCCATCTCCTTCAAACCCTCCCCTGCCTCTGCTCACTCTGCCTGGGGAGTAATTAAATCAGCACATGCCTCTCCAGAGCACTGGAGAATACACACACACACACACCCACACACACACACACAAACGACCACCCCGCATGTTCCCTAGTGCAGCCCCTCCCAGGAAAGAACTGTACCAAAGCAGCAAAAGCTCATTTTTGACCTGAATAGATTAAACCATTTGAGCATCAATGAAATCTTTGCCAAGTCTGCTGGGACCACAGGACAAATTTTCAGTCTTAAAGACTTAAATATCAAAAGAATCATGGAAGTGAGTAACCTTGTCTTCTCTGGTTACACCGATACTCTGGGCCTGATTAAAGAGTACCCGCCCCTCCAGAGACAACGGCCAATGGATGTGAACCAGCAAGACATTAAGCTCCGTGTCTGAGTAACAGTGACACGTGTGCTACTAAAAAAAATGGCTGAAATGTCACGGATTTCAGCTTCTTCAGGTGTTAACTTGACAGCACATTTAATTAGTGAGTTCAGCAAAGACAGTTCTAGCTCCATGACTGACATTTCTAGTGTTTGAAGATGGGGGAGTTCATTGTCTTCCCCGTGGGGGCCCTGGGGGGGGACTGACGGCTGGCCGTACTGATCCGCAGGGGGTTAAGGGCACCGTACCAGTTGAAGGCCCACAGCAGATGTCTGTCAGTGTGGCAGCCAGTCTCTCACATCCGCCCGGAGCTGAGCCTAATGTCTACAGATTCTTGGGAAACTGAATACCAAGCTGCACGGTCGACTGATGCAAGAGCTAGACAGGGCTGTCTTGTGAGCAGAGGTGGAGAGCAGGGAGGCTCCCAGTGTGTTTCTACCAGGACATTGAATCTGCTTTTCCAGCCACTTTGGTTCTTTACTGCCGATCCAACTCTGTTTGCCATTGCGTGCCCTATATCTGCCAGTGCTTTGGATAATCTTTAAAGACACGAGGCAGGGTAGTGAGGCACAGCAAGATGAGATTTTACTACTCGTGGATATTGTGGAAGTTTCCTGTGATTGTGTGTGTTTTGTGTGTGTGTTTGTGTGTGTGTGTGTGTGTGTGTGTGTGTGTGCGTGTGTGTCATATGGAGCTTATCTCTAATCTGTGTCAGGCCATAGCTTGGAAATACAGCTCTACCTTAGTTCTACTGAACTTTTTTACAGTGCTTGGTCCTTGCATGGGTTCTTCATCGAGGCACTATTCAAGGCTTATAGTGCTATCTTGAAGCCTTTGCTGAAGGAGGCAGCAGCAGAATGGGGATTGAAACAGCCACTCTGTAGGAAGCAGCCGCCTAGAACCTAGAATAGGAACTGTGGTAGTTTGCCTGACAAGTCTTAGCTGAAAACAGCTATTCTGACTTATAAAAACTAGAATCTATTCTAATTTTTGAAGGGCTTTGCGATGTGTTGGCATCCTGTACAGGGTGGACCCTGTCTTAAGCCTGGTCCTTCCCAGAATCAACAAATATTCCATGCGATTTGTGGCACGAATGACTGTTTTTCAAAAGCCATATTTATGCTACCTGAGTAAAACACGTGGCTCTCTGAAGAGGAGTGTTTTTTTTCCCCTCTCAAAGTTTCCGCACCAAATCTGAGTAATGGCTGTTGTATATCGAAAATGACGTCACCCATTTTTTATTACCTAAACTTAATGTTATTGTACAGGAAAATAATTTGGTCCTTGATCTTTACTTAATTAAATTGGGTAGATCTGGTTATGAATCACAGTGTTACTCATAAGAACTCCCCCCAGAGCGACAGGCTGTATAAACATCCATCAGCCTAAGCAGAGTAACGCGATTTATTCAGAAATTGAATAATCTGTTATTGGGTCCGCGCTAAATTGTTGAAGATTTGTCGACAGTGGCTTTCTGCGAGGTTCGCTTTAATAGATCGCTTCATTTTCCATCGGTTAATGTTATGCTAAGGCACGCAATTCTTCCATGAGCATTTCCTCATTAATACTTAAAACTTCATAAGAGATCAACGGCGATGGGAGAAAGTTGCTAGTTTAGCAATATAAGTAAGATAAAATGTACGAAATTTCCCCTTTTTCTCGGCCGTGGACCCTTGGGATCTGGCACAATTGAAGCACTTCCGTCTTTGATCGTCAGCAAACTCCGTGACCATGTGCAGCCAGCACAATAATGGTAATAAAAGAGGGTATTCCGGGCTGGCAAAACGGGCCCGGAAAGCCACAGCCTTCCACTCGACGCCTATAGAATTCCCGAGACGAGCCGTCTTATGTGCTCATTCCATCGACTTGTATGACTCCGATAATGATCATCCCATATTGAAGCCTCTCACTTTTTATTTTCTCTCTGTCATCAGTATCAGCCAAAATCAATTTTCAGGAGCGTGAAAAAGATATGCAAAATCTTCTTATTTCCCAGTTGTGTGCTACCATTTATATAACTGCAAGCTTTTTTTTCCATTTCGATCCAGAGTGCTTTCGTCTGCATCTAAAATATGCGGTGTACCACCGACGTCGACTCTGCTCATTTAAAAAACAAAGGCGTCGAGTCCCACAGTCACCCCCCNNNNCCCCCCGCTGGCACACAGGCATGATTTATCGCTGCTTTGTTACCAGGAAGCTGTGACCCTGTTGTGTTTGCTGGGGAGACGCTTAATTCCAGTGGACAGCGGATTTGGGAACTTGTCTCCGCGGCATATGAGGGGCTGGAGGGGATGGCAAAGGAAACATCCGGAGACGGGGCTGGATGCTGCAGCCAGCTGTATGGATCCTGCTGCATTTCATGGGGGTTTGTTTTATAGGGTAGGACACGTTTGTTTGGGTGAGGTCAGGGAGATGGAGGCTAGAGGTGACACGACCCTAACTTTGCTCCAGAGTGAGTCCATGAAAGGAGAGATGAGGAGAGTTTATTTCCTGAGATGAAGCATCGCTGGTGGCTGGGGGCATGGAGGAAGCTGGGTGGTGTGGTTCCTTCGGATGCGGTGACCCTGCCGTGCGAAGCCCGCAACACCCGCTTAATCCCGGCGTCATGCCGACCTCGCCTGAAGGCGCGCAGCTCCGCTTTGACGGGATTACGGCACTGCCCACATCCCCGCGGGCTGCCTGCATCTCGTCGCTTGCTGAGCTGGTGTGACAACACCAAGAGCCCATGCTTCCTAATGAATCTGAACCTCCTCATCCAGGGGAAAGGACAGCCACACCGGCATCGACTTCCCTCCCGAAACTCAGCGTGGCCCAAAAGGTTGTGCATGTGATTCTTTTCTAAACCTAATTAAACTCAGCGTACTGGCTTCCCCACAAACGTTTGCCTTTTTCCTGCTTATTTTTCCACAAGATCGAACATATATGGAATCAAATTCAGTCCAAGTCAATAAACAGGCAGAGATCCCTGCATATTTGGGGAGTTTAGTTCCTTTACATTTTTCCCCCCTTTTTGTGATTAGTTATGAGAGCACATTTTATTTTTATTGCCAAGACAAATCATTTAAATCTCTGCGCGATCTTGTAAAGTGAGACCTCCCCCAGGCATTAAGAACAACAGAGACAGCTAAAATCACACGGCTGTATGTAATGTCAGAGAGGGATCTAGGGTTTGCTTTAAAAAGCAAACAGCCACAGAGAGGGAGCAGGAAAACACCGGAATTCCATCCCAGGGGGATGACAGGGAAGTTCCCGGGATGCAATTTTAGTCAAAAGTCATATCAGGATTGCATAAATCTAATTACGCTTGGTAAGCATTATCATTAATAGTACAATATTGTTTATACATGTGCTTAAATTTAAAGTAGGTACTGAAATATGCACTTAAAGACTGAATTAGGTGAAGTAACATGATTTTATTAGTTTAATTTTTTTGTGAGAAAAAATCAGTACGGCCAGTGTGTTATATCGGAAATGGATACCTTGTCTGGCATGAGCTGGTTTTATGCGCCTAGCCAGTCATTGGTGTCAAAGGGAAGACCAGACCTTTAATGTTTTAGTGCTTCCTAATGCTGAATGTTGCACTTTTCAACCTCAGCACACATAAAGATCGCACTCACAAAGGGGGGGGGGTGAATCCCTTTTCACTCTCACCTCTACGGGCCTCACAAGCACTCGCCTCATCCACCATATGACATGGTGGTATTTTAGCCCAGCTCCAGAAGGGCGGCGATCTCACCATGGATTCTGGGGGCGGCCATGCACTCACTGCTCCTGTGGCCCCCTACGTTATTCATTCTGGCTGTGTCAGCACTGAATGCCTTTGGAGTGCAGATGTCGGCGCGATTAGCTTTTATAAGCTTAAACTGGATTCACAAGCCCCTCACTTTAGGCCCTCCCCAGTCTTTTAGGTGAGGCAGGTCCATTTCTCACCTTTACAGGAAACAGCCAATGTGACAGAGGCTGCTTCACCCCTGACAACATGCTCCAGTATGTTTTTTTTCAGGAATGAAGTCGGCGTTTTTAAGCAAACGCTTTGTGTTTCTGGACTTGTTGCTCTCAATGTGCTCTGATGCTGCCATGGTTCTTGGTGTAGGACTAATCTTCTCAGAACCGCACCTGGGCCACGCGGACAGCAGCTGTTAAATCGTGACAGGTAACTGTAAATAACCTCCAGAAGGTTGTCTCCAGCCTGCCTCTCGTTTAAGGCGAAATCCACAAACCTCCACAAAAAAATCAACAAATGAATGACCAGGAAAGCTGATTAAAATTTTTTTAAAATTTGTTCCGCCAAGCCAACACTTAATGTGCTTCCAGTATTTTTATGCTTGGGGATTTAAAACGCTAATGGATATCCAGTCAGACACAGATAAATAACTAATCACAGCGATATGCTGTTTATTATCTATCGATTCTTATTTACCCTGTTTCCCTGGGGGCTACAGACCTCTTAAGTAGCACTTGGAAGGAATTTCCCTCATGTACTGATCCCCCTCTCACCTTAACTGAAAGCATTTATTCTGTAGCCAGCATAACAAATTATTCAGTGAGGGGTGTGGGGTCCCCACTACCGTCACCTGACAGTACCATGAGAAGTACAGTGTGACCTTGGACAGGGTTCACATGGCCCTGCGGGGATGGCGGTCAGCACCCCAGGACGGGCCCTGCTTAGCACGCTCTCCCACTGGCTACGTTTGCGCACTTAGGCAGTGAAGGGCAACTCCTACACCAATCAGCAGAGCAAGCAGGAAATATTCTTCTCCCACTCCACCTCTCGTGATGGGGGGGGGGGGGGCGGTCTGACACTGCATGCACCAACTCTGACCAAAACGGTCTTTTTGTGGCTCTTTCTAATTAAGATATAGGCTATTTTGCAAAATAAGTAAATATACCTTTGCGATGGAAATGAATAGATCAGTGTAGTTAATAGCTTATATATGTTTGTTATTTGACTACTTAAAAAACATTTCATGGATAAGGACAGTAATAAATTAGTGGATGGATAGATTTAAATAAAAAAAAATTAAATATAAAGGTTCAAAGTCACCAGAGTCGGTGTTAATAAAGAGATATTGACAGATAAGATTCTGAGGGCTCATTTCCGTGCAAATGACCTTTAAAAGAGGCTGACCAGCTGCCATGTGACTCGTGGGAAGGCGGGCCGGTGGACAGAGGTGAGCTGGGCTGCCCGCCGCGCAGCAGCGCACGCTGACGCGCTCGCATATCGCATTCCGTTTCAAGCCGAACAAAATCTCGCGCAATAATATTGCATCGCATGTATAATTCATAACGCCTGTGATGACAGAAAGATACAAAACACACAGCGTTTCAAAGGGCCTGCCTTTTCGACTGTTGGGGGGTGCTTCTGCCCCCTGGTGTGAGGGTGGTGCATTTCAGAGCAGGCCAACTAACCTTGGGGGGGGGGGGGGGGGCCCGTGT